>JBBMOC010000179.1:113357-377765 GCA_037975185.1 Centropyge bicolor | reverse complement strand
CCAAATTTAGACATATTCAAGCTAAAGGACCAAGGGCCCAGACCATTCTGGGGATTGATGGACCGTGCACCACCTCTCCTAGTGAGAGGATTTAATCTTAACCTAACCCTAACCATATTAACCCTAGTTTGATTCAAAATTAAGACCAAGTTAACCTTAATCAAAATTAGTAGCTCTAATTCATGCCTAATCTGGTAAATTTCCTAATCCTAACCATATTAACCCCACTTTGTGGTAATATTAGGCTCAATTTGGTCAATACCTAAAAAGGAAAGATATAGAAACAATAAACATTAGTACTTACCTGTTAAAAACACATAAATTCAACTTAAATTATCAATCAAAATTAGACATCTTTAAGCCAAAGGACCAAGGGCCCAGACCATTCCGGGGATTGATGGACCGTGCACCACCTCTCCTTGGGAGAGGATTTAATCCTAACCTAACCCTAATATTATCTATTATTTCATATATTATACTTACCTTTATTTAAAAATACTTATCTTTTAAAATAAGTTCAATTCATGATTAAAAAACAAGTGGATATTTCTTTTTAAATTAAGCTGTGTTGTCAAAAAAGTAAAACTTAAAACCAGAGTTGATTTAGTTAGAGGGAGGAGCTTATACCCCTCATTTCTCCTCTGGCAGCTGAAGGAGAAGCATCTCCTTGCTCTCTCAGCTTATTCTTTCAAGACTTTACATTTCATTTCTATTCGGTGCCCATGCCTGAAGAAGACCCTCACGGGTCGAAACGTTGCACAGTGGGCACATATTTTCTTTTCATATTTCATATTTCATTAAAAAAAAAAAGAGAAAAAAATACAAAATATATAAAACACAAAAAAAATTAGAAAACATAAAACAACAAAAAAAAGAACATACAGAGAAGACATTAATACTTACCTCTGTTTTTTAGTTGTTTGTTTTATTTTTTCACAAGGATAAGCAGTTTTTCGTGGTTTTTTCAGTTTATTTTCATTTTCCTTTTAGAAAACCTCTCTCCTTAGTTGTTTGTTTGCCATCACTTACACGTACAGGAAACAGAAAAACATGGTGTTTCACTGTGAGGATGAGGGGTTGGAGGTCGTCCGTCGTAGGAGGAGGGGGGCACGTTTTCGGGAGGGTTTTTCGGACCCCCGACCCCAATCCCAGGACGATCATTTTTCTTTTTGGGGATGAGGAGGTGACAGGGATGCTGGAAGGAAGGCCCGTGCATTCCCCGCCCCTCGGCCGAGGGGTTGGGCTGACTCTTTGCCTAACCCTAAACATGTTTCTGGATGCTTTTCAGCCCTCTCACGCTCTGTAATGACATTATCATATTTTGATGTGTTTTGCAGGCCATGTGATATACTGGCACCCTAACGATAGTGTCCCGTGCTGTCGCCGAAGTCACCTGTTATAGGATTCTGTCCACCTGCACTCCCGAGGCTGTGCACTGATTCCACAGGAAGATAATGAACAGATTGATAGATGTGTTTTGCCCTTGCAAATCTTTGGCCAATGAAGTTTCATGTTTGAGTTTTAGATGAAAACATGATTTTTGGCCTTCTCACGCTGTGTAATGGCAACTTGTTAGTTTGATGTGTTTCTCACTTGCAAAGCTTTGGCCAATAAAGTTTCATGTGTGGAAACATGTGTAATGGCACAAATATCAAGGACAAGAAGGTTTGATTTGAATTGGATAAGGCATTTTTGAGTTTTAGATGAAAACATGGTTTTTGGCCTTCTCACACTGTGTAATGGCAATACATAATAATTTGATGTGTGACTGTTTGCATACAGTGATGTTTTAGTCTCCCTAATTTATTATGTGACAAGATTGCCATCTGCTGACCTATGATGTGAATTCTCTGCAACAATGAAGTCTGCAATGAGAGTGTATTTGAAAGTTTATTGTGTAATCAACTGTGTGGTAAGACTGACTTTATCAATTTAATGAATATCTGATCAGACAGTAAAGTCCTTCATATTCATGCCTTTCTACTTGTTTCCAAGCAGGAAACTTTTTTTTCCCAAAGCTTTGCAAGTACAACACACATCAAACTATCACACTGTCTGAAGTGCTGTTTCACTCCCTTAAGCCCTCGTTCATTATGTGGCAAGACTTCCATCTGCTGACCCACAGTGAGAAATCTCTGCAACAATGAAGTATGCAAATAGAGTGTAGTTTGATTACACTTTATAGAGATAATTTTATTCCAAATGTAGTTTTTAAAAATGACACTCTAATGTGTAATAGTGTTTAATTTTTATTTCTTTACAGTGCATCTAGATGATATGATGCTTTTTTACTACAATGCTTGCATTTCTCTCTCTCGCTCTCTTTCTCTTTCTTTCTCTCATTTCTGTCTACCTGAAACAATGCGTAGTGAAATGTGTTGTTGTGCCTGTTTCAAGAAATAATTTTTAAAAAGACACAATTTAAGTGTAACAGAGTCAGAAATATACCTTGGTTTGAATTTCGTCAAAATGTATATTAATATTATATGTGCCATTTAAATGCCACCTGGTGGTTGAAGCCGCGCAACTGCAGCCGCAGGGCTCTTAAGCTGGTCGCTGTGGCATACTGGTGAGGAATGAGCTCTCTCTCCAGGACGGACGGAGTCACCATAGTGCAAAAGTTTACACATTGCACCTGGATGCTGTCATTGTCACAGTCCAATGCTGGGCTCAGTGCTCAATGCTGTTTTACCTGGGCCTTTGTTTTGGCTTCTTTGTCCGGCACCTCCATGCCATCATTGGGGTTTTTTTTCAGCATTTGACGCATTTAACATCCTGAACAGAAGATTGGTGGCTTTGTGCATCTTTGCAATATTTTCCCTCCTCAGTTCTGTTGTCCTTGCCTGGACAGGCACAGATGGATTAGAGGTGAAAGGTCAAGTTGAATTGTCAAGAAAATATAACAATAAGATGAATAAAGGCCGTAAAAATGTGTGAGTTGTCTTTAATTTACTATTGAAGTAACCGTAGTGGAAATTATATGGAAAGTATAGAAACGGGTTTTGTAAGTCAGTAGGAACCTGAAAATGTGTTTGCCAGGTGCATGTGACCTTCTTTGGATGAGTTATGAACAAAGAGGAGTGCCCTTGCAATAATGGAAAGTGTCCACAAGAGGGAGCCAAAGGCCAGGGTTAGTGATTGACTAACCCACAATTAAGATGAATAACTTTGGAGTGGAAGGTGGTAGAGAGCTGAAAGTAAGCTCTACCCCCCCATTGTCGGGTTAGGGTTAGGTAAACTTTTGCACTATGGTGACTCTGTCCATCCTGGAGAGAGAGCTCATGCCACAGAATCAGTCATCGCATTCAAGTAACTCGTTTGGCCCTGCTCTTTTCTTTCAACTCTTTGATATGCTATATGCAAATTACTATGGCTGATCTGTGTTGTTTTATTTATTAGGGAGGCATTTGTTAAGCCACCCATAACTTCATTAACTATGGTTAAACTATAGATCAGTCAGCATGTGATAAAGTATCTATACTCATTCAGTACTTTATAAATGTATGAGCTTTCAAACTACACTCAATGATGACTAAAGGAAGGTTGTTTTGCAGATTGTGCTCATCACCCATACACACCTACACCCTAACCTAGGAGGTAGAATTGTGCCAATTTAATGTACGTTTGATACAAATATTTCATATTTTACATATCTCATATTCTTATATTTTATGTAACCGACGGTGTCGCTACTTGCATAAAGAAGTGTTTATCTGGCTGAGATGCAGCACAGATATCACGGCCACACACTTAGACTTAGACTTAGACTTTCTTTATTGTCATTACACAATATACACGGCAGTGCAAGTTGGGTAACGAAATTTCGATGCAATGGCTTCCAACAAAGAGTCAGCAACAATCTGTCAGTCGGTGTAGTAAAAAATATGTAAAAAAGAGATATAAATATATACTATATATAAATACGGTGCTATGGGGTATGTATAGACTATATGTAAATGAACAAAAGTAATATACAGGTTATTGCACAGAGCAAGTAGCAGCAAGTTGAATTATTGCACTTAGTAGTAGTATTGAATGTAAAAGTGAATATAGATATCCAGAATAAATATACAGAAAATATTGCACATAACAGAAACAGTTGAGAAATGGTGAACATGACCAGCTGTTTTCTTGAAAATTTAAGTAAGATTGTAGGTTTAATTTAAATATTGAAATTAAGAAGTAATTGTCTGTAAACACAAGAGTATTGTCCATAACAGAGTAATTTCCTTGTGGTGTGCTGAGTTGGGTAGATGAAGGAGAATAAGAGGGGGGGGGGGTGTTTGTGAGTGAATGTGTTGGTGGATTTAGTCAGAAAAGAGAGGGAGAGAGTGTGATCACAGAAGTCCATGTGCATGAGTGTATGTGCTCAGCAGTTCTGGGGGAGAGGTGTTCATGTGAGTGGGGTGTTGTATGAATGTTGTGTTGAGTGGATTGAGTGGATTTATGTAGCGTTCAACAGTCTGATGGCCAGAGGGAAGAAGCTGTTCCTCAGTCTGACAGTTCTGCAGCGGATGCTGCGGAGCCTTCTGCCAGACGCCAGCCAGGAGAACAGTCCATTTTGGGGGTGGGTGGGGTCCGAGTGAATTTGGTGGGCTCTGGCTAAGCAGCGCCTGTGTGCAATATCCTGGATGGGGGGGAGCGGGGTCCCAATGATCTTCTCTGCCGTCCTCACCACTCTCTGCAGAGTTTTCCAGTCTGTGGCCTTGCAGCTCCCAGACCAGACAGAGATGCAGCTGGTCAGCAGGCTTTCGACACTGCCCTCAGCCTGGTTTTCATCCACTTCCGGTCTGCCCTGGTCTGGTATCTGGTATATATAAAAAAAGATGAACCCAACGCCAGCGCAACCACAAGAGTAGGGCTGAGATCTCCAGCTCAGGACAGTTTAATTTGCTGAGGTGGGGGCAGCGACCAGCTGAGGAGCCCTGCGGCTGCAGTTGCATGGCTTCAACCACCAGGTGGCATTTAAATGGCATAATATTCATATATGTTGACGAAATTCAAACCAAGGTATATTTCTGACTCTGTTACACTTACATTGTGTCTTTTTAAAAATTATTGAAACAGGCACAGCACATTTCACTACGCATTGTATCATCTAGATGCACTGTAAAGAAATAAAAACTAAACATTATTACACATTATACATTAGAGAGTCATTTTTAAAAACTACATTTGGAGTAAAATTATCTCTATAAAGTGTAATCATACGACACTCTATTTGCATACTTCATTGTTGCAGAGATTTCTCATTGTGGGTCAGCAGAAGGAAGTCTTGCCACATAATAAACGAGGGCTTAAGGGAGTGAAACAGCACTTTATACAGACAGTGTGATAGTTTGATGTGTGTTGCACTTGCAAAGCTTTTGCCAATGAAGTTTCATGTTTGAGTTTTAGATGAAAACATGGTTTTTGACCTTCTCACACTGTGTAATGGCAACTTGTTAGTTTGATGTGTTTCTCACTTGCAAAGCTTTGGCCAATGAAGTTTCATGTGTGTAAACATATGGCACAAATATGACAAACAAGAAGGTTTGATTTGAATTGGATAAGGCATTTTTGAGTTTTAGATGAAAACATCTTGTTTTCGGTAATAAACTTGACTGATAAAACATTATCTGAACCGTGCATCTCAGTACTAAGTAAAGGGCTAACTTGGCCCCCACCGCACAGACTAATGACACAAACACGAGTGACTGCACCCAAGCACTCGCAGCTCTGCCTCCTCCCCCCCACTCACCCCTACTGTCGCCGTTGGTGACACCTCCAAGGCGACTGCTCGTCTTCCCTTCAAGAGAAGATCCACGTTCATTCCACGCAAAAACCGTAATGCATCACTTGACACATATTGCCAGTTGGTGGAAGATGATGTAAAATGTTTACTAAAAAAAAAAAAAGAGTACAAAGTGGTTAACAATCTGTCCAAAGCAGAAAGGGATGCATTAACGGACTTGAGCAAAGACAATACAGTTGTGGTACAACCAGCAGATAAGGGAGGAGCTGTAGTCCTACAGAACATGTCTGGCTATGTCAATGAAATCCATAAACAACTTTGTGACACCACCTTTTATGAGAAGTTGCCCTCTGACCCCGCCCGCAGACTTAAAGCTGAAGTGCAGTCCAAACTCACGGCTCATTTGCATAACTCTGAGTTTGACAAGAGTGTCTTTGATTTCCTATCCATTGAGCACCCAGTCATCCCTGTGATTTACACACTCCCCAAGATACATAAGAGCCTATCCCCTTGAAAGGCAGACCCATTGACAGTGGCATAGGCAGCCTCACAGAAAACATCTCCGCTTATGTGGACCATTTTATCAAATCTGAGGTCGTCGCCCTGCCTTCCTACATAAGGGACTCCAGTGACTTCATTAACTCACCCAAATCTCTCGACAGCATCACTGACTCTCACCTTATGGCCACCTTATTGTATTGAAGGTTTATTGATGACATTTTCATCATTGTTGACTGTACTGTGGAGGAGCTGACGGGTTTTCACCAATACCGGAATTCATGTAATGACCACCTGCGTTTTACCCTCGACTATAGCAAAGACTGTATCAGCTTTTTAGATGTCCTGGTATACAAGAGGGGGGGAAGTCTACACACAGACCTCTTTTGTAAACCCACGGATCGGATTCCTTAATAGGGGTTACAGGCAGGAATAGGTTGCTACAGCCAGGGAGCGGTTTGACCAGATGTCACAAGAGGACTGCCTCCGTCCCAGGACAAAGACAGCCACCAGCAACTCCACGATGTGCTGTGTTAGATACTCCCTCTTGGTGCTAAGCTTAGGGGGATCATTCAGAAACACTGGCACGTTGTAAAATCAGACCCCAAACTCAGGAATGTGTTCACCACTCCACCTGTTCTGGTATTCACCAACATCAGAGGCAGCCTGGTCAGATCTGACATCAGCACTCCAAACACATCAACACCCCTCAGCCTACCAGATGGTAACTACAAGTGCGGACACTGTTCCCAGTGTATTTACACACAGAGGTGCAGGACTTTTACCCACCCACACACAGGCAGCAACATCTCAATTTGAGGTGCCACCACATGCAGCCTGGCCTATATTGGGAAAACATCCAGGGAACTACGCACCAGGATCAGTGAACACAGAAGTAAAATCAGATCAGGCAATGCGCGCAACCCTGTTGCGGCCCATTTCAAACAGGCTGGCCACAACGTTTGCGCGCTCCGTTACCTTGGAGTAGAGAGGGTACAGCAACAATGCAGAGGTGGTGACATGGAAAGAAAACTCCTTCAAAGAGAGACTTACTGGATTTATTCTCTCAATACCATGTCACCCAGTGGTCTTAATGAGGAATTTGACATTAAGCCCTTCCTGTGAACTGGTATTTGGTGTTTTTACTCTCCGAGCATTTGTTCTATGATGGATATTCTCTTATTGTTCTCTTATTGTTCTTTTCAGTTTCCTTTTTTTCTGGTGTGGTTCTATATATTACTGATTTTACACTGTTTGTATTTGATTATGGACATGTTTATTCTGTCATGAGTGGCCTATACATTTATATGGCTTATAGTTTTTTGTCTGATTGACAGATGACGTAGGAGTGATGTCACCAGGCCTTTAGCCTATATCTACCTGCCACCTGCCACCTCACTATTCCATTTGAAATTGCCTGAAGAAGACATTTTGTCGAAACGTTGCTTTTTTCAATAAAGAATCACTGGGAGCTTTGATACAGTGTGTGGATTTCACGTTTTCCTTCTACGCAATACCTTTTTCTTTACCTTTTAACCTTTTTCTTTAGGGTAATTCTGTACCAAATCACCAGATTTTAGAGAAAGTTCCTGACTGACCATCTCAGATTTTGTTCATATTTTATTCTAATGTCCTTGTTACTAATAACTGCTGTGCAAAACCTTAGGCCAATATCTTAGTTTCAGAGATATTAAGCCTACAAAAAGGGGACATGGCCCCATATTTAGTATAAAAACCAGTGTTACAATCAAACATCCATAGTCTGATGGCTAATAACTAAAGGGCAATTACACAAATTTAATTCTTTTTATGTAGACTTAGCATGTCTATTTGAAGCATTTGAATAACTGGTCAATTTCTTTCACCACACCAGACAAATTACATACTGTCACCAGTTGATGTGATTGGTGCATCTATGATCTTTATGATGTGGATCAGTGGAACCCAACAGATATCTTCTCTTCTGGGCCAACTGTAAGACTTTGCAGGACCATGAGGGTGCATAAATTGTACTTGCGCATCCTGTTTCTCCTCCGATATTGCACAGATATTACCAATTTTCACTGATCTCATTTGTTTTCTGGTAGACCTTGTCAGATTTTTGCTATAAGCATTCAAAATTCAGATGTGACAAGCTTTTTCCCCCCATTTTTAGGGGCCTATATATGAGAAAGTATATTTTTGTCACAGATATAACATGTTTTCCTGATAGCACTATAACATGTCTCATAAATTAAAAAGAATCAGATATGTGGTGTCATTAAATCTGGAGATATAGAGAGCCAAAAGTGCTACCATGGACAAACGTGCATTCCAGGAATGCATATTTGGCATGTCATAAATCTGCAAAAATGTCACATACAAAGCTCTCCTTCTGTGTACATAGCCTTATTATAATGAATGAATGATGAATCAGGATGAATCACATGTGAAAATTTGAACCATCTAGTGTCAATGGTTCAAAAGTTATTAGCCGTCAAACTATGGATGTTTGATTGTAACACTTTTTGAAGGCTTCATATCTCCGAAACTTGTAGAGATATTGGCCTAAAATTTTGCACAGTAATTATTAGTTACAAGAGCATTAAAAAATTATGCAGCATATGTGAGATGGTAAGTCCGGAGTCTTCTGGTGATTTGGCATGGAATTACCCTTTACCTTTTCTTTTTTTTTTCCTATTGAGGACAAAGAGAAACAGCATTTTATCTTCTCTATATGTTTGTTACAGAGAAATTGACAATAAGGTGACTTGAACCATATATCTCATATTCATTTTCTCATGTATATTTGCAAATAATTTAAATTTGTGAATCCTTTTTTTGCTTGTTTATTTTGTTCATTTTTTACTATTTAATTTGCTCTATCCTCTTTGCTGCTGTGCAATGCAAATTTCCTCACCCAGGGATGATTAAAGTTTTATCTTATCTTTATCCTACCCACGAAATATTGGATCTTCAGAGGATGAGAGGTGGTACACAGACATCAGAGTGACTGTTTTTCATGTCAAAAGTGGAGTGCGAAACCAAGCATGCCAGGTTACTTAAACTTCCTTTCTACTCCACAGTAGTAGAATGTACATCTTGACCTTCTCAGTGACATGGATATGGAATGTTTCCTTGTGACCCTTTGACTATTCATTCATTCAATTCAATGTGCAATGTTTTATATTTCGTATTTTATATTTAATACTTCATATTTAATCCAATATCATGGTCATTTATTATCTCAACACTGGTCATATATTTCATATATTGGTCATATATTTCATATGCGAATTTCCCCATGGGGATGAATAAAGTATCTACCTACCTACCTACCTACCTACCTACCTATTAATTTATTTTTTTTTTAACTATTCAACAGCTTCTATCCCCTTTGCTTTCCTGTATGTAAATTTCCCCACTGTGGAATGAATAAAGGTATATTTTATCTTATCTTATTCACTTCTCAGAGAGGAACACCAAATCAGATCTTATGTGATCAAGTAACCAGCTTCAAAGGACAGAACAGAGAATCACATGAAGCTTTCAACATCCTTCAACAAAAATTCAGTGCTGTTTCAATCCAAGCACCCCATTTCAGTGGTGCCTGTGAGTGGGAAACACTCAGTAAAAATTATTTGAAAACAACTACTACAACTACAACAATGGAAGGGATTCATTATTGAAAACCACTTGGCTATGTGGTCTACCCTCTGATATATTGCAGATTTTGATCCAGCCACCACCGATCTTCTCATCATGGGACATGATGCATCTGTCCCTCCAGAGACTTACCTTGGCTCCCATCTCCTCTGTTGACTACACCATGCACAGATATTGTCTGATCATCTGTGGAGGCATTTCACAAAATCTTAACTACCATTGCTACAAACAGCACAAATGTCAATGTGACAAAACATGAAGATGATGTTTATTTACTCAAAAAGTCTGTCAGCGTATGTAATACTAATATTCTAATAGTATGTTTACAAGAAACCGCTATTGCTGCTTTATATTTGAGATTTTGGACTGTGGAAGCATGTCTGTGGTTTATTTTGAAGGCGTCCACCGGAAGTCTTCAGGGTCGCTGGGACTGGATTATGATGGAGGGCTCAAAGAGGGAGGGCTCAAAGAGGGAGGGAGGAGTTGGGTGTTGCCTCGCTCTTCGAGCTGAAGACGGGCTTCTCAGTCGAGTCGAGCTACAGCTTGTTAACTGTCTGTCCTCTGAGGTCTCAGTTTGTGTGTCGAACGGGTCATTATGGGAGTCGAAGGCTGCACCAAATGCATCAAATACCTGCTGTTCTTCTTCAACTTCATCTTCTGGGTGAGCAGCCATGTTTTGTTTTTATTCCACTCGATGTGTGTCCTCTCTGTGGGGATGGTTGGTTTAGGCTGCAGGTCCGTTATGAATGAACGATGCTGCTGCCTGTACCAAATATATCACGTTACATCTCTCTGATTTACTGCATTTATCGTGCCGTCGTGTATCGACTTTGTATCGACTATCATGCTGTTCCTCCGCTGGGGGAGATAATGGCGCATTTAATATAACGAACATTGTTAGACAAGCACGTGCGGTTATTGCTAAGTTACATAACCACAATTTCAGGAAGCGGTTAATAATTTTACACAGCAAAACACAACATATATGGTTGGAGTTAGCTGAGGTGTTGAGTGAGCATCAACTGAGAGAAACTAGCCTCTTTTACGCCACCATGACTCGATAGTTTGACTCGAGGGTGAGTGAAAACACGCTGTTCAACAGTTCTGGATAAAGTTCACTGACAGGAGCTTAAATATTCTACAATCCCATGGTGATGATAATGGTGTGTGGATGTGAAGCTGCTGTCTGCTGGGCGGTGGTACAGCAACTTGCTGGGGCTCCATAATGGCTTTGTTTGGATTACATCCCACACCCAGCCTGTGTGTGTGGAGGGGGGATCCGTGGTGGTTTCCATTTGGTGAGTCAAGGCCCTGTATTCGGTGATGGATCATGGAAACATTTGTGGGTGTTTAGGTTTGACCCTCTCGCTGCTGCATAGTTTGTTCTCTCAAAGGCCCTGCTCTCTTCCTCTTTTGTACTTTTATTTTTGAACTTAGCTTAGGGTTAGCTCTTCTTCTTACTTCTTTTTAAATCTCAAGGATTCTCAATCAAAATATGGGACTCTGTATTTTCTTGTATTACCATCGCATTGTGGGGAGATGAATAAGCAGCATGATGGGTTGCAGCGAGCCTCTGTCAGGAGAATGGATCGCAACGAAGAAGAAAAGAGCCTGAAAACAACCCAGTGTGACAACAGGGGGCTGCATTGGTGTTGTTGTTGAGAACATGAAATGCAATGAAGGAAGTCCAGTTAAAATAACAGATTCATGCATTTAAGACTTATAGACCTAAAGGTGCTGCATTGTGGTTTATAATATTCTGATACTGGAACTGGAAAACAACTATTTTTTGTAGCCCTCTCCCAACACTAACATGTCACCCAGTCCTTGAGTCTGCCTCTTCAGACACCCTCAGTAATGAAGCTACTCGATGCTGGCAAACTACCCAGGCTATAGTGGGCCGTAGCCAACGCCAAAGCAACAAACTGCCTGTCTTACACTGTCCTCTCTCCTCTAATGTCAGGCTTCAACTCTGCCTGTCAGCTAACACGCCCTCCTAGTGATGAGCAAGTCATGAGTGGAGTTCAAAAGCAATGACTCTTTCTACTGACTCAGGAGTGACGAGTCCTCATCTCCACTAACTTGTTCAATGACTCGCTCCTCCTGCTGCTACTAGCTACTGCAGACTGTGAAGACAAGGCGAGACCGCATGTCACTTAGTTAATTAATGTATTAATCAAGTCATATGAGAAAAGCAACCTCTTTGGTGCTTGTTTCAGCTCAGTATTCGCTCTCCTGGGGCGGCGGCTGCCCTGCCCTGTCCTGAGCTGAAGGTCTGATTCAAGCTGCATGAATCACTCATACGCAGGGAACAACGCCAGATTTTCAAACCGATGTGACATAGTTGTCAAACCATGTAATTACAAATTCATAATCTGACATGGACCAAAAAGCATTGTACCCGCACACAATCATGGGAAAAAGAGCAGCTGTAAAATGGTGGATAAAGTTTTTGGAGCATCACAGCCCAAGTGAAATGACTTGTTTCACTATCAGAATTTCGGTCCGGTAACTTTTGGAAAGTCTTGAAGAGACGCACGATTAATTTCTTTTATCAGACTGAAGTTAGCATAGGGCTAAACAAGTTAGCTGGCCTGACCGGCAGAAGTCTGTGAAGTCACATTCTATGAGCACGGGGACTGATTGGGGATTCA
Organism: Centropyge bicolor; assembly: GCA_037975185.1. Taxonomy (NCBI): domain Eukaryota; kingdom Metazoa; phylum Chordata; class Actinopteri; family Pomacanthidae; genus Centropyge; species Centropyge bicolor. The sequence goes on along the minus strand of JBBMOC010000179.1, from coordinate 365,234 downwards.
CCAAGCTCGGGTGACTGACTTGGTGATTCAAGTGTCTTGAAAACCCCATAAAGACTCAGTGTAATGAGTCGACCCTCCCATCTCTACTTCCTCCCCAAACTAGGAGGAAGAGCAATAATCTTTTACACTTTCTTACATGAATCCCAGTCATAGGTAGCTGAGAGGACTGACAGGTTTCACAGTCTCTAAGTATAACGCATGTTCCCTGACAAGCATTTAACACATTTACTGATGTCCTGGGGAAAAAAGTCCTTTTTAGTTCAGCTGAGCAATTGTAACACACTAAAACTGTATTGTAATAATTAAATAGCTAAACAGCAACGTGTTACCCAGTTACATACCCCCCCCCCCCCCTTTTTTTTTTATCGCAATGATGCAAATAAACAATAGATATACAGTATTTACTTTACGAAGTAATCAACTGGGAATGTGGCCCTGCATATATTTGTTTGGCCAATGTACAGTATTTTGTCGTATTTTGTTGCGACAAAAGTTGAGCCTTTTTGTCACCTTTTTGCTGGACGATCCTGTGTTGTTTTGCTCATTTCAGCAACCCAGATTTAGCCACTATTCATGTAGCATCAGTAATCAGATCAGTTCTCCCATACAGCAATGGGCTCAGCTGGTCATAGTGACTGCTGTTTGGCTTTTTGTGTGTTTATAAAGATGTATTATATGGCAAAGCCAATGTTGCATATTTTGGGAAGCAGATGGTACTTTCCTAACCTTGAAATTTACTTTGCCCATCTGTGTGGCAAGTCGGTGTCCAGTGCAGCAGACACAGTGCATAGGTGGGAGGTTCATTCCAATAAGTCAGCACAAAGAGTTTTGGATATTTTGTTGAAAACTGGGTCTAAGAAGTTACTCTGAGAATTTTCTCAGAACCGCTGCAATCCTGTAACTGTTACAGACACTCACACAGTCCATGCGCCCAGGACCTACTTCTCTGTTTTTGCCGTTGTGCTTGCATGATTAAAATTCATATTTTAATATGAATGCACATATTGTAATCATGAATGCAATCATTGTTTTCTCATATTTTGGATGAAACAGAAAAAAAGACACACCCTCTGCCTGTTGCTGATATTGTTCACGCTATGACAGATTAGTTGTGGATATGAATATGTTTTTGTTTTGTTTTGTTTTTTTTGTTGTTTTTTTACACAGTATTTAACATTTGTCACAGTGAAATTGGAGCATCGTCTTTGCATGCCACATATCATTATCTTTGATAAAATGGGACACTCGTGTCGTGTGAAAGGCTGCCATACTAAGTCACACAAAAGAAATAACAGAGAAGTTGAGCACTTAACATTTTTTCGGTTTCCCACTTGGAAAAGAGGTTATGGACAGTAGGGGTGGTGGAAAAAAATTGATTATCGATTAATCGCGATTATGTTATGGACGAGTATGAATTGATTATTAAATTTTCAAAAATCGATTATTTTTGGCACTATTTATTTTGTAGAAATTCTATTCCACGGTCAACAGAAGTTGAATGTTATGCGCCCAGTTCCTCATGTGCATGCAGCAGCTAGAGCGAGTGAGCGGTATGACGGCTTATTAAAGTACCGTAACTGGTGCTGAAGCCGGCCAGCACCACTGGGTTAGCCTGCTAGCTTGGTGAGCATGTTTCATTCAACAGGCTTCATTCCACTCCGTCCTCGCTCCGGTTAATCCACTCTTTGTCCACGCCATGGACATGTTATACACTCTATGGGTAAAATGGTTGAAGAAGTGCAAAGAATCTGGTCAGTCTAGACACTTATTGTTGTTTAGTATAACTTGATCAGTTAAAACACAATGTCTTCATTTCTGTGTTCTACAGTATATCAGTCAGTAAAGCTGCAAGTTTTGCCATTTCAGTCTTCATGAAGGTGCGAGGCATTACACTGTTACTGTTGTCAAATGGAAAATCAATAATCAGTAATCGAGAATCGTTAATAATCAAAAATCGGTTGGTAATCGAATTGGGACCTCAATAACCGTAATCGAATCGAATCGGGAAATCGACAGATTAACCACCCCTAATGGACAGCAGGATGAGGAAATAATCAAGATGCATCGGATCGCCTGGGTCACAGCAGTGAGACAGAAGGGCATCACTTTCGACACCAGATCTCCCTTTTTTTCCGAAAGGCAAGTAAGAGAGTTTTTTTTGTCTAAGTAATGTTACTGAATATGCTATGGTTTACCTTCTAAACTCGCTATTTTCCTGTTTGCTAACCTTAGCTAGCTTGCTAGTTAGTCTCACTTGTAAACTACAGGCAAAGAGGAAGCGCAGTAGAAATGGGTTAAGCTGTTTAACAGTTTAACAGAAATATTTATCAATGCGTGAGATTTCCCTCTTGTGATCTGAGAGATCTGATGGGATGGTTAACTGGTAGCATGTCTGTGTAAGTGGTTATGATTGTGAAATGTCATGGAAGCATCCAATGTTAACCAGCTTTCTAAATGAAACCTGACATGTGATTGCAGGTCAACCAGCTTATGAAATGGCGGAGGCTCACCTAGACTGGCCACCATCCCTACATCTGGGACACACATCTGTTACACCGACAAACACTGCACAAACCACAGAGTTAGACACTTGGAAGTTTTCTTTCCTTCTTGTTTTGTACATGACTTAAACATAAAGATAATAAAGTATGTCAATGACATTTCTGAAGTCTTCTGGACTCTTTGCCTCTCTTAAGCACATAAAGAACTAGTGTTAGTGTTGTTGCAGTCCTGCATATCTATGTTATGTTCTGTGTTGTTTCCATCCGCGGTACACCCAAAATGGCGCCTGGATATGTGACTGCTAGTTAGGACATGTAAATGACAGAGACCGATTAAGTTGTTTACATTGAGTGACCCTCCAAAATGCAAATACAACCTACAATGCACTGCGGCGTCGCAAGCATTATGTCACCTGACAAAGACCGATTGAATGTATGTTCATTAGAAAAAAACAGCCTCTCATTTTTATTTGGTGCTAACAGTTGCTTTCATCTGTAAAAATGACAAATGTCACCCGCGGCAGGTCGTATCAGCTGTCACTAATTAATGTTGATTCCAAGAGTGCTGTGACAACAGGCCAAAATTAAACTTGCCTGGTCAGAGTGATCTCTGCAAGCTGCTGTCTGTGCTCAGCCAAAGATCTTTCACAAGGGAAGAACCTCACAAAATCCAGTTAAATTTTCATTTTTCATATCAATAATTTAAGTATATGTGCTAATTTTTTTTAATAAGGTCATTCAATAGTTGGATCAATTAGCTCTGGAAAAATAAGCTGTCATGTAAAGTACACTAAAGCTGTTTATTGACGTTGTCAGATATATTTAATCAACATCTAGGTAAATATAAGTCTTGGTTTGAACTCCAACCAATAGTAAAAGACTTGGATCTGGATAGGGCCCTTAAAACTTACCGCACCCTGTTATAAAGACTTCATTGTTGTGAATTGCCGTTTGGCTCTTTTTACAAATGCACATATATTTTGGGAGTTCAGTGTTGGTAATGCTCCTGAAAAGTGCCTTTAATGTGATTGTTAGTGCATTACAGCATCCCTCTGGCTCCTCCTTCCATTTAACACTTTTTTTTTTTTTTTGCTTTAGTCCTTTTAGTTTTATTGGCTGCTCTAAAGAGGTCTGTGAAAGGATCTATCAAAGCAGACGGGTTCAGTCCATCTGAAGAGACGCCTCAACTGCAGTGAGTGGTCAGAGAGCAGGAGGCTGTGGAGACGCTTTGAAAAAAAAGACCTCATGTTTCCATAAATCACACCGGACACTGAGAGGGTTAAGAGGCTACAGGATTGGTGGGGGGAGGGAACCCTCTCTGTGGTGGTGTAGGAGTCTTATGGGAACTGCAGACAACACCCTACCCCCTACTCCCCCTCCCCCAGCATGCCCAGCATTCTACAACCCCCTGTACTCTAGGCAACAGACAGAAATAGACACTGGTGGGGTGTGGGGTCTCCGAAGGTCTGCAGATCACTATTGCAAAGATGTAAGTTTAGTGGTGGTCTTGCCCTACCGAACTTTCAATTTTATTATTGGGCTACACGCATCCATAAAAAACGTTGTTGGATTGATTGTCCTCCATTTAATTTGATGCAAACTGGAAGATCTGTCTTGTTCTAATTTATCCTCCCTTCCTGCTCTTATACTGTATACTCTTCTCTCCCAGTCAAGTTCTCAATATATGTTAAAAACCCTGTGGTGCTCAAAACTTTAAAGATTTGGTTTCAGTTCAGGAAATATTTCAAATTTTATTGTGGCATCTCTTCAGGGTCCATTGTATAGTAATCACCTGTTTTCCCCCTCACATATGGATTCTGCTTTTTCAGCATGGCTTAGAAAGGGTGTACACTGTTTCCTTGATATGTATTCAGATGGTATGTTCAATAGTTTTGCCAATTTGTCATCACTCTATGAATTGCCCGCACACCACCTGTTTAGGTACTTCCAAGTCAGACATTTTGTTTCTAAATGTTTCCCTGCTTTTCGCTCTCTACCCCCTCGTCAGTCATGGGAAGATTTACTCACATTTAACATACCAAGTAGAGGGATTATCTTGGTATTGTATAACCATATACTAGACCTCAGTGATCATTCCAATTAAAAAAACAAGGACTGCTTGGAGGAGGAGATGGGTCTTCGAATTGATGAAGATTGGTGGGGTGGAGTGGTGGTCAGGCACAGTTCCATCTTGTGCACGTCTGGCACAAATCCAGCTCAAAGTTATACACAGGGTTCATTTTTCCAAATCGAAGTTGTCTAAAATCATCCCAGAGGTAGAAGACAATTGCGACCGTTGCTCAAACTCAGTGTCAGTTTAGTCGTGTTTTTCTTTTGCCTAACTATTGGTCCAAGTTTTTTAACATAACAGCCACTATATTGGGAATTGATATACAACCCTGTCCATTCAGGGGCGGATCTAGAAAAAATGTATGGGGTAGCGAAAGGGGGGCAGGAATGTTTGAGGGGTGGCAACATATGGCAGGTATACTGAATTTAATCACGGTTATTACAGTTTAATGAGAAATAGTAGATAATTAATTTACATTAAAGTATTTCTGCTTGCATGATTTTATACATACTGTAACTTAGAACATATATCTCATGTGTGGATATATGTACACATGCTGCCATTCACTCACACAAAATACATCTTAAGCAAACAGTGTCTTGCATTTGAGGTTTCATGTGAAACATTTCATATTAGGAATAAGTGACCATACAATGTGATCTCAATTAATAGTAGATATAGAAGTGGAATAGCAGAGATAGAATTTTGTTAAAAGTGCTGTAAGTAGAGCATTATCACAGGAAAGGCATTAAGGTAAGACACTGGTGATGAGTGGCAGATGTGTGAGATGGGAATCAAACTGTCAGTCAGTGTGTGTGTTGCTGATGGTCCTTGATCAGCTGTGTAAATAAATGGGTCATGGCACTCAAACAAGGTACTGGACATCGCTTTTATTCTTTAGTCAGAACAGATGAGGTTTTTACTGACAAAGTGATGAGAAATACAGCACAATACAAAAGGATATGTTACATTAAAATCCCCACAAACCTGAAAAGGAGTCACATAAAAATACATATATATATATATATATATAGTGAATATTCTAACCAAGCATGACATTCGTACCAGGCGCTACTGAAGCATCTTCTGACTCCTCCCTGGAGGGTCTTTGGGGAAATGCTCTCTCTTTGGCTGCGCTGGCACCTCACATCTGGATTTGGATACATATAGAACAGGGGTCGCCAACCCGCAGCTCCGGAGCCGCATGCGGCTCTTTCATCCTTATACTGCGGCTCTGAGTGGCTTGGGAAAATAAATTACTAAAAAAAAAAAAAAAAACTAAGTATTTAATCGAAGTGTATTTTATTTGTGTTCTTTAATATTTTAGTTCTAGATTGGAAGATTATTGTGATCTTGACATATTAGAATAAATATATTTTATTGTTTTTCGTCGCTCAAAATAAACGTCATACTCACGAAAGCCGGTATAACCTTCCAAGACCAGCCTCCTTTACACAGAACTTAAGCCAGGCCTAGCTAACATCACATGTATAGTTAGCGAAATAACGTTCTTCAGCCTGATTATTATCATCTTAAAATCAGCATCACAACTATACTAGCACTGTGCTTTCATTATTAGATCGATAGTTAATCAGTTTTTACCTCTTTCCTCCTGTGCCCTCTTTCCTTGCAAATCTTGGCTCCCTCACTTTGCACCACAGATTAAAACAGTCGCAGTTGGACATCAGAGACTCACAGTCGTAAATGTCAAATTGGCCATAACTTTTCATTGAATTCGCTGCTGCCAAGGGGGGTGGCAGCAGGGTTGGCAAGGCTTATTTTAGGGGGGCATTTGCCACCCTATGCCACCCTGGTAGATCCGCCCATGTGTCCCTTTATTGCTATCTTTGGCACCCCTGTTAAACCAAGGCAACTAAATTTGGTCCAAAGAGAAATGATTAATTTTACTTCTTTAATTGCCAAACGCCGCCTCCTCCTTCAGTGGAAATCTCCCTAACCCTCCCTCTGTATCACAGTGGCTTAAAGACACCATGCTTTTCCTTAAACTTGAAGATTAAATGCACAATGAGAGGATGTACTGATAAGTTCTTTTGTAAATGGCAACCTTTTGTTTCATACTTTAGGGACTTGCAAGTCCTGCCAGACTAAGTGCTGTTTTGTTAATCACCATTTATATAATCTCCATTTAAGCCAGGGTGGGATGGGAGAATGTGGATGGGCTTAATCTATGTGGAGGTTTTTTTTTTTTGTCCTCTTTTTTTTGGGGGGGGGGGGCACTTTGTTTAAAGAAAAAAGCAAAGCTGGAAAATCTTAGAACATTGCTTTAAGTTGTCATTTGATATGCTTTCCAATAAATATATAATAAATATTTTGCAAAAAAAAAAAGAAATAGACAATGGAAAAAAGACTGGCAGAGGAACTTGGTCTTGATATTTTAAGCAATTTCACAGTTTCATCCTCATTTTTCGTGTTGCACTTACATCTTGAGAGTCATCAAGCATGAGTCAGTTGAAGCTATTACAACTGTGTTTTCTGTCTTTCAACATATTTAAACTTGCTTAATATTATTCTTAAGTCATACTTTTTGCTCACAGGAAGCTTGATAGGTCCACACTGTTAGCCACCAGTGGGTACGATCTCTTCAGTGGCAGCAGGCTAGAGTAAATATGATGATGCTGGCCCTTTTCTTTGGACGTTTTTCTTGGTGTGGAATGTGTGACAGCAAATGCAGTGGCTGAGTGAGCAACAGATGGTTAAATAATGTCTTTAACATCTGAGGCCAAAAATAAAAAGTTCTAGTTAGGACTCAAAGGGGTAGAATCCTGTTGAATTTGTGCTGCTTTATCATTATTACTATTCTTTTTTTTGTCTCATTATTAATATTACCTTATTTATTTACTAAATGTATTCATTTATTTATTTCTGTTACAGCAACTCGAATTGCCATGATGTAGAATGAGCTAAAAGCTTGGCCCAATAACTGGAAAAGATGTGCAAGTGCATGTCCCAAGAACCATGGGCCCCATTGGACAGATATTGGCACTGTAATTAAGGCCCAAAAATACCATTTTGGAAAAGCCACACCCCTCACACCACCAGTCCAATTGATTTAAAATTTGACACACAAGTCCAACTCAATGTGGTCTGCAAAAAGCCTCGGCAAATGACGATAAACCACAACAAGTTGAATTATTAGATAGAAATTAAATCTTAAATTCTTAAAGGGTGATAAACCTGGTGATAAATGAAAACAATGCTCACTCATTTTAATTTTGATTTTTAAGCATTACTCCAAGGAGTAAATATTTTTCATGATTATTTTCAGCTGTGGATTCAGTTCACCAGTGAAATTGTATGGCCGCTGGATGGTATATTTTGGATTGATTGGATTTTTCTAACGCAACGGGTTAAACTTTGATATTATTTTTTAAATTTATTTTGTTGTTGAATTGGATTGAATTAATTTGACCTTTTTGACTATTTTAGTTGAAAAGAGTCTTGGGTCTTCTAATTAATTGCAAAATAGTTGAAGTGATGCTTTAAAATTGGTCTGAAACTGTTTAAGATCTGTGGTTTCCTTTCCTAAAGCTGCCAGTTGCTCTGACTCAGACATCCCAGATAGGCTGTCTTATAGATTTGTGATTAACAAGTTTATTACTTTCTTATAAAAAAAAAAAAAAAAACACTGGCTGGTGGATGTGTTTGTGACTCACACCCCTTTTGCGTGTCTCCAACTTTAGTTGGACAGGTACTGGAACTATAGTCCCCTCTGGGGGATCAATAAGGAATTGTCTTATTTGTGCGCTCAGTTACTGGTAGTTGCAGCAGTGCCTTTCCAGCCCCTGCTCCGTCTCAGGCAGAGGATAAAATCATGGATTTCAATTTCATGTTCTGTCTGGGTTCTCCCTCTGCTCATCATTTATATGAATACTGTAAGTTAAATCCTCTCGAAAATATGTTTTAATCAGGTTTAAGCTTCTTGTATTTCAGTGACTTGTCTCAGTTGTGATTCACATGGAAAGGAGGTGGGGAGTTCACTTATAGTTAGCAAGTCATTCTCTCTCTCTCTCTCTCTCTGTCTCTGTCTCTCTCTCTGCTCATGTGTATGTGTTAAATTTCGGCACTCACCAGTTATGGTGTCTGGTTGCTAGGCAGTAGCTGGGATCAGCCCTGGAATGGACCTCACCAAAGGGGAAGGAGGATAAGGAGGGAGTAGGGATGGCTGGGCCTGTTGGTTAAAAGCTGTTTGCATAAAGTGATGTTGCCCAGTTTAATTCAGGTATCATCTTCATGCATCATTCTCATTTTGAACGTAATAAAGTGCGACATTTCTGGAACCCGTGTGGAGTGGAAGGGTGTCTGTGGTGTCCATCAGTGGTTTTATTTTACTGCTGCCATGTGCAGTGGTGCTTGTTCCTGTGTGCCTGCTGAGGTATATGCCAATTATAGTTATATTTAGGATTTCTTTGTCCTGGGCCAAACAAACAGGATCAGGAATGCTTAAGTCAACCACTTTAAAGAACAATACATTTCAGTAACAAAGTTACTCATTGCAGTATGTTCAGGGTTTCCCCCAGGAAATTAGTTAGAGGAGGAAGTCAGGAAGAAAAACTGAACAAAGGTTGTCCCAGATGTTGAGTGTTGCTTTACTGTTTGTCCTCAAATATACACTCCTAATATATGACTTCAATAATTTAAAGGAATCGTTTGATATATAGGGAAATACCTTTATGGTAAACAGACAGTGGCCAGCTAACTTATCTTGGCACAAAGACTGGAAGCAGGGAAACATCTATTTTGTCTATGTTCAAAGTTCAAAAATACATGTACCAGCACTTCTAAAGTTCACTCATTAATGCAATGTATGTTCTTTCTTCAGTTTTTATACAAACAGCAATGAAAAATGAACAACAATTTATCTATCCTCCTGGTAATTTCTGTGCAACAACACTGCCTGTCTGTTATTTGACAGAGTTTGAGTTCAAGCACTTAATGCTCCCTGTAACATCAAGTTGTTTTTTCTATGACCGTTTATGTCTGGAAATACAGTGAAACACATCCATAATATGTAGAGGTGTTAGTGGGTGGATTTTTTTCACATTGGAGAGAGTCAGGCTCTGTGTTTTCCCCCTTCTCACCTATCCTAAATCTCCTCTAACCCATACTGGAAAGAAGTGTATTTCACAAAATGTCTACACAAAATGCCTACATTGCATCATTTCATTCTGTCTTCCAGTCTGTCTTACTCATTCTGCAGAGCTGGGGCCTTTTTAGTGCTGTCTAAAATAACCCTGTTATGAGAATAACTGATGAAATCCACGCAGCTCTTTGAGCTGGTGAATATTGAGCCTCAGACTAAGTTAATCTAGCAATACAGTCGTATGTCTGATTGCACATCTGAAGTTAATTGCAGGTGAATATCCTATTTGCGTATAACTTCTGTTTGTTTTCCTTGGATATTAAGATAAGATAAGATAAGCCTTTATTCGTCCCACAGTGGGGAAATTCACAATTTTGCAATATTGCATTAACTGCTATTATTGCATTAATCATTGGCATCTGGCAGATTCTGACACCTTCTAATCACTGATTGATGTTAATAATGACAATAATATAGCACTTTTCCAAAACAAAAGAAGCTACAGAATAGCCTTATTCATATGTGTGTCATTTCTGTGGGAAATACCCTGTATGTCATGAAGGTTTTATGCTGCAATTACCTGTTTGTTAAAGGAAGTTTTAGTTCAACATTTTGTGAAATGTGCTATATTTGCTTTTTTTCCAGAGAGTGTGATGAGAGGCCAGCTAACTAGGCTTAGCACAAAGACTGGTTTTACTCTTGGGTTTTTGTATGGGTCAAACTAATGAATTATAACATGTTAAACAGTGATTTCTAAAGGCACAGGTAGGCAGATTTTCTTTCCTGTGGCAGAGCCAGGATAGCTGTTTGCCCAGTGTTCTGTCTTTGTGCTAGGCTAAGTTAGCATGATCCTGGCTGTAGCTTTTAGCAAGAAAGCGAATGAGCATATGTCACAAAATGTGGAGCTGTTTGTAATGTGACCAGCACCATGTAGTGCAATGTACTGACGGAACTACATGTCTTATATGTTGCAGCTTGCAGGAGGTGTAATCCTGGGTGTGGCCCTGTGGTTGAGACATGACCCCAAGACCAGCAACCTGTTGGAGCTCCAATTTGATGGAACCCATGCCCCCAGCACCTTCTACATCAGTATGTAACTCATCTGTTACGAAGTGGATTTGTTCAAATGGAAACTCTCTCCTAGGTTATTGATTGTGTTAATTATTTTTTTTATATTATTTTGCTCTGAAGCTGACATTGGCTTGAATTTTGAAATACAAGCTTATTTTTGATATATCTCAGCATCTTATTTGATCGCCATAACAGACCACGATTTTATGTAAAGGCCAAATAAACTGACGAAAGCTAAGCTGCAGCTGCAGTAATGGTGAAGTAATATAATGTAATAATGGGTCCACATTAACTATTAAGGGCCAGGGTAAGTGGACGTCTTTTGGTCTATGAGGCCCTATTGATTAAAATAAACATGATATGCATTATTATTAAGTTCAGTTAAATACGTTCAATTAATAGTTAACCTTCTTGACATAAAGAGTTTGATGGGCAGTTCAATATAATTCATTTATTTTTGTAAATTACTCTTGGTACACATCATTTATGGATCAAATTACCTACACTACATGCACATCATCAACTAGTGAGCTGTGATAGTGAGCTGTGTTGCAACAAACAATTGTGACCATAAATGTAATCATTTCTGCTGAACTGAAAATGTGTGAGGGGGTTCTGTTGGTAATTTCTAAACTCTCTTGATGGAAAATTGTTTGAGTGAATATTGCAAAAATCACTAGTACCTATACTGCTTTCTGAACAAAGATGAGGTCCCAACAGAAGGTCTCTTAATATTTACCAGAGCATCTCCTCTCTGGGTGCAGTAGTGTGTTTTACAGCTCGGGGGATGTTTGTAATCATTTACACAATTTTGTGCTGCTAAATTTCAGTCTGTTTAAACCCATTTTAGAATTGTTGTGCATTGTCATCGAAACAACTTAATTGTCATGTAATATTTGCTACATCATCAATTTGACACCCACTTATTAATTTAACTCATTGAACTTGCTATTTCAGCTCTACAGTGTCCAGTCAGTCAGAGCACTGTTTTATGCACTCACACCTACAGTACAGTACAGGACAGGTTGTCCAGAGTTTCAGCTAACCTGGACGTGAAAATATGCAACAGTGAAGTGGGGCAGCCTCAAGTCTCCCACATCAACAGCAACCTGTGACCTGGACTAACAGAGAATGCACATCATATCACTTTGTGCAAAGCTTGCACTTACACATCGAATTAGTCACTGTCACCTCTCCAACCAGCGTCCTGTCTACATGAAAGACCATCAGTCATCTGCCTTGTGAGGATGACTAAATGTGAGACAGAGTCTTCTATGTACATCTTCTATGTACATCTAAAATACAGCTGCAAAGGAAAATGGAGGGGGTGTTTGGATTATTGTTTTGCCATCCTCTGGGCAGCATAGCTGCAGTTGCTCAATGAAAAAAGCACCAGTCAGAGAGGAACTACTTGGGGACTTTCTCTTGAACAGCCTCAGCGATTGCATCCTACCCATTACATAAAGCCTCCTTCTCATTCCGAGGAGGGGAGAAAAAGCTTGCTTGGTATAGGAAAAAATTCTTCACTTTCCCTCCCTTGTCCTCCTCCTCCTCCTCCTCCTCCTCCTCATCAACCCCACCCCTCTTCCTCCCTCAGTGAAAGTTTTCCTCTCCCTTACTCCACTCCGTTTCTTTCCACTTTTGTTCCCCCTTACTTCCCCATCTGGTTGTGGTTAGTGTTCAGTGTCTCACTTACCCTTATTTTTCCCCTTGTCCTGCCCTCCCTCCCTCTATCTCTGTCTGCCCCTTTTTTCCCTCCCCTCCCCTCCTGTCTTCATCCCCTGCTGCCAGGAACTTTTCAATATGGAGTCATACATCTGCTTCTCTCCTTTCTCTCACCCTACCCGCTCACAGACACACAGTTACTCAATGGTGACCAACCTCTCGCCTTTCTACAGAATTAGATTCAGAGTGAGTTTTTCGGTTAATAGACCAATCACTTTTTATCACCCTGGATACCGGGGAAGTCTGTTCTCTAATCTATTCCAATTCAAAACCAGAAGTTAGTGAAATTAAAGAAGAGAAATAAATTGAACTAGAGTTTAATAATCAGTTCAAAGTGTGCTCATGTTTTGTTGTAAAAATGTATAAACTGTAAACTATTTTAAAAATCCAATTTTCTCCAAACCAGAACACTGTACAAAACTTTTAGATTAGGCAGTACACAGACAAATTCTGAGGTTGAACTTTGCCCTACAGTGCTTGCCATAGTTGTGTTCGTGTGCTGTCCTATCAGTAGGACATTCATTCAACAAATAAAGTAATTTAATTTCCCCATTTAAATAAGTCACAAGGCTGGAGCTTGTGATTGCAAGTTCTAAAATGGTTAGAGCTGTGGTAATTGAAATTTAATTTGAATTAATTTGATTTTAATTAAAACTGACAAATGCTCCCGTTGAGTTAATGATAGAAGTTTGATAAATGTAATTTGATTTGATTACGCTTTTACAGTATAGCTACAGTAGTTCTGTAGTGATGCGCTGTATGTAGCACTTTAGAATTAAAGCTACTATATGAGTGAGATTCCTTGTGTCAGAGACCAAATGCATCAACAGTTACTCCACCCTGACATGTAGCCACAAAGAATATGTTACTGTTAATGTTTTATGTCATCTCTGATCTCTAAATTCTCTGATTTGTAAGTATTCTGAAGAATTTGTTTTCTAATTCAGATTCCCTTTTAGGCAGGTTATTTCGAGCCTTCTGACCTCCTGCCTCTTCTCCCTAATTCTTTCAGCAAATTTAAATTTTTGACTTTTTCAGTCTTTCAGAGACACTAAATAGCCAAGACTGTTGGAGCTTCAGCTCACATTCACTTACTAAGAAATTTGCTGCCTCAAACACCGGGACAGCAAAGTGAGTCGCAGAAGAGCTCACATGAAACCAACATAGTACATTGTAGTATTTGTCGGCCGTACAGGTTTACCAGTCATACAGGGATTTTACACATATCCAGTGTTCTTGCATTAACACCTCACAAATATAGAATTAGAGTCAGAGGACTCCCTTCTCAGAGCTCCCAAATAGTTTGGAATTTAGAAGAAATTACAGCTGTGATTATTGATGAGCAAAAAACTAAACATTTTGACGGAGGAAAATACACTCATGTACACACATGTGCCTATAGATGACATCGGTCTCTAAAGTGTACAGTGATTGTGTTTCCATAGCTGGCAGCTGCAAAAATCATGTTCCAGTCGGTAAAAAAATATACATCTAGCTTGAAGCTGGTTTTGCCACTAGGGCAGCAGAAGACCTCTTTGGCACTTCATAAAGTCTGAATGGCAAACAGTTGCCTGTTCAACTAGGCATATAGCAACATGAACATATCGTGTTTTTATATTTGTGAGTGAGTCCAGAATTCACTCTCCTCTCTCTTATGTTGGTTTTTGTCTTATATTTTGGTGACTAGAAACTAGCTTCAGCCACTAAATAGCTTGTTAGTTTGTGGCAAGCAGCATAGAGTGAGTACAGTTTACCTGGAAAGAGCTGCCTGCTGAGGCTGAAAAACAAAGTTAATTAGAGGGGAGTTTGTGGGCATTAAAATAAAGTTATTCTCTGTACAGTTTAGTCTGCAGTGTTGATACACAGTCTGCAGGTTGAGAAGTCTTCCATGTAATTCCATCTTAAAAGTCTTTTCCACTGTGTCCATCCTAGTCTGAAGTCAGAATTTGACTGGACTTCAGTATTAATAATAAACTATCAAAATATAGCAGGGAACAGGAAGCAACACAAAGGAAGACTTTCATTGTATATTAAACAATAGACGGATGACTTCACCAAAACATCTCAACACATCTGGATAAACTATTTGGAGTTATGTTGTTATATTAGCTTCTTTATCTTAAAATATCACCTATATGTTATGTGCAGCAGTAAGTGGGTGAACAGAGAGGCTGAATTTCAAGAACATAGGTTGGTGTAGTTACTTTATGTATGTGCTCATTAGAAAAGACAAGGAAGCTTTTATGCATTTTGATGATTCCTGTAAAATAATATGTTGATTTGAATTATTGATTTTGTCCATAATTTGAATAATATAGTTTTATTATTTATATAATATTAATTACATACTATATATGACCACCACCATATCCATGACAACTGAGCACACTCTTTCCAAAATGAAGATTGTGAGATTACAAATCAATATAATTAAGTTAAGTGCTATTTAGCAAATGTTAGACTTGAGACTATTCAAAGGAGACGCAGAAGGCCTGATGAGTGAAAGCAGAGCGCATAATGGACGAGGATCCATGAGGAGATTAAATCAAGACAGACAGGAAAAGACATTTAAGTAAATGGAATTATTGAGAACATAATTTTGAATGAGCAAATACATTAAATAGAAAGGACAGATGGGTGGTGGCAAGAGAGGGAGAGATTGAGAATGCCAGACAGCTTTGGGAGAAGGAGGGGGTTGGACACTGTGTCAGACTAGAGAGCCGCAATATAGGAGATGGAGGGAGCACTTGGTCAGTCTCCAAGACATCGATTTAAAAATTAGCCTGTGTGTGTGTGTGTGTTTGTGTGTGTGTGTGTGTGTGTTTGTGTGTGAGTGTGAGAGTGTGAGTGGCTCTGTGTGTAGAAAAAATAAGGGGGATGGGGTATACGAGGTACGGGACCAGAATTGTTAGTGATCCAGAATCAAATTATATCTGAGTTGACAAGCAGGAGTAATAATGTTTAGGCTGAACACAGAGAGCTGCACTCCCAGCCAACTGGTGCCCACTGACATCAATATTTGTTCTTCAGTTTTTCAATATTTGTACTGCTGGTGTATGCTGAAAAATTATTTTGTTTGAAAAAATTGACGTGTGTATTTTATTATTTATGTTGCCCCAGGTGTTAAAGACAAAACTTGATTATTATGAAATGTTATTCATCATTGCAACTTTCTAACACCAGTTATTTTTATTATATGATTTTTGTGAATATGTAACTCAGAAATAACAATCTAGTTACTGTTATTACCACTGGCTCTTCAGTGTAATGCTGGGTAATAATCCAAGCTCACGAGCCAAACCAGCCAGCTCACTGGCCAGATAGGTAGCATGTGCAGCCTTGTTACAATAAGTAAAAGGAGAGGCTATTGCACATTTGTTACTCAAGCAAATCAGGAGTTAGTGCACAGATACAGTGGAAGTTATAAGAAGCATGATGTGGCAATGAGTAGTCACGCAACACCACTGTCATCAACAGTCACATTATGAAATAAATTTTGACATAAAACTAAATGTGACATGAGGAAAAAATAAAAAGATGCCTGAAAAAGGTCATAAAAAGGAAATAAATACATTTTACTTGAGATATTCTTAATTATGTATTACATTGTTAGTTAATTTATGTATTTTCCACAGTTCATTCATGTGATATGTCTCTGTCTGTTAAGATCTCACATCTGGCCACAAATACACTGCTAGTTAGCAGTTGACTCCTCAAATGTGTCTGTACTTCCAACAGCATAACCACACAGTTAAAACCAGATGTAATGACCACGTTCAAAGTAGATTTTTTTGTTTACTGCAACGAATGGAAACTTAACTACTGTATGGAAAAACACATTTAACACCAAGCACAGGAATGTCTTAAGCAGTCATTTTTATTTATAGGACTAAAACTTGCAAAAGCAACCGATGGGTCTTTAAAGGAAAAACAAGAAAGCAGTTATTTTCTGTGGAATAAAGTGATGTTTTTCCTCCCAGGCTTCCCAATACAAGTCATGCTGAACACATTCAGAAAAAGTAATTGTTTGTATAATATCCTTTAGTTTTGCTTTGCTGAATTTACACTCAAAATCACACAAGAGCTGCAGTATGGCCATGTTCCTCTTATCCAGTACAATCTTTCTATTCAAATCTTAGCCTGTCAAATATTAACCGGCAACGGCATAACACAGAAAACACATGGACATCTCCACAGAACCTGTGAGATGTGTGTGTTGGAGGGGTGTGTTGAGAAAACAAGCGCGGGACAAGGTTTATGTCCTGGGTGAAGAATAATATGTTGAATTATGAGGCAGGCGCTTCCTACAAGAAAACACGAAACAACTTCCTGTGAACATAATTGGAGCATGACTCACTTTATTCCTCTGGCATTAAAGCAAAAGTGTGCCTTCTGCTGTCCATCAGATGTTATTGCATGCATGTAGGTATTAAAATGGGGTGGGGGATGCTTGCAACTCTTCAAAACCACAGTGGTTTTAAAGCCTTTCAGTGGTTTCCATTCCTGTAATAATTATTGTAACTCTTCACATTAACTTGGTTGTCTCTCTGAAGTAGATTGACTTTGCAAACATGATGATGCACGTATTTCTGTGTGTGTCTGTGTCCGTGTGTCTGTCCAGGTGTCCACATCCTGATTGCTGTTGGCGCAGTGATGATGGTGGTGGGTTTCCTTGGATGCTATGGTGCCATCCAGGAGTCCCAGTGCCTATTGGGAACTGTGAGTCACAGTCACATCTAGTGGTGCCTTGTGGAGTTTTAGACCTCTAGAAGCACTAGTTGTTTTTCTATGGTCGGGTCCTCATTTTGTCCGTGTGTGTGTGTGCAAGCGTGTGGGCGATGTGATTCCTACCAATAGTCTCATACTATTTCACAGATCAACAGGTGGCGGCAGCACGCCCAGATATACTGTAATGTGTGTCAGCAAAGGCAGGCAAGAAGAAGACTGCAAGGTAGTAAACACTGATGTAAACGATGCTGGATTTAAAGTTTTATGAGGAATGAAAATGCACTGACACAGATATAGACAATGCGTTGTGCATTAGAGTCACTACATGACTTTTGTTTGTTTACAAGAAAACTCCACAGGGCACCTTTAGTGTCATAAAATTATGTTTTGTTTCATTAAGCAATTAAGTAAAACTTGAGCGCTAAATACTTAAATGGACAACTTATCTGATGTTCATGTTCTGTCCCGCAGTTCTTCGCCTGCCTGGTCATCTTGTTCGCCTGTGAGGTTGCAGCCGGAATCTGGGGCTTCATGCACAAAGACACAGTAAGACTGTAAAACATACTCTGTAGATTGATGTGTGCATTCAGCATTGAGCCAAAAAGTAAAGTAAATACCTCTACAGGTTATTTGCAGGTCCCTAACCCTTTATCAGACAAGTGACTATTTTTGGTAATTTAAACACAATTTGAGAAAGTGAAAAATTGTGAAAAATTTTACATCAGAAATAAAGTTTTATGTCCTCCAATAACACTCTCAGGTTGAATTTTTGAATTTCAACCTATAATGATGATTATGCCTGAATTCCCATTTTAGATTTACAGGTTCCCTCATTGCGGGTCCAGTCTTCTTTTTTGTTTGTTTTTTGTTATGTTGGTCTGTTGGTAATATAAGTAATTAGTTTTTACCACTTGCTTGCATCAGATAGTTAAAATATGTGCCTCACATATATCATCATTACAGAGCCTAAACCTTTTTTTTTTTTTTTTTTTTAAATACAACTCCAATTCCAAGAAAGTTGGGTTGCTGTGTATACCTAAAATAAGAAAATAATGCAATGATTCTTAAATCCTTTTCAGCCTACATCCAGTTCTTTACAAAAAGTACAAAGACAATTTAATTTATGTTCTAACATGGTAAACTTCAGTTTTGTTTTTGTAAAGTACAATTTGATGCTTGCAACCTGTTGGGAAAGTTGGGAAAGTTGGGACAGGGGCAACAGAAGACTGGGAATGTTCGAAAAACCGTGTGGGCAAATACTCCAAGTGTTTAACAACAGCATTTCCTTAATGCAAGAAATGTAGGGATTTCAGCATCTACAATTCATAATACCATGAAAATATTCAGAGAATCCTGAGCAAATTCTGCACATGAGGGGCAAAGCTGAAAACCCACATTGATTGCCTGTGACTGCTGTTCCCTCAGGGTGCACAGCATTAAACACTCATGATTGTATGAAGGGTATTACGACAAAAACGGGCCAGAGGGCAAAACCATATAGCAACAACATCCAGAAACTTCTCTGGGCTGAGTTCATCTGAGACTCACACAAAGTGAAAAAGTGTGCTGTGCCATATTTCAAATTCTTTTTGGAAATGATTGATGTTGTGGAGGAAAAGGACCATCCAGATTGTATATCTGTGAAGGCACCAATAATGCTGAAAGGTACATACAGGTTGTGGAGCAACATATGCTGCCATCCTGATGATTTTCATGATGACTTTTCAGAGATGTCCGTCCTTATTCCAGGAGACTGTGCCAAGTTATTACAACAGCATGACTCCTTAGTAAAAGAGTGCATGTACTAGATGGTAACCATAAATTGCAAATGTCTGCACTCAATTTGTATGACTTGAAACAAGATAGAAAAAAGTTTCATTATAAATTATGTTTGTCTATATTCATTTAATACTTGTAACAACTTACTTTTTGAAACATTTTCTGAGTTCTCTGATTGGAAGATTGAACTGGCTCAACTTTTTTCCTCAAGACACTGAGGCGTCCCACATCACTGCTGTGTTGATCTTGTGTTTGAATCTTTCAAACTTGGGAATCTGTTACTCATACCTCACACATCAGCACAACCTTTTATTTTTTATCACAGAATTGTTCTCAGCCTGATTGCCCTGTTACATATCTTTAACATCACCGATGATAATGATGTTTGTTGTCTCATGTCTCTTACCAGCACCTATAACTGACTGATGTGTTTGAATGCAGATAACAGTAAGTTTTAAGTTCAAGACTGATCCCATTAAAAAAAGCTTCTTTATTCCTATTTTAGGTGTCAAGGGAAATGATTAACTATTATGACTCCATACATGACAAGGCC
The DNA here is from genome assembly GCA_037975185.1 of Centropyge bicolor. Taxonomy (NCBI): domain Eukaryota; kingdom Metazoa; phylum Chordata; class Actinopteri; family Pomacanthidae; genus Centropyge; species Centropyge bicolor. The sequence goes on along the minus strand of JBBMOC010000179.1, from coordinate 345,705 downwards.
ATGACAGAAAGCATCACTGACCCCGAGAAGAAAAGGGCTGCAGCCTCAGTGCTCAAGGTCTTCCATGAGACGGTACAAACTTTAAAGATATATTGTTTATATTCCAAGAAATTAAATTAAATATATACTTTGAGGTAGAAATATACATAGTTTCATATGTGTTTTTATCATATATATATGTGTGTGTGTGTGTGTGTGTAATACAGGGCTCTACACTTACATTTTCTGTGTAAGGATCAACATGAAAATTGAGGAGTGCTTCTTCACTTAAGAGAAACAATAATAACAGAAATAACATGAATGTACCCCTTTCAACATTAAACATTTATTATTCAGCATACAGCATACAGCATACAACACAGTGGCAAACTGACCTAATTAGGAGATTACTTAAGAATTTCATCATTATGTTTATCATATATTTGGGAGGGCAGGGTTGCATGTTGCTTAATGATTGCATCCCTTAAGAGCATAGAGTATTTTGGATTTTGGTTTTAGCATTTTATCAAATTTAATTCCAGTATTGAATCCATTTATTTAATCTGAATTGTTTTAAAATTCTTAATGATCCTATTTTGTTCCAACTTTTGAAAGTTACTGAAGTACTGTAAAGAGAACAAGCATAATCATTGTGTTGTTTTTGCATTTCAGCTGAGCTGCTGTGGTAAAGGCCAGGGAAGCACTTTTCTGACCTACTTTACAGACACGCTTGGTCTGACCGACCTCTGCCCCAGCTCTGGAACTTCAGTTGTAAGTGCAATCTTTTATCATCACTTTGATCACTACATCCATTAGTCAACAGCTTTGCCACTCTGTGAGGTTGTGTTCACATCAGAGTTGAATAAAAACACGTTTTTCTGTCATTTTTAATAGGTTATATTTCAGATCAAATACCAAGGGTAAAACTGACCGTTCATATTTAGCATTATTCAGAAGGTTGTACAATACCACATCATTGCAGTGTGATGTTGCTTGACTCTTCTGTCAGAACCCCTTGGAGTGCCTTAATATACAGATGGGAGCAAGGGTTTTTCTCTGACACACATATGTGTGTGTGTGTGTGTGTATATATATATATATATATATATATATATATATATATACATTGATTTTAAGTACAGCTGAATTTGTATATATGTGAAGCCAACACTCTCTTAAAAAAACAATATATGTATATCATACCCATATTCGCATGGTTAGGGTTACGCAAGGTCCGTAAAGACATGGTCAGACAAGTTCGATGTCAAGGAACTCAACTGGCCTGCACAGAGCCCTGACTTCAACCTCACTGGGCACCTTTGGGAGGAATTAGAACGCTGACTGGGAGCCTTCTTGTCAAGCATCAGTGTCTAACCTCACAAATGCCCTTTTGGCTGAATGGGCACCACTTCCCACAGACACACTCCATAATCTTGGTCAAAGCCTTCCCAGAAGAGCAGCAGCTATCGTAGCTGCATAGACAGACAGACAGACAGACAGACGGAGTACTTTATTATAGGGGTGTCCAGCTCCATATTCATTGCCATTGTTTTGAGTGGAAAATCAACCGCCTTGTATAAGTGTGATATTCAGGTGTCCACTGACTTCTGGCCGTAAAGTCTGCAAAATTGGTATTAATCTTCTCATCTAACTCCCAAAAAGAAAGTGTATATTTGATTATTTCCCATAATGTCAAACTATTTATTAGCTGTTATCAGTTACGCCTGTTTGATCAAAGTCAAAATGTCTCCTATGAAAAAGCTCTTTGGGGTCAAGTGCCAGAAAAGGTTCAGAAACAAAATTTGAGGTGTAGAGAATCTCTGAGGGCTGTATTTAGGGCTGGAACAATAAATGAGCTGCTCAAGTGTAAAATCTTAATTAGAAGATATGCAAGGTTAGTTATCTATATTCAGAGTTGTGCTGCACAGGGGCCTTAACTTTGGCAGCACAGTCACATTACTGAAATTACCTCAGTCCAGTCTAAGCCTCTGAGGTTGCCAGGATTGTCTGTGTTCAGTTCTCTAGAACTAGGGTTTTCCAGTGTATCCAGCCAATTATTTAAAAGAAGCACCGGCCTTTGAACAAGTGGATTGATTGATTTAAAAGAAAAATGAGAGCGAGAGAACATGAGTACGAGTGCATGGAGAGACTGTGAGAGATCAGAGAGAGAGAGTGAGATTATTATTGTAAAGAGTAACAATCCAAATTAAACTGTGGGACTCCCTTTACTAGACAAAAGTATATACCACTGTTTTGAAGCAAATATAAATTTTGTGTTTTGATTGTTTACTTTTGCAGAGTTGCCACCACAGGATCCAGGAATTGTTTTCAGATAAGATTTACCTGATTGGTATTGCCGCTCTGGTGGTTGCTGTTATAATGGTGAGAGCATGAAACTTCACATCACAAACATCAAAACTTAGCAATAACATGATGTATTTCTTTCTTGAATATATCCAAAACCATACAGAAGGTGCATACCATGACACAGGGATATTGTGTGCAGTAAATGTAGCTACACAGAGACTGTAACCATGACAACATTTAATCCTATCGTTTTTATCAAATGTCACTTAGGCAGGAGTAAATGCTGCATTTAGTAAGGACTATTTTCAGCTGCAGATTGATACACAATTTGATGCTTCCCACCAGCATTGTATGAATATCAAATCGACACTTCTCTGTTTTCATCCTCCCAGATCTTTGAGATGATCTTCAGCATGGTGCTGTGCTGCGGCATCCGCAACAGCCCGGTGTACTAAAGGCTTCCAGCCTACTCGCCATGAAGGACGGACAACCTTGCAGTCTCTTGTCTCATTCTTTTTATTTCCTTTTATAAGCAGAAAACGTCACATATATTGCTTGCTGGATTTAGTGAGCTCTTTGAGAAGACAACGTAAACCATCCTCCATTGAGCATTTTAATTACACTGTCAATTACTTTTTTTTTTTTTGTTAGTCACAAATGCTGTTCAGCATATTTAACCAGTGATATCCTAACCTGATATGTAGATAATATATCATACTGTCGCACTTGAGTTACACTCACCAGGTCCTGGTGCTCTAATCCTTTAGCGATTCATTAGCTGTTTACTATTTTATTTGCTTTGGCCTATGAACATGAGCAATTATATTCTTAGTTTAATGAAGGTTTTTCCACTGTTTTATGTATAAACTGTATATAAATATATATATTAACACTGCTTTATGACTGCCTGAGCATGGATATTGTATTACAGTAGATCCTTCTCCTGTATTCTTCCTGCACTCTCTGCTTGTTTGTCTTGCCCTAGACTGAACCAGATGATGGTGTATATGACTTAGTGAAGCACTAATGGTGGTCTCCCCTTTCCCATAAAGGTGAACACATGCTAACACTCCACTGTCCTCACATTATCATAGCTGCGTGATGTCTGCAGGAATTAACTAGAGAAAGTATCTCAGCTGTTCTCAGCTCTTTGTTGTTCATCCAAAACTGTCTGAGTGCTCAGTTGCCTAAAACATTTTAGGACAGAATTTTCCTCAGTAGTTGTTAGATTTCCTTAATTTTATCTAAATTAAGTTGCATAAATTTTTAAGTTGTGTTCTTACAAACCATTCTTAACAACCACTGTATCTAAAAACACAAATGTATTCCATTTGTCTAGTTTGGCATATCCTAGTTCCAGACTTCTGAATCACCGTCTAAAAGTTTGAACCGTGTCCTAATGTTTGAGCAAGTCTGGTTATCGTTTTGTATGATTTTCTCCAGAGATTTCTAATAACCTCTTAGTTAAAACAGCAACAGCAGGAGTAGCAGGAATGGCAACTACAAATCGAAAACCCCTTTACTGCCACCTTTGTCGGAGTGAAAACAAAAGATTAAACTAAGAGGAAAATAATTTTTATGCAACTGTGTCCTTTGTGGAGGCAACCTGAATTGAATTGAAGTATGCCATTTACACTTAAAGCAAGTTGGCTGATAGCTAATGTGATTCCTGTTGCATCCACACATTAGCTGTTAGCTTTTTCCAACAAACTTGTCAACCGTCCACACACCAGTTAAATGTCTCTGGTTGCTCAGCTCTGTAGGAAATTCATTTTGTCTTGCTTGTGGACGAAAGATATGATGAAACTTCAGCCTGTAACCAGTGCAACAGCAGAAAGCAGTTTTGAATGTGGGAGGCCTGGTCTGGTTCAGTCTAGTCCTGTCTCATCTGGCTTGTGACAGTGTACCGTCCCTCTAACCTCACAGTCTACTAACCTTCCTTATCGCTACCATACAGGTTATACTGTTCCTAGTGCAGGGCAAGAATGGGGAAAAAAGCAGCTCACCCAGTGGATTGCACAAAGCTTTTTGCCCTCCTGTTTATGTCGCTGATGGTTTTGCCCCGTATGCACTTCAAAACCGCTTGAGCTATTTGTGTGCACATACAAAACAAGGGCAGACACAATGTCATGAACACCAGTGTGATTGACTCAAACTGTGTGTGAGCTGGAACTATTTTCTAGTCTGGAGTCTTGTACTGCAAGTTTGCCAGACAACCTGCAAGCTGAGACTCCCGGAAATCAGTCCACCTGGCCGAGGAATAGCTCCAGCATGTAGCTCCCCTTAAAACCACAACCTGTTGTATCTCATAATTAATTTTGTCAGTTTCACAGATTTCTGATGTTTTCCAAGGCTGTTGTGTTTTCTATTAAGTTTTAAGCGTTCATGATTTTGTGTCTGCTTCCTTAATGTTTTTTCATTGTCTCTGCCTGATTGCAATAGTAATATTTGTACTAGCATAGAACCGCACAGTCACAACAAATATAGTGTTGACCACAAATCAGTCTTGACAACCTGCTGAAGTTCGGCTGATCAGAAAGCTCCTACCTGTCACGGCGGAATATGTTGTGGGTTTTTTACTCCACCACATAGTCTTGACAGTATTTTCTCCTGAGGCCTGCTCCTACTAGATCCTGCTCCCACTGGTAACAACACCTAACTGCAGCGCACTACATGTCACACATCATAAAGATACACTCACATTAAATCATATTATCTTATGTAACCTTGCATTTTATAACAGCTTTTGTCCAAAAACTAAAACCTTGTCTTGTTAACATCTCATACTTAAACTGAGAAAAATGTAAAAGTGTCTTGTAATATTTACAGCTCTGACCTATTGTATTAATGAATATCATGAAGGCTGTAGAAAGACAATGTACGCCTTTTTTTCTCTCCTTGTATTGTGATATCTTTGTCTGGTACGTCATCAAAGGAGTCTGAAAAGAAAGGGAGAAGGATTTTGTGGCAGTGCCAACTGAGAGCAAGTCAAACCTTCAACACATCACCTAGTTTCTCCCCAGAATCATTGAAATAATTCTGACAACTCCCATCAGTCCAGTATTCCCCAATGATGAGGGCACTATCTATGTTTCTCTGACAGTACTGTCCATGTTGCTGCCTTTTGAATTTGGTAACTGACACTCAGGACCCACTGCCACTTAAATCTCAACCCCTCTCTACTCTTGTAGACTTTGGTTTGCCCAAATATAAAGGGATTAAATGTATTTTACAAATAAAACAGTCAAGTGTTTTTTTTCCTCTTCTTTCCAATTAAATTCAAAAGGATGAGAAATGGTAACCTACAGAAAGACTGAAGATCACTGCAACCAGAGATATCTGCATTTTTCCATCCAGTCAGGGACCAATACTGAATCTTGTATCTCAAGGTGATTGCAAGAATGGAAGAGTCTGATTCCAAAATAGTTATTATAGTTTTGTTAGTTTTAAAGTCTGCATGTAGATAAATGTGCATACACGCTTTTGTGATGATGATGCCCAAAGTTTTAAAGAAGTATCCAACATGCAGCTTCTGCAAATTCCTTCTTCCCTTTTTTACTTGATTTGATTTTCATTTTTATCATTCTTCTCTGGTTTGTTTTAGTTTGTTTGCCACTTTTTTATTTATTAAAATGTTATTTGTTAATATTTTAAGCTGCATGGTATATATACCAGGCACCATACAAATAAAGTTTAGTATTATCATGATTATTCAATAGAAACAACAGCTAAAGAATTTTATAAATAATACTTATTGTAATATATGAATATTACTAGTAATGATCTTAATCTTGCTTTGACTGCAGCCTCATAGATTCTGCTTCCATCAAGAAAACCAGCAAAGAGCTCGAGAACTGGCGAAGTCGGGTTGACAAATCAGGTCTGCGAGGAGGAAGTACAAGCCAGCAGGATGGTGGGAATGGGGCAGCAAGGAGCATGGACTAAATGGGAGAATGTCCTGCAAGATCAACTGGTCCAACATCTGGAAAGCAGACTTCCATCAAACCAGGTTTTAGGTCCAAGCTGTTTACAACGTTCTACCAAGTCAGTCAACCTTCATGTCTGGGGCAAAACTGATACACCATCCTGTCCCCAATGTCCAGGACGGGGATCTCTGGAGCACCTCCTCAGCAGCTGCCTGAAAGCCCTTGGAGACTGGCTCCATGACCAGGTGCTTAGGGCAGTTGCCAACAGCATAGCCACTGCCACACCAACAAAGGCCACCACAAGCCACTGGAACTGGAAGTGGACCTTGGCAAACAGAAGAAGTTCCCAGCCAAGATAACATCATCACAGCTTCTCCCAGACATGATCATCGTGTCAGACTCCACCAAGCAGTTGATAATTCTGGAGCTCACAGTGCCCTGGGAAGAGCGTATGGATGAGGCCTACGAGAGGAAGCGTTCCAAGTGCCAGGAGCTGGAGGAAGACACAAGGCAAATGCTGCTGGACACAGGCTGGGGTCTGATCAACCCGGGTCGGGTCACCTGGGTGAGGGCGTCTGATGGTGAAAGACCTGAAACACCCAGTGACCCCAGGTTACATCACTGATGATGTGTCCCAGTGCATTCCCAAAATGTATCTTTCACTTTACACTACACACATATAAAATGTCAACTTTCACAGCTGCAGTGTTGAAGGTTTTAATGGATTGGATGAGGCTCCTTTCATGAAACTTTTGTCAAAACCATACCAAGTCTTTATAACAAACCCACAGGTAGGATCAAAATTAATGGAAATTTCTCAAACTTTCATTTCGGAACGAGGCTGTCGTCAAGGCTGCTCAACCAGTCCTCTCCTCTGCCACTCCTAATGTTAGTGGCAGGTAAAAAGCCCATCACCAGGAAGTGGCTGAAAACAGATTCACCTAAATTGGAGGACTGGGTTGAAGTGATGCATAATTTTTATATAATGGAAAGGTTAACTTTCTCTACTAGACTAGAATCAGATAAATTTAGGAACTTCTGGGAAACCTGGATTGATTTTGTATCACCACTGAGAGCAGATTTTATATTGTAAAGCACTGTATCGTATGGGCCCCTTGGTTCTTTGTTCTTGCTATAAAAATAACTGTTCATTCTTCGCAACATTATGTTCTTCATTATCCTCCGTCAGGAGAAAAAGGACTGAAGAAGTAATGAAAATAAGAATAGAAATGGAAAAATTATTTTAATTTGCCTTTGATTTATTTATTTTTCTGTTTATTTTTACTTTTGTTTTTGTGCAGATAAATATAAGGTTAGGTTTATTTATATTTCTGATCTCTTATAGGGAGTATTTGTGTGTTGGCTATGTTTAGAAATGATGTACTAAGCTGCTGGGATGATGATGTTGTGAACCAATAAAAAGTTAAGTTAAAGAGAAAAAAAAAGAAAGCACATTGAGTCAATCTGCAAGTCAAGTTTCGAGAGCACAAAGGCGCAGGGTTTTATATGAGTAGAATCAGATTTGAGTACAAGGAAGGACAAAATCATGAGTGTGAACATATGATCTGAGCATGAAAGAGGAAAGATTTGGAAGATTTGAGACAGCAGTAGAGATTCTCACACTCATTATGAGCAAAGCGGGTTGGTTTCAGTTCTGCCTGTGTGAGTCCCCTGACAGAGCGTCAGCATTACAGTCTGACCTGGAAGTGAAGGGTCATCTTGTCTGACCCTTCCTCCTGATTTCAAAATACAACTTGTGCTTTTACTACAAAACTACTGGGGCGATGGCGTTTTTTTCACCACCAGATGGAGACAAAGACATGTATTTAGTGCCTATAGTATTTTAGGTTCCCGTTAAGTGAATGTGAGTCTTATTAATTTAAAGGCATATATCTATATGTATCATAGTGGCCATGTAGCTTTGTGTTAACTCCATTTCTACTGTGCATCAGATGAATGGTTTTCTTATTTTTTATTTTTATGAATTATTCCAACAAAATTTATAGAAAATTAATAGAATCATTATGAGACAAACATTCATGAATTCATGAGGTTCATTTTCACTTCTGAGCTGAATGTTGCCCTCAGATATTTAATGAACCTGATATGAGGTAGATCAGCCATTCATTCCATTATTCAATTCAGTCTGGCAAACAAGGTCGAATTTTATCTTGTCTAGGCATCAACTGGGTCGTTCCTGTTTTTATATGTAAGTGGGTAATCAAATAAAACCAAAACCACAAAAACTTCTTTCTTCAATTTAATGATGTATGATGAGCTTTGTGAAGCCTGCATGATAATCATATAGGTATTACGGACCACAACTATTCCAAGGTATAGGCTGCAGTGGGTCAAGCATTGTAAAGATAAAACCTCAGCTTTGACATTAAAAGAAAAGAAACATCACATATTATCACATTTTCTTTCTTTGTACTTCACCTTGGTGTGTGTGTGTGTGTGTGTGTGTGTGTGTGTGTGTGTGTGATACCTGTTTGTAAAGTAGTGACATTCCTTCCTTAAACAATCCTCAGATAGACAACTACTATCTTGTGTAATTTACATAATCCCTTCTAGTGTGGATCTGTATGTGACCATGATGCTGCCTGTGTGACCCCTACCATCACTGATGAAGGTGATGATGACTTGTAGTGGAACTTTGCTGGTGATGACTCTAGGAGTCACAAATAGAACTGATAGCTTAATGAGGTTGATAGGCTGCATTTTGGAAAGACATCCAGGGTTGGTCACTGTACATATAAAGTACATATACATCATATATATCTCATGCAGTAATTAACTTAAAGGTGGTAAAATTACTAAAGATGCTGCTTTCATGAGCATGGCCACTAGATGCCGCTGTTTGATGTGAGCATGTCAGGTCAAAGAGTCAAATAAGGGAACAAAACCATCATTGTCTCCTCTTATACTGTTAATAGTGGATCACAGGATAACAGTCTGTGAGGTTGAAGAATAATTGAGGGGTTTCATGCAAGTAACCTTCCACACTGTGTGAAACTATGTGTGTGCACAAGATCACTATGTTCCTAAGAGGCTACAGTCTGCCTGTTATCACAGATGAGCCTTATTATTATCTCTGATTGTCAGTGTTAATTCCAGCTTATCTTGTCAATTTTCCAAAATGATCTACAAACCTTTCATTTGAATCTGCAAGTGTTCACTGCAGATCAGACTGAGCATGCACAATGAGGAAATAATACAAACCAAAATAACAGAAAAACAAAAATAAGACTCTAGAGATTATTTTTGATTAACTTTTTTATTAGATTGCCTCAAAAATTATTTCTGACCCATGTTTCCATTTTCCAGATTGAATTAAAAAACTGAAGAATCAAATGATACATGCAACCAAAAGAGGTGGAGAAAACTGAGAGAGCTGACTGAGAAATGATCTTGGGGGGACTGCATGCTGTGTGCTCTTTAGTGTTGACGTTCAGATTGAGCAGTGCTCAGAATTTGTTTGGTTTCACTATTTGTCTGTCAAAGCTTTGGTCATTACTTCCATACATTTATGGTTTGAGCTGTATGCCTGTGCCATATTTGACATCTGGTGCACAACAAGGAGCAGAGAAAGAGTACATGCAGAGACAGTGGGTCAGATTATTATTGTAGAGAGGGGAGAATTTGTTTTTATAGACTGATCAGACATTAGATGTTATCTGCATGCTACAATGCCTCCAGACCCCTCAGCTCATCTGGCACAGCTTTACACAGGAAGGATCAAAACTAAGCGAGGCGAAGCAGCTTTCAGTTTCTATTTGAAACAACCTTTCTCAGTACCTGAAGTCTACATAAATGGCTGCTGTATTGTCTTTTAAATGCAATTTTAATGTTTTTTTTAAATGATTTTTAATGTAGTTCTATGTCCCTGTAAAGCACTTTGAATAGCCTTGTGTCTAAACTGTACTGTATATAAATAAACTGGCCTTGCTTTGTATCCACTGAGTCTCTAAATGTGGACTTTTCCCAATAACTGCCCATGTGGTTGACCATCCAGGTTTACATGTACAGCATCTGAACACCACCAGAAGCGGTGCTGCCTGTCTAACCAACCCTGGCTCTTCATAATTGTGAACAATTGGATCCAGCTGAGCTTCTGCAATGCATCTGGTGCTTGGAATGCTTTTGAAGCTACACGCCATTTTGTGGTGGATACACTGACAATGCAAATAGATGTCAAGTCACTGGATAAGTAAATGAGAACTAGCACATTTCTTTCTTCTTTCATTTCAATCTTTATACAGACAAAACTGATGTGGCCAACAATGTACAGCTCTCTGTTAAATAAAGTTGTAGTTATAGACATTGTGCGTATTAGAAGCAAGAGAATGTTCATTTAAAAAGTGTGAAAGTAAAAAGTGCAGTACACTTACATCCATTTCACATCATATCTAGCTTTTTTCCAACAGGTGAGTTTGTTAATTATCTGATTATGTGTCATGATCAACAGTTGGCATTATGATAAAGAATGTAGTTTTCGTTTTTTAATTTACAATATGGTTATAATGCGCTATTCCTTGATCCCTAAATAAAATTCTGTGTAAGACCAGTTTCACACTGTCCCTTCAAAAGCCCTCTGTATGCTGCTAATTTTTCATAAATGTCTGTCAGTGTTTTTCCTGGATGCTCTGAATTCCAACATCCGCTCACTATTGTAATGACAACTGCCTCTGCCTCATCAGCAGTGACAACAAGTTAACAGTGTTTAAAACAATATGATTTCAACATTATCTCTAAAATGTCAACAACATTTAACAACATCCAGCCAGCACTCCTGGGGGACAAGCTGGGGAACACAGGGGTGGACCTGCACCTCACATCCTGGATTATGGACTACCTCACCAACCATCCACAGTATGTGAGGACACGGGACTGTGTGTCTGACATGGTCGTCTGCAGTACGGGGGGCCCACAGGGAACGGTCCTGGCTCCGTTCCTTTTCACCCTCTACACTGCAGACTTTTCACACAACTCACCAACCTGTCACCTGCAGAAGTTCTCTGATGACTCTGCCATCGTCGGCCTCATCACAGATGGGGACGACAGGGAATACAGGGAACTCACTCAGGACTTCATCTACTGGTGCCAGCGGAACCGCCTCCAGATCAACGCGGGGAAAACCAAAGAACTGGTGGTGGATTTCCGCAGGTGCACTCACTCTCCTCCAACACCAGTGAACATCCAGGGAATGGACATTGAGATGGTGACATCTTATAAGAACCTGGGTGTTCACCTCAACAACAGACTGGACTGGACTCATAACTCTGCTGCACTTTACAGGAGGGGTCAGAGCAGACTATATCTGCTCTGCATGGGGTTGCCCCCTGGACCCAGTGGAGGTGGTGGGAGAGAGGAGGATGATGGCTAAGCTGTCATCCATGTTGGAGAATGACTCCCACCCCCTGCAGGACACTTTACACGCACAGCTCTGGAGAGCTCCTTCAGCGACAGACTGCTTCACCCAAAGTGTGTGAAGGAGCGATATCACAGGTACAACCAGCACTGCTCCCAATAGACTATAGACCACATACTGCTTTTTCAGTATATTTGTGCAATACTTGTTTTTTACGTTTATTTCCACTCACTATGCGATACTATTTAGTATTTAATATTTGATATTCCATATTTAAGTTCTCATTTCTACCTCAATTCTGGCCCGTTTTGTATATTTACTGGTCATATATTTTTATATTGGTCATATACTTTTATATTTCATATTTCATATCCATACATGAAACTTTAAAGAAGTCACGTAAACCTGTTAATAAATTTTTTTTTTTTACCTGTTATTTGTTTAATATTTAACTGCTGCTATCCCCTGTGCTGCTCTGATATGAGAATTTAGCTACTATGGGACGAATAAAGATAAGATAAGATCATTCTTTATCGATCCCCCATAGGGGAAATTCGGGATAAAGGTATATCTTATCTTACGTCATGTAAAGTGCTTTTGCATAACTGTGTTAAGTAACTTCAGTAATACAATCTTGTAATGCAGTTCATTTTAACCTAAGAAGTCATCCAAATTAAATGACTCAGTATCAATTAATATCCATTTATCAAGAAAATCGGAGCTATTCCTTTAATTTGTGACCTGGGGGTTCTTTTCTGAAAGCCTCTTAAGGTTAAAAGAGGTCATCTTTAAGGTCATCTTAGCCTATAACCTTTCAATGGGACAAAGATAACCACCTAAAGATTCTTTTTCAGAAATAGAAAATGAAAAAAATTTACTTGCATAATTAAAATAAAATCTGAACTGAAAAATGATGAAGTGTTACACTATACCACTTGATTAAGACTCTGCAAAGTCTGTGCACTCTCTGGTCCAATGTAATTTAAGAGACACATTTTATAAAACTTTACATATTTGTCCTTCAACAAATAGGCCTTGGCTTCCAGGGGGATGAGTTATATTATAACTTTGACCACCATGAGAGCTTGGGAGGTTTGTCAGAGATCCACTGAAGTTCAAGCCTCCTTTCTAAAACCTACCAAAGTCAACCGTTATGAAACTGACCATTCGGAAAAATACAATAAAAAAACAGTTTAATTAAAATGAGCTACTATCAGGACACAAATCAAATTCAAAAGCAAACCCAGTCCAGTTTTTAGTTTGATTTTCAAGTTTAGCTTGCAATGTATAACATGCCTATTTGAAAATGAAAATATGATTTCATATTACATGTCATTATCATTTTGGCAGTATTATCATTTGGAATATGCAGAAAATTATCTGTTTATGGAGTTTTAATTTATTCAACTAATAAATGACAACTATTGTTTAATTTATATCTTGGCAGTCACAGAGAAGAAGAAGAGTCTGCAATTAACCCAAAAATGAAAAATAATCCAAATAGCTGAAAATTTTGCTGGAATGAATGTACTTAACATTTTTGTGTAGCCTCTTTTGAACTAAATGAGAACAAAATGATGTCAGTTTACACCAAAGATCTACTTGCTGCAGTAATGACACACTTCAGTATCATTCCTGGGTTTATGAGGTAAAAGTAAGAGGTCATGACCTCTTTGTGGTGTGTGTGTGTGTGTGTGTGTGTGTGTTGTTACCAAAAAAGTCACATCAACACCATCCTCATTACATCCACACCCAGACTGAGGGTCAGTGGTTTCTCTGTAGGTTTGTGTGAAAGCCTCACGGCCTCTTTGGCAGGATTATATCTGGGACAGGCTGCAGGAATCCCTTCTTGAGCCTCTCTGCTCCTGACATATGACTACTCCTCAGACTCAGACCTCCTCCCCCAAGTATTTCTCATGTTAGCTTTAGGTGATGAGGTTATTTCCACATTCCTGGGCCCTTAAACAACCACACCATCAACAGGAAAACTGTGCTCGTTTAGCAATAGATTGTCCTCATTTATTCTTATTTGAAATGCTGCTAAAAGAACAATAAGTTAGTGAACTGTGGGAAGGCTTTGAGATAATGTCACATTATAGTTGTTTTTCTGAAACACCTCTTCAGCTGAACGTGTAAGCTCAGCTTGTTAACTTTCTGACCCTGCCCCTACCCTCTCTTCCCAGCCCTCTTGTTGACTCCCGTCATCATTTAGTTTTGGATAAGAATGTTTTTTGTTTTTTGTTTTTTTTTACATTTTATTTATAACTTTTCCAAATGGACAAAGTTACAGCAAATATAGCAGCAACAAAGACAGTGAGACAAAGACACTGGTAAAAAATAAATAAATAAAAAAATAAAATAAAATATAATACATAAAAAATAACAACAGTGAAATTAATATTGATGTCAACTGTTCCACTGCACAACAGTCCAGCCTACCAGGGAGATATGCAGGAAAGCGAGTCATAAGAGAGGAATATCATTGGCCCTTGATATGCTCCAGCACTGGGTTCCATATCCTAGAGAACTTCAGAGAGTTATCAGATAGTTCGCATCTCAGTCTCTCCACATGAAGAACACTTATGAGTTCCCTTAGCCAAGTCTCAAACTTGGGTGTTGAGTCTGATTTCCACAGCTTTAGAATACATTTCTTGGCAATCTTCATGCCGTATATCCAAGCATATGTTATGGTCCGTGTTCTCCACTGCCGTGGAGTGTGCCAACAAGGGTCAGGCATTACAGTAACATTAAAAACAGTTGACAACCATTGGAAAATAAGAGACCAAAAGCTCTGGATGGATAAGGGTGCCCTCTGTAACCGACGGCGTTGTTGCTTGCATGGAGGTTTTCTGACTGAGANCAAGAACAGGGCTGAGACCTATATAACACAGAAAAGAATAATTACAGACAGGAACGTGGCTATCATGGCTAAACACGAGGCGCTAGCCACACGCTAAGCTAGCTAGCATTAGTTCTGAGACAACGTGCAGCACATGAATAAAAATGTTTCACACACACATAAATGTCTGTAACTTTCACTGTTAACTACAATCCGGTCTATAAACAAAATACATGCAACAAAAACTCTCTGGAACATCAGTAACATACTGAACAAATTAAAATCATTCTCAGCCCGACGCAGACACACTTACCACCAGCTCAGGAAAGTTTCATTTGCTGAGGTGGGGCTGTGACCAGCTTAAGAGCTCTGTGGCTGCGCGGCTCCAACCACCAGGTGGCACCAAACGGCACTTATAACATACATTTTAGTGAAATTCAAACAGGCATATTTTTGACTCTGTTACACCTCCATGGCATTGCATATATTACAAAGAGGACAGATTAGGGGAAATATTGTGCAATTTAGTCTTTGAGTAATATAGTCTCTGAACTACTTTATACTGAACCAGCTAAAGTCTAGCATTAATAGAACATGATTTATTCCCAGCTAACTCCCACGAATCATCCCCAATCTCAATGTTAAGTTCACTTTCCCAGGCTTGTTTTATTTTGAAAGTAGATGTATCTAGATTACTAGAGAAGTAGCACACCAGATCTGAAATTATGTGTTTAGCATCTGGGGAGCCCAATAGAAACTTAAACAGTGCATTGTCCCCAGAGAGTGGTTCATAAGACTTAATAACCTGCTGGACATAGTGCCTTAATTGCAAATACCTGAAAAAGTGTGGTTTTCTAAGAGAGTACTTGGATTGAAGTTGTTAAAAGGAGCTAAGTTACCCATTGACATACAAATCTTTTATGTCAACAATTCCTAAATGGCTCCACTCTCTGAAGGCAGTGTCCATGAGAGATGGTGAGAAGGCATGATTCTGCCAAATTGGGGCATATACCGAAGTGTTTGGGAGCACAAGGCATTTCCTAATTTGATTCCAGATCAGGGGTGCTCACACTTTTTCAGCATGCGAGCCACTTATAAAATGACCACGTCAAAATGATCTACCACCACAAAAGTGCAATATATATGTATGTAGAGGCAGAAGTACAGTTTATGGTTGTAAATATAGCTCGTATATTAAAATGTGTTAAGAAAATTCATAATTCAATAATATAAGTACAGAGTAGTTTAAGAATTCATAAATTCATTTATAACTTTATATAATGCTTTAAAAGGTTAAAAGTCTATTGGAATTCATGTTTTTATGTGATTTTGTATATGTTGTTAAAAGGTGTACTTCCCCTTTAAGAGCGCTTAGAGCCGGCAGATTTCCTTGTTTACATTCAGTCGTCAGTCAGTGCTTGAACGGTTTTCTTACCTCTCTTCTATTAGCAATTAGTTGAAACAAGTGTGTTAGCCAGCTATTTTCTTTGTATTTTTGTGGAAATAAACCTGGAGGTTTTTTTGTATTTTTTTGTATTTCAGATGTTTCCTGAGTGGATTTGTGGAGCTGCACAGCGTAGCTACAGACACAAAAAAAAGTCCACCTCCCAGTCTGTATGAAAGTGATATGTTTTTGTGTTGTCTTACTTGGTCCAGCTCCCCCACTCATTTTTTATGACAATAAGCTTTCTTTAGTTTAAAAAAAAAAAGCGAGGGCTTAAAATTGGAGGTAACTCACTGACTAGCTTGTTAGTTTTGCTGCACTTAGCGCCGTAGTTTGCACATGCGCGGTGAACTAAATGTGAGAAAAAATTCAGTTGTCATCTGACTGGCTGCCCTGTATCAATCAAGTGACGGGATGGATGATAGGCTGACGTCTATTTTTTTAATGTCATGCAATCTACCAATACTACCTTCGCGATCAACTGGTAGATCGCGATCGACGTACTGAGCACCCCGGTTCCAGATCATCTGCACATTTGACAAAATGAAATGCTCCTTCCTATAAGCTGCTGGTGGCCTCGGGATGAGAAAAGGAGAGCAGGGAGGGAAGTCTTGCTGGTTAGACTCTTTTCAATTGCCAACCAGGGAGGAAGGGTGGCCCCGTTCTCCCTCTCATATTCATACTGCCAGTAAACCATTACTCTAACATTGGCAGCCCAGTAATAATGCAAAAAGCATGGCAAACCCAAGCCTCCAAGTTCTCGAGATTTTTGAAGGTGTCTTTTAGAAATTCTGTGTGCTTTATATCCCCAAACAAATGGCATGATAATGGAGTCCATATGCTTAAAAATGATTTAGGGATGAAAACAGGGACATTCTAAAATAAATAAAGGAATCTAGGTAGGGAGACCATCCTGACAGCGTTCACACGTCCAATCAAGGATAGAGGCAAGGATCTCCATCTTTCTATATTTACCTTGAGTTTGTTCAGCTTTTCTGTGAAATTTAATTTAAGGAGGTCCACCGCTTTTTTGGGTGTTTTTATCCCTAAGTACTTCACATAATCGGAGGTTATTTTAAACGGAGTAGTAGACAGGAATAGTGGGCCCATTTTGTTGGCTATTGATATAAGCTCACTCTTGTGCCAGTTGATGGTGTAACCGGAGATCTCTCCAAAGGAGTCAATAAGCTGAAGTAGACGTGGAATGGATTGTTCTGGGTCAGATACACATAGGGCAATGTCATCAGCATATAATGAAATCCTATGTTCAACTCCACCAATTGTTATGGGTTTAATGAGAATGTGCTCCCTCCCACTAATTGCAAGGGGCTCGATATAATGTAAAGTATACTGCTTTTCAACCTGGTCAAAAGTTTTCTCAGCTTCAAGACACAGGATGACCTACTTAGCAGACTTATCAGACAAATAATACATAATGTCCAAAACGCGTCTAACATAGAAAAGGAGAATCGATTTTGGATAAAAACCTGTCTGATCAGTGTGGCTGATGGATTCTATACGTTTATTTAATGTATTTGCGAGCATTTTAGTAAATATCTCGAAGTCTAGCTTGAGCATAGAGATTGGATAGAACTCAGTTTCATCCCTCTCGTGTTTCAGCAGGAGTGAGATATTAGCATCATGTAGAGTTGGAGGGAGTCTTTCAGAATTCATTGAATGAGAAAACATCCTGTGTAAAATTGGGGTTATCTGATTTGCAAATTTCTTGTAAATTTCCTCACCAAAACCATCCGGCCCTGGGCTTTTTCCTTTTGTCCTTCGACCTGATGGAGTCTAAGATTTCTGCCGAGGACAGCTATGCTTTAAGAGTCTCCCGTGAGGCACTGTCCAACCACATCACCTTTAGCCTTAGATCTGAATTGCTCTCTTTAATATTCTTGAAAGCAGAAGTTTATCATTTTAGGGTACGTTAGAATTGCTCCAGAGCTAAAAACTCAATGAGCCAGTGCAATATGTGATAAATATTAAGTACAAAGGGCAACAATTACGATGAGAAGAAAACCAGGAAAAAAGTCTCAGAAGGCCAAGTTATACGTCGAAGGAGACGACACTATACGTTAGCATCAGTGCTAGCGGATCAGGGTGAAGAGCTAACTCAATCAACATGTGGAAGAGGGACGAGTCCGAGCAGCCAAAACGAAGAGGCACAGTCCACTCCAGACATGGCAAACTTGGAGACAATACTTCGGGAGCTGAGAGGTTTCCATCGTGAAAACTCACACACCAGTGGTGTTACCAGGATGCCAGGTGTGGGTGGGCATTAGTCTTACCTGGGGGGGCAAAAAAAAAGTGCTACAATGCTCAAGTACCTCAAAAACCAGCGTAGGGCTACTGCACCTTAAAACATGTTTTGTTTTCTCCTCTGTCAATTAAATTCATAGAACATTATGAACATGCAGGTGATAATGTTTTTGTTTTTTTTCGTTTTTTTTAAGGTGAAAGAGGAAGTAACGACACAAAGGTTAACTTAGAACACATCCATAACTGAACATTATGAACATTCAGAGGCACAGGTATTAGACGGCGGTAGAGCTGGGGCAAATAGAGATGCTGCCGTGACTGAAACTGCGAAGGCGAGGTAGGCGAGCGATAAATGAACAGCAGGACAAATGTACTGTCTGAACTACTGACGGTGTCTGCGAGCAGCACTTTGGCACATGCGCGATTCATTTATACCCTGGACGCCGAGGGGGTAACATCTTCCTGCTGGGCGGGACTGAGCTGACAGTGAGTGCTTTAGGACGGGGGAGAGTCCACGGCAGTGTCCGCTGGCATACACAGTAATATATGAATGGGATATCACATGCGGTGCCCAGACTGCCGCCAACTCTACATCCAGTTTTCCTTGGGTGGGCAGAGCGTGTCCGTGGGTGGGCACTGCCCACCCCTGGCCCCCCGGGTAACGCCCCCGTCACACATTCTTAAAGAAATTAAAGAAGATATCAGAGTTGCAAACAACAGGATCGACAATGCCGAGAGGTGGATAGTGGAAGCTGAGGAGCGCCTGCGGTGCATTGAGGATGCTACACTTGAACTCCTAGAGCTACAGAAACAGCTGGAAACCAGGCTGGTGGATCAAAAGTGAAGCTTGAGGAGGGAGAATATCCAGATACACGGAGTGATAGAGGGAGCAGAGGACAACGCCAGGTCCATGATTGATTTTATTGAGACCTTTCTAAGAGAAAAGCTGGGATTGCCTTTATCTCTTCACCTCCAGATTGAGAGAGCACACCAGGCTTTGGTGTCACGGCCCCCTCCAGACTCTACACCAAGATCTAAGATTCTTGAGCTTCAGAAACAAAGACGAGATAATAAAGATGGCATGGCAGAAGAGAGGCTTCAAGTATGAGGGGGAAAAGGTGTTTTTGGACCACCATTATGCGCCGGAGATACTGAGAAAGCGGAAAGAGTACACAGAGGTGAAAAAACTTTTGAAAGAGAAGAAAATACGCTTCCAAACACCATTTCCAGTGGGACTACGGATGTTTTATGAAGTAGAAACCTGTGTTTACAATTCGGCTGAAGAGGCAACCAAGGACATGGTTAAGAGAGGCTTTCAGGTGACGGCTGTCAAACCTACGGACTGTGGATTGGAGAGGATCAAACGCCTAACCTGGCGGGCCAGCCATACAAAGAAGGGACAAACACCTAAAGAGACAGAACCAGGGTTTAAACAAAAAGTGCAAATGTTTAGGAGGAACTTGGACAAGTTTGATGGACATTGGATTTATGGGGACGCGTTTCCCATTGTAGTTAAGTGGAGAGTTCTCCCGGGCCAGCCGCAATATTTTCTCTTTCGCTCAGAAGCTGTGAAGCCTGGCTATCACGATGCAGGGACGTCCACTCATGTCGGACGGCTGTCCCAGTCTGTGCGCTCTGTCAACCTCTATTTGAGAGGGAAAGTGTTGTTGAATCGGTCTTCCATCCTCTCACTCATGTCACTTATAGCTTTGAGAATGACGGATGTCCCAGGGTTTGCCTTAGCCGCTAGCGTTGTTAGATCCAGGGTGTCGTCGTCGTCGCCATTAGCTCGAGTGTTTCTGGTCTCTCCTAGTAACCATGAGTGCACACATGGATAAGTAAACGTATGCTCAACTTTTTGGCGGGTACAAGTAGTTAGGAATTGTTATATTTATTGAATCTCTGTGTGTCGGAAGGGAGCCCGGAGAAAGTGCTTCTGCACCATGGCATGATTATTTTTAAGATCTTGCACAACACAGACATGTAATTTGATATCAATGTTTACTCATGTTGATGACATATATATTTTCTGACAATGAGCATAGCTTTCAGTCATGTTTTTCTGACATCACATTCAAATAGACTTAGTGGATTGCTATTGAGTTTACTGAAATGGTCACTAGAGAATGATTGTTAGTAGCTGTCATGTTTTAGTAACTGTCATGATGTATGTTTTGTGATTCTGTTACTATGTTTCTTCATTCAGAATACACATGTGTTAATAATCACAACATAAGTCTATAAGTGTAATGTTTTTGGTTCAGGTTAGACATATGTTTTTAACTAACATAATCGCATTCAGTCATATCATATTCATTCTTCATATTGATAGACATGAGTAAATATATTCTTTGCAATCATCAACTTGGTCACTTTTCTAATGATCATTCTACAAATTACACTACAACTGGTTAAATTTAAGCAGCAAAGGCATCGTAGTTAAGGATAAAATCGTGGTTTCAGGTAAATGTTGATAAACACTTCCCATCTGAGGTCACTGCAGACCTTGTAGCAAACTAGAATATTTACTTCTCTGCAGAAAATATGTGTGACTGTTGAATCTGCTCTTGTTGCTTCTGGTGACCGAGGTGAACAATAATCAAAGCTAAATCTGTAATAAAATTCTGTGCTGATAGAGTTTTGCTGGCATAGTCACTTCAGATTGATTTGTACTGTAGCGCCACCAAGAGGTGAATGATTATCACATTTCACACCAGTATCAGTGATTTCTGTCTGAAGGTACCACCCAAAACTGGTGCTAATTGAATCATGCATTAATGAGATGGCATCTAATTAGGGACCACAAGGTGGGGTTGTTGGTACACACACACACACACACACACACACACACACACACACACACATATATATATATATATATATATATATATATATATATATATATATATATATATACATACATACACCATCACAGTCACTTGTGTGATGGTAATGACATGTGATGGTAATGACAATTTTCACTCTTTGCTAAGCTAACTGGTTAGCTAGCATATAATGTACATGGAATATATGTAAATAAAGTGAAATTTTCTATTTATTAATTAAAATACTGAAATAGTAACTTTTTTGGTAACGATGCTTAATAAACCTACTCTCGGATCAGGATGTATAAAAAATCTAATTAAAAAAATCAGGCTTCTGCCTCATGTCTGGGAATGTTCCTCTGGAGTATTTAATTTGCATACAGCAATCATAGACTGTATAAAACAGGCAACAATGTATCTAACTGTTTGCAAAAACTTTATTGCTCTCTAAATTGTTAAGTGTGATGTAATGACAGATTGTTGGGGGACAGCCATATTAACTATATTTTTACTATAAATAAATTGCAAATTTAACAAATATAAACTACACGAATTTGAACAAACAAACAACATTCAAAAAATGAACTTGTGCATTTGGTTCAAAACCTCAAGTTTAGTAAAGACTGGATCGAATATATATAGAATGAAGCAAAAATCCTGTTTATTCAAAAATTCAAAATGGCAGACAAATTGCGAAAGAGCAAACGGGCGTCAACAAAAATAGCCTATGTCTTTTTCTTGTGAACCAGGTATGATTACATTATTACGTCTGGTATCTGCGATATTAATGAATATAGCCATCTTAGCATGAATATTACAGTAAAAAACAATGTCTCAATAGCTTCAACAAATACGGGGAAGAAAACGGCTACCACTTTAAAAAAAAAAAAAGGTGAAAAGACGCACGAAAGAAGAAACAGTATGAAGCTATAGAATATATTCAGCTAAGTTAATGTCACATACAGTGAAGTTTTAAACTTTATTTTATATGAAATGAACTTATGTGGAGGCGCTTATGGTGTCCGGACAGCAGCCCCGCCCCCCAGCTCGGCACGTCCCGCCCACAGAAGCTGGGGCCTCGGATTGATTTCCATTTCCTAACGGACAGTGCGTAGAGTGGCCCAGCGGAGGAGCCGCGCCTTGTGACCCAAGCACTACTTTCCCTCCCTGCCGGTTTCGGTGACCCGTCTGCCGCTGTGACCATGAGCGTCGCCGTGGCCGAGGGCTGCTTTCTGTCCGCCCTGCAGCCCAACTCCTCCTGCACCGCATATGTGGTTCCCTCGGACGGCCCGTCTCCGGACCCGGTTGCTAAAGCCAGGAGGGTCCGGGAGCAGGTCCGGATGCGGCTGGCCGAGAAGAAGTCCTCGTCCCTGCCCCGACTGGACGACTCGCTGCTCGGATCAACAGGTGAGCACACACTGCCTCCATGGCTGTGTTCAAGCCAGGAGCAGGTGGTCTTTATTAGCGTTTAAATACTATAACTGTATTTTCCATTATTAACCCCACAACCACCACCCAACCTGTCAGACATGAAAAACACTTGAAGTGAGGATAGTATTCCTTGACATAAAAAAATGTAAAATAAAGAAAGTAGGTCCATGATTAGCCAAAAGAGCTCGAATCTGTTTTATGTTTCTATGTAATGAAAAAGGTTTGTCTCAAAAGGTCTCCACATATTTCTGTAAAACGTGACATCCCCTCTGCTTGGACTCAAGAATAATATGTTGTCACTGAGAAGGGTTTTAAAGTCAGCCACAACTTTTAAAAAGAAAAGAGATAGTAAAGCAGAAAGTAGATAATCCAGTTAAAGCCATGTTAGGCTTCACTCACCGAATGAAGTCTTAAACCTGCATTAAGACATTTTTTGACCGTTTGGGCAAAGTGGAACAAATGAACAGTAATACATGAATATCATTTGATAAAGTTGTTGTGCTGTTTGCACACACTGGCTTGTTTCCACGTGCAGCAGATATAGAGAGGCATTAGCCTTTGGATCTGTCTGGTCACCTGACGATTGTCAGGCTAACATTCCCTCTTCTTGTCCAACCCCTGAAGAAAATGTCCCCTGACTCTTTAGCTCCTCCACTTTGATTCAGCAGCTTGTGGCAGACTGTCTGCTGTTTGATCCTGGGCAGGCAGTGCACAGGACGTTTTATTAGGGCTTTTTTGTTGAAAACAGCTGCTGCTGAAAATGAGGTGGAAGACAGCAAAGTTGTGGGCAGTAGAGCCAAAACAATGAGACAGAGTGAGAACAATGAGAAGTAATTGAGGTGATAATCCTTGGTGAGTTTGTCACTACGACCGAGCGATCACTTAGACATGGAACAATTTAATATGAAGCTATTCATTAGTGTATCTGTGTTAAAGCAATAATTTTCTTCCAATGAGAAATGAAACAGTCAGTCCAGTCCTTTCATCTATTAAATGTCTAACACGTGCACAAAACTTGTTTAGTAATGATACAGATTGAACTGTGGTTTCCACTTTTTTACTCTAACAGTATTTTCATGTACATTCTTATCCAGTTCATGGTGTACTTTCTATTCAGCCTCACTACAACATTCATTGTTCATGCAGATGTCATGAAACATCCTTCCTAAGGGGTCGGCTTGTGAGCCTGGCATTCATTCACCAAGCAGCAGATTAAACTTTAAACTCACATTTAGTTATGCAGTGGTATTACTCCACTTTCCTAAAGGAATTGCAGACCATTTGAACACAGAGGGGGATTCTGGTTTCTTCTCCACAAGGGACCTGGCTGGAAAATGTCCAAAAAAAAAGTCCAAAAGTCCCCATAGCAGTTCCTTTGACTGATGTCAGTTTCTGTAAAATGAATTACGATATAATTATTGAAGGTGCACAGGACAGAAAATCCAGTTTGGTGAAGGTTTGGGGGTTATTGAGAAAGAATGCTATCGAGTTGCAGTCGGGAAAAAGTAAAGTTTTTTGACCCTTCTTTTTTAAGATTGGTGTGTGACAAAATTAAGGTAATTTATTAGTAGTAATTATTTTGTTTATTAGGCATACCGCAGAAGTTACATACTAAGCTGAGCACTGTTAGAACACTATGGCTCAGACTGTCAAGGACAGGCCAACCAAAAACAACAGATGTGAATCTGCACTGTTATGCAGCCAAGATGAGAAATCTATTACACAGACAACAGCAGAAGCAGTAAACTAAGGATTCAGGGTTTTTTCCCTTGCAATTCCATTTTCATTGTTTAGTATTGAGAAAGTCTTGCTCTTATGGTCACGTGACTCAGTATTCCAGTAAATAGGGACTCCTGTTCAGTACTGTACTGTGTTTGGATTACTTTAGCTCTGATGATAGCTGTAACACAACATGGCAGGGATGTGGTAAGAGACCTAAACATGCACATGCTTGTTATTGTGGCTGTTTAGAGGATTGATATCACAGGATGTTAGGATGTAACAGTCATTTTTCATGAATATCAGCCATTTTATTCACAGATGATTACTATGTCAATTGGCTTTACAAAGCCATTCATTCTAAAAAAGACTGTAGCCAAAAATATATGTAAATTACCTTTTTATCCATATACATTGTTAATCTAATACACACATATATATTTGTTTGCCATGAGAACCTGTGAGTGTGTGTGTTATTTCCTGGTCATTTCCTGTTTTTTCCCTCTGTGTGGAAACATAAAATTCATGACATCACAGATTCCAGTCAGGATCGTTTTGAGTTATAAATGTTCACATGTTGACCAAGAACGTCTTTTACATTAATTAGGAAGTATAATTGAAAAGTGATTATAAGATAAGAAATACTACATATTACATGTATTGTAATTTATATGTATTACATATAATACATATTTACATATTTTAGTTTATTTTTGTGGCCCGTCAGCTTGGGAAGTTCAGATGATCCTCAACAGTCTCATCACAGGCTGGTTCGTGACCCTGTGTTAGTCTTTTCAAAAGGAAGGTTTCGAGAGAGGAAGGAGAAATCTCTCCTTCTTACTATTGCAAGAGAGTAAGGACGCTGTTGTTGTACTGACTAACTGCATATCTCCGACATTTACACCCTAACCCTACATTTCAATCAGGAGAAACTTTGAAAGAGAAAATTGAAGGAGATGTTTTAAGAAAAATATTATTTATTCATTGGCATAGTGCACAATTGCACAATAGGCAAGAAAAAAAAACAAGAGGTCTTGGTGATAGGGCTAGGCGATATGGCCTCAAATCAATATGATGATATATTGAGCACCTCACCTCAATAACGTTAAGTGGATGAGTTAAGTAGTGTGCAAGGCACATCATATGCGTCCTCGGTGCATAAATGATCTCTACCCCATGGCGCTCAGTCGGAATTGAATAATTTAGTTATTTATTTGGCTACGACTTCGGGGAGGCGGAGCTTTGCTACAGCTCCGAGACGGCGAGGTGACGGAGCTCAGCTCCAAAATTTCAGATCCTTAAAGGGACATGAACATGCCCACCTACACACACAGCCAAAAAAGACAAAACGACTTTTATTTAGCTTTTTTAAAATACTGAACATACTGACATGAGCAAATTGACGTTGGTTATCGTCATAAATTTTGGTATCTGTAAATTTTCGGTATATTGCCCTGCCATACTTAGCAATTAGACCTATTCCCTAGGCTGAGTCATATTTTAAGGGGGTAGTGATGCCTTGAGCTCTACCCCCCTAATAGAGTCTAGACACTGGTTATAGTCGTGAAGAGGTAATGAAGATCTGGAATGAAGACGTGTGTAGTGGCACATCTGAAGAGCTCACAGGAAGGACCAAGTGGGAAGACTGGTTTTAATCAAGACTGATGGTAAATAGGGTGGAGGAGATCTGGAGATCTGGCACTGAAATGACAGTTGACAGAAGTAGAGAAAGTAGCAGTTTTAAACTTTGACAGGAGCAAGATTATTGGCTCACAGAGATTATGGCAAAGTCTGAATGGTTTAATTCAAAGAGTGAATGCCCTCAGTCAACTGTCAACTGAGTTTGCAGAGGGAACAGAGAGAGAGTAAATAAATCTGTCCTGCACTCTAGACAGCCAGTAGTTACCATCAGTTTCTGCAATTGATTAAGGCTGCTTCTGTAATTTATTAAGGCTTCGTAAGCTGCGCTGTGTTATCTCTCAACAATAACAAAGTTCTGACAAAAGTTATTGCAGACTCAATTCACTGTGTCATTTCTCCACAAAATACACACGTCAGAAAGCAAATAAAAAATACATGTAACTTTTTAAAATCAAACTGAAATTGCAGTGTGTTTTTGCTTGGAAAGCAATATACATATATGTGTTGTGTTTTTCAACATTTTTTTTCAACAATTTTCAACAGTGCCCCTTAGGTGTGTGGTGAGGTATTGCTTAGCCTCATCTGTGACCCCAACACTCCATACATTACTTAGTGACTCTGTATGTTACTCCTGGATGTGATTCAAATTGGGGGCATGCAGTCATGATAGACTATGCGTTGTTGTTAGCTTCGGTAGTTTATATACCCTCAACTTTGACCAATGAAAGAAAGACACACAAACACAGTAACCTCTGAACAAGGTATGACATTCTGCAGTTAGTATAGTCCAGGGACAACTTACTGGGACATACCTGAGATGCAGTTTCCTAAAATACACTATGTACAAATCCTTTGTTATCCAGGGACACGTGTACGATAACATTGATAATATTATAGTTTTGACTTCCTTTCAGAAAAAGCGAGGAGCATTCAAATTTCAGATTGACTAAAGCACAGCAGCAGATTGACAGTGACGTATATATAGGAGACTTGTGGTAAACAGGTGAATAAATGCATAACAGACAGAGTACTTTATTAATCCCTTTGGGAGGTTCCCTCCGGGAAATTTTCCATCGCATCCATCATCTCCATCGCTTCTCGTATATATTGCACTGTTTAAATATAGAATAACTACTGAGGTGGTATTCGTAGTTAGGTTAGTTTAGTTAAGTTTTTGATGATGACTTTTATTTTTATACAGCGTAAACAACTGAACTTTGTCTTGAGATCAAAGTTAGTGCATTCACTGTTGTGGTCCAAGTTTGGAATTTGTTTTAGTGACATTTGAAGCTGAATGGAATTGAATGAGCCAGAGGGGTTCAGCAAAATCAAATGAAGTTCACACATTCTGGTTTGAATTCCACAGTCTGGATGCAGTGCCAGCCCAATGAAAATTAAAACAAAGGAAACAGATAGAGGGGGCATGTGAAGCAAAACAAGGGAAACAGAGATAAATGTCTTCATGGTGCTTGTGTGGATGAGTGTGATGAACAAGAGTGTACACTCCAGTCTTTAAATTATAATGTAAAAAAAGATTTTGAAAGAGAAATGTCTGGTTCAAGACCCCTAATCTCTTTGAACACTTTGTGTGTTGAACATTCCTTTCCAATCTCTTCTTCACAGCATGTTATCAGAGTCTATTTTAGACTGGTCTGTTCTTTGGCCTGTGGAGTGAGACCTGCTCTCATAATGTGAGTGTTTTCAGTGACCATAAAACTAAGGGGTTAAACGACAGAGAAAACTGGATATATGGGATCAAAATCATATCCAAGTGATAGTGAAAAAATGTCCAATATTTATTTCACTGAAAACTGCCAAGTTTGAAAGGTTGTGAAAGCATCTGATTCATTTATCCACAACTGTTGTGGAAAATAATTAGCACCTAAGGAAGATAAGAAGCAAAGGGCATTAGGACATGACTGTAATCATCCTCACCACCAAGGTTAAGGTCAAACGTTTACTCCAACATAATGACAGGTGTAGTGCTCTTTGTTAAAGCACTGGAGTGCACCTATAGCGCTGGGTATGTGCGCATGAGTAGTTGTTTGAATGACTTTTGAATGATTTCATTTACATATTTGTGCAAAGCAAATGACGCTTCATTCAAAACATGCATTTAGAGAAAAAGTTACATAGCAGGCTGGGATATGAAAATGTAGCTAAGCAAGCGTTCATTACCTGCAAGTGTTGTGGATGTAGCACAAACTGGCCGAGTTTAACAGGCTAGCTTTGTAATGTTTCTTTGCAAATGCATCACAAATAATAAAACCATCATATGCGTTCATGATGAATGAAAAGATGTTTTGGTGCCTCTTGACCATTGCTAGTTAATGATATTTAGCTATAAACTGGAGAAAAATTTAATCCATTGTGCTGTTCAAAGGCCACCAGCAGCTACTGGACACTTGTAAAGTGGAATGTTTTCTTGCCATTATTAATCAGTCAACTCGTCTTAAATGTCAATATGACATTATGATAAGACCATTACATTTGACGAATTCGCATGCCATTGTGTTGTGGGTTGTAATTAACATTTCATATGGTTATATCACTCTCGGTATTGGGCATGGAGTTCAGATAGCCGCATCCAAAAAACAAGGTTGTTTTCTGCATGTCATGTCAATAGGGTTGGAGCTTTAGTACAAGATGAGTTTTGTGACAATGATGCAGAGTATTGAGAAAACATGGTGTCAGGAAAGGTTTCACTGGGTATAATGACCCTATAATGGCTCAGGGTGAAAGAGGGGAGCTGCACGCATAATTAACTGAGAGGCTCCTTCTTTCTGCAGAAGCCAAAGAGAAAAAAACAGTCTCATCATGGGAGATGGACTTAATTACAGTCATAAAATTTTGAGAGAGGAGTTGATTAAAAACATGCTTCAAATAGCAACACTCCCATAATCTGGATTTCTCATGAGATGTGAGTGTGCTTTTGTTCACACACAATGAGTATTATCCTACTTCTAACCATTTGACTATGTGTCTTTTTGTTCAATAGTGTTCAATAGTTGAGACGTACAGTGGATATGTGATCAATGAACAACTAAAAGACATAAATAGCCCTATAAACCGACACCCTGATCAAAAAAGGTCTGGATATTTGCTTCGCCATGGGCTCAAGGAATAGGGAGTTCCAACAGATCCACCAGTGGAAACACTGCCACATTTCTGGACTATCTATAAGATTTGAAACATGTGCCTACAATCACGGTTGGGTTATGCTTGATTAGAACTAGTTTGTATAACTTGTTGTCATGTCCAAAATCAGAGGTGTTTCTCGATTTTCTGAAATGCCACACTTGAAGACACATAAAAAATACAGTACTTCTACTCTGTGTAATCTGAAATACTGTGTCATGGTTTGGTTCTTGTTTAGTACGGCAAATAGCTCTAAAAAGTATATGAGATTGTGAGCTTGTAGTACACACAATTCATTCCTATTGCTGTAGAGGAAATCAACCAGTGTAGAAAGTGTAAATCAAAGTGCAAATTATTATTTGCATTTGCAATTAAGAGCAAATCCCTGCACCAACGTTGCAGAATTTGTCCAAAATTGACACCTGATCGAGTTTCTCCAAAGTCAGATGTGTAACTTCAGCCTTCAATTGTTCATCAAGCGAAATTATGAAATTAATGATAGTCATGATGATATTTCTTGCAGGTAGTTAATTTCACTTCTACAGCTGTAATTCACACAGTGCTTTTCCATTTTGACTGATTATTGTAATTTGATTATTTTATATATATTTTTATAGTATATATTTTTTTACATAGATTATTCTCAGATGAAACAGCCTTTGGCAGCAGTGAGTCAGTATGCAGCACTGCCCTGTGGACACCAAGGTCCTTGAAGCTGTTCATCAAGAACCTGTTGATATTAAGGGGAGGTGTAGTACCTTCTACTTTCTCTCTTCCTGCTTCTTCCCAAAGTCCGCTGTCAGCTCCAGTCTTGCTGACCTTCAGGAATAGCCTTCTTCCGTCAGGTGGGCCTTTTCATTGTTATCTGCGATTAGGCCCAGTACAGCTGTGTCGTCAGCAAACTTGTAGTGGAAGTGGTTACACAGTTGGGTGTGTGTACAGGAAGTACAGCAATGGGCTCAAAACAAAGCTCTGGGGTGCACCGGTGTTAAGGATGAGTGTGGAAGAGGTGTGTCCACCCCCTCACAAATTTGGAGTTTGCCTGTCTGTAAGTCAAGGATCTACATGCCCAGTGAGGTGTTTAATCCCAGTTCCTTGAGCTTTGTGACGAGCCTGGAGAGAACTATGGTGTTAAACTTTGAATTGTGGTCAGTGAACAGTAATCTCACATAGCTCTCTGTCTTGTCCAGGTGAGATACGGTGGTGAAGAGGATGTGTGCTAGATAGGATATGTTTTAATAAAAGCAAAGAATCCCTTAAAATTAATTTTATTATTTAATTTATGTGTTTAAAAATTATAGATCCCAGGTATGTCAATATATTGTTGGCTGTGTATCTGTATTATTGTATGCTGTGTGTGTTCCCCTTGTTGTGGTGGTCGTGTGTGAGCATACTTTCCCTGACCTGTGACCTGGTGATGCCTATGCTCAGGCATGCAGCCCAGCTCCCCTCCCAGCTAGATCTCCTCCCTCCTTCCTTCCGTCCTTCTGCACTGGATGCTGTGTGCTGTTTTCTCCAAGCCATTTGCTACAGACTAGGGCTGGTCAGTATAATGGTGTCAGTCATCGCCAAGAGCAGTGAGTAAGCAGTAAGTAAGTAAATATATTACTGGGGCGATCATGCTATACGTAGCAAAAGACATAAGTAATAAGTATACAAACCATTTATTATATTATTCAAATAGTAACTTTACTTGCATAACTCCTTACAGAACATACAGAAAGACTAATACCCTGATATAATACCGTCACCGCCCAAAGGGCGAAAAATACTCTGATATCAATTTTAGTCCATATCACCCAGTCCTACTACAGACACCACTCGCCCTTCCTCTCTCTGTTCAACTTGTGCCAGCTCACTTATATAATGTTTTATGATGTTTTGTTTCCGTATATTGTGCTCTTGAGTGTTTATACATGTGCTTACAGTATGCAATATATATGAAAGTTCCTTCATCTACATGTCTTCATGTCAATGTGCATTATTTCCGTCTGTGAAGTGAAGTAAATCCGTCGGTGCAACAGTCGTTATGCTCAATCACTGTCAAACAAAAACCAACGTGCTTTCAGTGGGGCTCTATGGATATCAAAGTCAGTCTGTCAGACAGGGCATTGCTTTGGTCCAGGCTGAAATAACCTGACATCTACTTGATGAATTGGCAAAAAAAAAATAAATGTACAGACATCCATGGTTCCTAGACAATGGTATCTAATGATCCTATGACTGCTGACCCCCTGTGAATTTTACCACTTTTGAGACAAGCTATTCACTAGACGTAAGATATAAATGTGTGATTTCAGTTGTTTCAAGACACCTTTGCGCACACATTTCTACTACTTTGGTGTTCCACCACCAGACCCAAGCAGGAGAAAAGACTTATCTCTGAAAAGTGGCTCCAAGATGTGCCGTGGCTTAAAGCTAATAGTGAACGCACTGAGATGTGATGCAAGATATGTCATTTGCATTCACATCTAGCAGACAAACAGCTATGTTTCATACAGGCTCAAAGAATTTTAACTATCCATCATTTGATAAACACAAGAGTGCAAAGCAAACAAATGTGGCACGGACTATTCTTAGTTATGCTAAGCTAGTCAAGCTGAAAAGTTTAGTAACCCCCATGCTAAATGGTGAAACAAGTGGAATGAAGAACAATAAGTACCATCTTTACATGGCTTGAGGACCAAACACCTTCCCTGGTTCTCACCTGAGTACCTGACAAAAACGCTATGTTCACCCCATCCATAATGCTGTGAAGGACCCGACTGATTGTGGCTCCAACAAACCTGCATTGTGTCTTTATTAGGTAGGTAGGTAGGTAGATACTTTATTCATCTACATGGAGAAATTCGCAAACAAACAATTAAACACTGATCATCATCACTGAAATTGCTTTCATGAAACACCAGCAGTGCATTTTTTTCAGGCAGCACAAACTGCACATTTCATATATTACTCCACACAGTCTGTACAGTTAAGACAAACTAATTCTCTTCTCCTTAACCTCTAAACATCTAAATAGTTCAGCAGAAACAGATCACTACAAGTCCAGTGTTGGGGGTTAAAATCCAGTGTTCAGTCAGTATTTACTGATCATCTTTAGTAGTGTATTATCATATCCACTTGCAAAAATTGTTCCTAATATTAGTAAATGAGACATAGCATAGAAGACATACAATAAATATGACAGAATACTCAAAACAAAGATAGAAACTAAAACTAATTTTAACATTAGACATGCCTTTGATATGATATCCAGGCAACTTATCTTTGAAAAGAATTTGGATTTCACAGTATATTTAGTATGTTTCCCGGCAAAATGGCAATGGCATGTAAAGGGAACTGCAACTTGACTTAAGGAACATGCGGATTGAAAGTATTTTAATGTCTTATGTACAGTTAGTGAGTTACTGTATGAACCAAAGCACCAAATGTTTAACTTAATCATAGTGCCACCTTATAGTTAATATGAGTCTTTCTTTTTCTGGAAAATATATGTAGGTTCTAATACACTACTTCACCTTTTGTTTTGGTCTATAGATATCTGTGTTTGCTTCACACACACACACACACACACACACACACTGTCAACTTAAGTACCTGTCCCTTCTTTTACACAAACAAATGCACAATATTTAAACATGAAATTCAGTTTCAATGCCCTAATATATCTGCCTAAAATGACAATGCAATTGTTTTCTCGGTGAATACACGTATGGCCATACAGTAAGTATGTACTATATGTATGTATGTATGAACTTGTGTATATACAGTATGTTATGTCACTATCTGGTAAATCGCCTGTTGCATTTAGGTTTCAATAACAAAAATAAATAAATAAAAATCACCTTTGCACCACCTTTGATGGTGCTCCAGCCAGAGCATTTTAGAAGCCAAAATGTAATTTTTGATTTCATTCATTGAGTGATGAAGTGTCACAGTTTAGGTAACCTGTTCTCTTTTATCAGTCAGTTCAGCCAGGAAATCCTGAGATGACACTGTTAATATTGAATATACAGACACAGTGGCATACTGACCAAAAACACTAATATTTTGTCTTTCTTCTCTTTGTCTAGACTACAGCTTTCCTGAGGCAAAGAGCTTGACCCATACTCTAGGTTTCAGTTCCAGGTCCATGATACACACACCCAGCCGTGTTATGGCTGTGAGTACCACCTGCCTGTACTGCATCACACTGTAATACATGAAAGACAACATTTAAAAGAACTGTCCACTGCTGATTCATGCAAAACAGAACAACTTAAAGCTTGTACATTTAGATTGTCTTGTATGATTAGTGATAGATATTACTATGAGAATTGGTGTTTGTTTGGTATTTTATACTGTGTGAACTGAGCTTAACATTGTAAATATGAGAGGATTCAGTGCAGTCTCCCAGCCAGGAAATTTGCCTAATGAGCTTCATTGTGGAGTTGACCCTTGCAGTCCAAAGATAAAGTACAGCAATCTGGTCTGGAGATGGTAACTACCCAAACAGGTGGACTTTGGCTGTGATAGACTGTAGCAGGGATGTGTATTACAAATAATCATTGTCATTATTGATTGTTAAAAGATTGTTCAGATTTCTTGGTTTTGGCCAACAATTCTATCAGTAATAATAAAACACTGTTCAAGTTGATTGCCGAGACTTGGTGTAGAGCCATGATTTTAGAAAGTCCCAAGTCCCCCCTTAATGCCCCCTGCTTAATTACTCTCAGTTAACTACTAGATTGTAGTTTATATAAGTTTCATTGTCAGTTAATCAAGTTTTCAGAGCCTCCAACCTGCCTGGGAAAAAAAGTTCATTTTTGCTCATTTAAATTTCAGCTTTTGTAACTTTAGAATGCATTTCATTTATGCAAAGTTTTTTGTAACACATATACATTTAGCAGTTCTGTATATTTGGTTAAATGGAAAAAAGGGTTAAATATGTCTGTATTGCCCAAAGTAAGGTAACATAGAATACAGACACCAATATTAGTAATATTGCCTACATGCAGTCAAATTTTGGTATACTAAGTTTAAACATACTGACATCAGCCAGTAAAATAGCCAACATGTTAAACAACTCAATACAGGTTGCTAATTCACTCATATTCTAGGAAGAAATACAGAGGAAGTGGTGTTCATTGTCCTCTGTGGTAGCTACAGCCCTGACTGAGCTATGAGCCATGAGCCAGTATTGTTTAAGAGCAATGTTTCCTCTCTGGTCTAAATGTGTCTATGTCAATGAGAAGGAAAATGCTGGCCAACATTGCTGACCAAAGTAAGAACAATGTAAAGATAAAAAAAAAAATGTAAACAGGACATTTGTCTGTTGCTTTTAACTGGCCGGTCTAACAATGCAAAAGCAGCAGTGAGCTTCCTGTAGCTTACCAGTGACCAGGCTTTGAGGAAGGAAAGACAAAAGAGCTGTTGAATGTCGAACCTATTTTTCATGTCTCAGACATTTTCAGTGGCCTCAAGCACTGTTTCTTGTAAAACTGTTACTGCAACTGTTGTTGTTTTTTCTCATAGGCTGCTTCTCTGCAACAACTTTTTCACTACTGCAGAAGATATGAAAATGTGCCTTTTCATATCATATTGAGAAAAATGGTATTTATCTTTGCCTGCTGCAGTGTGTCTGCTAACCTTTAATTAACCGCCCACCCTGCAGGTGCCCACAGTTCCCCTTCACTCCTCTGGTTTCTCCTCTCGCTCTGCTGTGGAAACAACTTCCAAGGTGAGGAATAAAGGAGCAAGCATGGTCCAGACCAGCTACCAGACCTCCCAGTCACACAGCAGAAGCAGACGCTCTAAGTCACTGTGCCAGGCAGACCAGGAGGCATTTCCTCTCACTGTCTTGGTTCCTCAAGAGAAAGCCTCCTTTCCAATCACTGTCCCTCCCCCGGGCACCCTAAGACGCAGCCTCAGTGGGACACTGGCCCAGGACAGAGGCTACTGGCAGCAGGAGGAGCTGCCATATCAGTACACCTATAAAGGCCCCTCTCACCGCACCATCAGCCGTATCACCAACCGACAGCAGCATTACCAGCAGCAGGGCTCTTCCTTTGGTCAGGAAGGGTGGGCGGGGACTGGCAGGGTGGTCCCCATGGCTGGGGACGGCTGGGGGACACAGTGGCAGCAACATGTGTCCCGAACCAGCCAAGCTATGGGAACAGGGCAGTACCAAGCCCCCATCCACCGGGCTGCCTCACTTCGCAGTGTGAGGAGTGTCGGGAAAGGAGTGGATATTTTGGATGGAGCATCGATACATAGCAACGACCCACTGGAAGAGTAAGATATTTTATTCATTGATTTGCCTGGCCAAAACATCTGGGCCACCACTGGCATGCATCAGCTTTGTTTGTAGCTATATCAGATGTGTGTGTCTGTGTGTGTAGGATGCAGGGTCTGGACATGCCTACAGCTGTGAGATATCTGTCTGAGTCAGATGCTACCTTGCAAGTTCTGGGAGCTGCATACATACAGCACCAGTGTTACCATAGCAACAATGCCAAAAACCAGGTAAGAGCATCTTGCACTTGATTGTGTTTGGTTACATTTCTGTTATTCGCTGTATTTATATATTTATGTATTTGATTATCCATTGGTTGTTTTGCATTTAGTCTGTCATTTATTCATCACCAGCACATCATCAGCAGTTTATGTTCTTCCCAATCCTCTCTCTCTCTCAGGTCCGTGCTCTGCATGGAATTCCAGTTCTAGTTCAGCTTTTCTCAAGTGACAACCAAGCAGTGCAGCGCTATGCCACTGGTGCCACACGGAACCTTATCTATGAAAATCCTGACAACAAGGCAGCGCTTGTAAATGCCGGTGGAGTGATGCGTCTGGTCAGCATCCTGAGCGAACCTGATGAGGAGCTTCGAAAGACCATCACAGGTAGAAATGGTTTGTGCTTTCAGACTGGTTTGAACCCAGTTAGGAGCATATGTCCATGTATTGATATTCACCAGTCCATAATGTAATCACATTATGTAACTGGTTTGAAGTCCTCAGTTTTTCAGACAACACAATAAAAACCTGTTGTGGCTGCAGGTGTCCTATGGAATCTGTCTTCCAGAGACAACCTGAAGGAGAAGCTGTCCAAAGAAGCTTTATCAGAGCTGACAGAGAAAGTGCTCATTCCTCTGTGCAGCAACATCCCACTGAGCTCATCTGAGAGAGAAATCTTCTACAACACTACTGGCTGCCTCAGGTGACTCCACAGAAGCCCATACTTAACCCATTACCCCGTGCCTAACACTGGTTTTGATGCGACACAGCTATGCCGTATGGATTAGGCAGTGTCATTAAACCAAAAGTTTGAATTTGTCACAACATTTGCTGATTAGTTTCACACACAGAGCAACAGAGATGGATGAGAAAGTCATTCGGCTTGCAGGTTGTCTGTAAATGAGAAAGTATTGTACAAATGAAAAGTGTAATTTTAGTTCCTCCTGAAAGGAACATGAATTTCTGTACCCAATTTCAAATGCAGGGTATTGAACTGGCCATGCTTTTGCTTAGTGCTTTGCCTGTACAGTAAGAGACAGGACACAGATGCAGGTCCTGGGCAAATATTTCCATCTGTATATGCATCTGAGTATTTACTTCTAACAGTAACCACTGAAGTCTTCAGTGCAACAGATTTCAGAGTCATTTGTGAATGTTGATTTTTTTTTTTATTGTCATTTGTTTCCCTTAATTTGGTCAGCTGAATGGCACTTATATTTGTATCTATGAACCTTATCTGCCGTTGCTTTGAAGGGTTAAGAATAGGGGCAGCACTTATTTCCTTCGACTGAAAACACCAGTATGATTCATTGAACCAGTTCAGCTTACACTGACTTTACAAAATGCACTTGTAGCATAAAACTACTGCTGTGTTATCTCAATGTAGAACTCGTTCATGATCCTTTAGAATCAGAATCAGAATCAGAATGGCCTTTATTGTCATTATACAGGATGTACAACGAGATTGGAGAGCTTCTCCTTTCAGTGCAATAGTTAAGTTAAAAAGTATACAAAAATAGTATAAGTAAAAAAGACAGTTTAACAAGTTGCAGGGAGGCTTTAAATATACAAGATATATACAAGATGAGATGCAGACTTGTGCACAGCACAATTGAGGCTCAGTGTACAATATGAGGTAGATGGTAAATATTGATGGAAAATAGTCCAGATTTCTATGTTGTTCACAAAATATTGCACAGGAGCAGATATGTATTAATTTTAGTGCAAATGATGAATGGGTTTTAGTGCAAATGATGAATGGTATATACAGTAAAAGTCACATATGAATGTATTGCACATGAGTTGTTAAATAAATAAATATGTTTTCGAGGTAGTTACAGAGGCAGTGATGGAAATATTGCACATTTTGCATGACACTAATGAGCGGGCTCGTTGTATGTCTGAGTTCAGGGTGCTGATGGCTCTTGGGAAGAAGCTGTTTCTCAGTCTGTTTGTCTTTGCTTTGATGCACCTGTAGCGTCTGCCAGAGGGCAGCAGGTCAAACAGCTGAGCACCGGGATGTAAACCTAAACCTAATTCTACTTTCAGTCAGTCAGTTTACACCTTCTAGACCAGTCTCTGTAGAGGTTTTAACATTTCTGTAGAATTACATATACTCTAAGTGCATTAAGCTCTAAAAACACTGTATTTTTTATAGTGGTGGGACTGATATTGCATGGGGCGAAATAGAGTTTCAAAAAGTATGTGCTAAAATCATGCAAAGATCAAAGATTAATTTTAGTGAGACAGTTTTACTGCATTACATTCTGACAGCCTAGGCTGGGTTTAAACGTCTCTTTCTGTGTCTGTGTATGTGTATGTGTGTATAGGAACTTGAGCTCAGTGAATGAGAGGACGAGACAGAAGATGAGAGACATGCGAGGCCTGGTGGACTCTTTAGTGTCCTACATTCAACAAGAGGAGAGGGCAAATGACAAGGTAACTCTGACCTGTACTGTAATAGCCTGTGACACACTGTAAATGACAGTGATTTGAAAATCATTTAGTCATTAAGGCTATAGCATACCACACTGGCAAGCCCTTTAAAACATCAGTATCTCTGATCACTAACCACCAGCTGGAGAAGACCAAAGTGAAAGACTCCACAGCATCTTCTCACGCTTAACAGCATATTAACTTGAGAGATAGGGCTGAGTTTTTCTATATTTTTCTTATTGTCAACAAATCCCATGACCTAAGACTAAAACTCCTTACCCATATTGATGAGGCAAACCAATTGGTTCCTACTGGGGATGCCTGATCAAATTTTTTTGGGCCAGATCCTGATCTGAGTTCTTTAATGTTGAGCAGTCAGATACTTATTTTCACCTAAATGTTGATTATACAGGATTCTGCCACATTGAAATAAGAGCTAGCTTTAATCTGAAACATCTTTTTTTAAAAAGTTACTTGACTGACAGTGATCGATTTACTGATTCGAAACTATTAAGTTGATCAGCTGGCTCAATGTGAAGCACAGGGAGCTGCAGGATATGCCACGTACTGTAAGTAGATACTTGTTCTTCTATGTTTGATACATAAGTAGACTGTTCTCCTTACATTCTTCCACAGTCAATATGGCTTGGCACACTCCAACAGGCATTGTCTTGGGTTAGGAGCACTGTCAAAATGCAACAGGCCGAAAATACTTTGACACTTGGATAAACCTTTAACCAAGATAACTGATAAATGTGATGCTTTACTGAAACATTACGATAAACCCTTCCTGCACCTTTCTAGACTGGGGAATATCCTCGACTTTAAAGACTGAAAATGCATGGTAGGCAGAAATATCATATTTTATCTAAATTCTCCAGAATCTGATTCTTAATGAATTTCACTAGAGGACACTTGGACATGGTCACTGCCAAATGTACTATGCTGTTAGATGTTGGAGTTATCTCACTCCTTGGGTTTTTAAAAAAAATCGTTAAATTAGATGTTTTTAGCCATGCCAGCTAGGGGTGGCGAAAAAAATCGATTATTGATTAATCGCGATTATGTTATGGATGAGTATGAATCAATTATGAAATGTTCAAAAATCGATTATTTTTGGCATTATTTTATTTTGTAAAAATGATGTCAACAGAAGTTGAACATCACAGTTCTTCGCCCAGTTCCTCAAGCGCATGCAGCAGCCAGAGCGAGTGAGCAGTACGCTAGTTTATTCAAGCACTGTAACCGGTGCAGAAGCCGGCCAGCACCACCAGGTTAGCCAGCCAGTACCACGGGGTTGCCGGCTAGCTCGGCGAGCATGTTTTATTAAACAGGCTTCATTCCGCTGCGCCCTCGCTCCACCTCTTTGTCTATGTTTGGATTAACTGGAGGTAGGTGAAAAAATCTATGGGTGACGTCACAGACACTCTGTCCATGTTTTATACAGTCTATGGGTAAAATGGACAAAGAAGTGTAAAGAATCTGATCATTCTAGACACTGATTATTGTTTAGTATAACTTGATCTGTTAAAACACTTTTCACCTCTGTGTTCTACAGTATATCAGTCAGTAAAGCTGCAACAAGTTTTGCCATTTCAGTTTTCATGAAGGTGCAAGGCATTACACAGCTGTGAACACACAAAGTTCCAAACCTTTTTTTTTGTTCTACAGGAAAAAAAAACTCAAAATGTGGACCTTTATTTGCAGATGTGGACACTTGTTTTTAGTTAAAACAAATAATTCTGTAGTTACAACTACACTACACAGAAAGTGCTTTGAGTTGTTAAGTTAAGTAATTCAGCAAGCGAGTGTTTTTTTTAATGGTGCAATAACTTTGTGGTGTATTTTGGGTTACTGTTTGTTATGCCCAGCTCGTTGAGGGAAAGGGTGCAACATAAAATACCCAGATGTAAGGGTGATTACGTTATTTATTAACAAAAATAAGATTTATGATACAACGAAAGGTGAGGCATCCAAAGGCCTAATTGAGTGCTGTGTTCAAAACAAAAGAAAATGAGAACAAAGGTAGACTCTAAACTAGAGCTATAGCGGTAGAACTGTTCACAAAATGCCAAGACCGCTTATTCAAACAAAATAGAAATACAGAAATGAACAGCACTCAACCTAATGAGTCTAACACAAAAAACTAAGTGTGCGCGAATGTTCCTATAAAACAAAGCAGAGTCCTAAAACACTAAACTAGAGCCTCATGAGGTAACAAAGCTTTCTGAAGCACAAAAGATACAACGTTACTCGAGCAGGGGCTGGTTGCAGCTTGCTGGGATTCCGCTGGTCGCCCGGCTTCTTGTAGCCTCTCGTCGGTCCCCCTGATTGGTCGGTTGCCTGGCACACCTCCCGCAGGTCGGTCAGCGCAGGTGACCGGCATCTTCGTTAGGACACACACGTACGCACACACTCACACACACACATAAGGGCGAGGGTAAAGCCGGAATACGGCGGCGGCTGTAACACTGTTGTCAAATGGAAAATCAATAATCGGTATTCGAGAATTGTCAATACCATATTCTCCAGACAATAAGCCGCACTTAAAAGCCTTTAAGTTTCTCGACAGTGCGCCTTATAATCCAGAGCGCCTTATATATGGATTCATTCTGGTTGTGCTTACTGACCTCGAAGCAATTTTGTGTGGTACACGGCGCTCACAGCGCTCTGTCAAAATGTTTTGATGAAGCTCATCGTAGCGTGCTGCCATCTTGGCAGTGGGGCGTCGCCTAACTCCAGTTAATCCAAATATGGATAAAGAGGTGGAGCGAGGGCGGAGATGAATGAAGTCTGTTTAATGAAACATGCTCACGGAGCTAGCAGGCCAACCTGGTGGTACCCGCTGCTTCGACACCGGTTACGGTACTTTAGCAAGCCTGCGTAATGTTAAATATCAACATTTCAGCCTCCACCCGATCACAGTCAGTCAGTTTCTGCAGTATAATAAACTGAACATTTCTGTTGGGGCCAGTTTTGAGAGTTATTGTGAATACGCTAACGTTTGATTTAGCGGTATCAGACTGTGTTTTTTTTTTACGTGTTACAACTAAACAAGGTTGGGAGTTATTGTGAATACGTTCATTAATGTTTCAACAATGTTGAGAGTTATTGTGAACGAGTTTAATAAAGTTTGACTGACTGACTTATCTGACTGTTTTGTTTCGCTTAATGCGCCTTATAGTCGGGTGCGCTTTATATATGAAAAACATTCGAAAATAGACCATTCATTGACAGTGCGCCTTATAATCCAGTGCACCCTATAGTGCGGAAAATACGATAATTGAAATTGGTTGGTAATTGAATTGGGACCTCAGTAATCGAATCGGGAAATCAGACAGATTTAACCACCCCTAATGCCAGCTGCTCTATGGAAATTTACAACTATCGGATTCATTGCCATGACATTTTGTATCTATATTATCATTTAGAAATATCTG
Source organism: Centropyge bicolor (assembly GCA_037975185.1). Lineage (NCBI taxonomy): Eukaryota > Metazoa > Chordata > Actinopteri > Pomacanthidae > Centropyge > Centropyge bicolor. The sequence continues at coordinate 304,452 of JBBMOC010000179.1, read as the reverse complement.
TACTTATTTAGGTTCATATTCCATTTGTTAATCTTTAACAATTTCAGTTGCTTAGTTATTTATTTTCGTTCATTAGGCTATAAGGGTTTTTGTGCATTGGTGTTTCTGGTATCCAATAAATTGAAATCATCACCGGCTATATTTCTGTGCTAAACTATCCAGGTTATTTCATTTGATTATAACAAGGGTTATTTTGCAAAGCTGTTTACCTGAGCTCTATTTACTGTGATCAAATCTCCATATTGCTATTGATCAAACAGTAAACATCCCTTTCCTATGATGACTAAGCAATAGACTTAATCCTGATACAAGCACATAAAATCCTAATGATCCAATGTGTTGCTCACTGCTATGTTTTGTCAATAATATAATGGACTTATAATGCTGTGTTGTTGTCTGTGTTAGGGTGGTTATGTTGCTGTGTTAGACAAGCCAGTAGTGAAAGCAGAAAGAAGATTCCTAGTAACTTGTTCAACATTAAAGCATCCACTCAGGTCAGTTAGTACTAACGGTTATTTTTTTCAGTAACGGGTAATCTAACTAATTACTATTTCCATCGTTACAACACTGTTACCATTACCCACATTTAAATGGGGCGCGTTATAAACTAAAGCTACTTATTGAAACTCTTGTCATCCCACTCGGCTCTCAGCCACAGGAGCTGCGCAGCTGTTTAGTTTTTTTCTTTGGTGAGGGAGAAGGGAGGGACGAGACAACCGCTTACATGATGATGATTGGCTAAGGTAGAGTAAGCTTTCATGGTAAGCCAATAAGAGGCAGCGTTCGATTTACAAACAAACCACACACACACGCAGCACCCCCTCTCGTAATGAAGCATGTCTGAACGGCACGCGCTTCTACAAAACTAGTGGCCAAAAGCACTTCATTTTCATTGTTATGAAGAAAATACGGGAAGTACAGTATGTCTACCAGTTGTGGTCTGTTGAGGTGCAATACATATTAAAAGTTCTGTGTAAGTACCTGTCTATGCAACTCTATGCAACTGGCTTGTGAAACCTGCTTCGAAAAAAATCAAAATTCTTCGACATATTTAAACTAAAAGAAAAAGAGTAATGCAATATTTACTTTCCCTGGTAACTAGTTACTTTTATAGTGGAGTAATTTATTCAGTTACTAACTTAGTTACTTTTTGAGAGAAGTAACTAATTACTTTTCAAAAGTAATGTGCCCAACACTGTTTATAACTGCGCTCAACACAGACTATCCACTTTCTTGTCACACCATCATTTGTCTTCTCACTCTCTGTCAATCGTTATTTTCAGGGTTTGGAGAATTCATTGTGTGTGATGAGGAATCTGTCCTACCAGCTATACACTGAGCTTCCACCCTTAGTCCAACTTCGTCTGGAGGGCCCAACTAGAGCCTCTGCCATCAGGGACAGTGATGCCATCGGCTGCTTTACTCTCTATAGCAAAAAAGACACCCAGGTAAGATCCATCACACGAATAAAATTACACACCTGTCACCAATTCTTTATTTACCTGCCTCAACACTGTGCATCCAGCAAACTGCTGAATTCCAGGATCTTCATGCATCCTTAAAAGCTGCACTAATCAACATTTTATTTTAACAATTGGTCAAATATGTACTGTAAAAGGAAGGATTGCTTGAAGTGACAAACCCACAAAGCTTTAGCTTTATGTTCTGCAACTTTTGATTGTCTCATGGTTCTGATCAGCCTTGTTTTCATCAGCAAGAGACAGCTGTTTTAACTTAAAAACCTCTAAAAACCCACTGCACACCACCTCTCTTGCAGCAAAAGAGACCGCTTATCTTGGGAGGTGATTGAGACCAAAACAGGGCTAAAAGGCATGAGTGAATATTAGAGCATTTGACGTTTGGTCAGAAACATGACTCTAAGCTAATGCAAATGTTGCTCTGTGTCTGCAATAGATGTATTTGCTAACATAGGCAAATCTGACATGCCATTTTATTGCTGTTGAGTTGTTTTGCTTACCTTTTTTTATATCTTATATGTCTAAAATATTTTGATTTGAATTACTCTTCAAGGTGATCATATGTTTGTCCCAAATGCATGTCTACTTTTACATCCAGGGTGTATTAAATCAGAAACAGCCGCCTGGTTCGCCTGCCAGAGCCACACCCATCACATTTCTCGAAGTGATGTTGAAAGCTGCCATGCCCTCATTCAGTCTGCACTGCTTGTTGCTATTTCTGCTGCTTAGTACAAGGCTGTCTGCTGGTGTGCTAGTGATTATCTGTGGTGTAAGTCACTATCTGTTCTTTGTGCTTATGTCTGTATTAAGCCACACAGCCAATCTTGAGAAGCCCCACCATTGTCTGCTGGTTTTTCTCTGAATACCCCTTGGGCAACAAAATCCACTTATACATCATAATAAAGGCTTTAATTGTTAAGAGTAGAGTAGAAACAGTAAGAGAAAAGCAGCTGCATTTTCTTTACTGTTTAAAATTCATATTATTCTGTTTTGAAGCTTAACATATATAACATCAGCTCTATTGATCCACTATCCATTGCAGAACAGGATCTGGGTTTCAGGCTTAATAACATACTCATTGTTTACATGTGAGGTCACCGAATCATTTTGCCACTGGGGAGCTGCCTGTATTATGTACAGGCTGTGTGTATCCAGGTATAAATGATGTAGATCTACTTCTGACCACACTATTCATGCACATATATATATGTATTTTTTTTTTTTCATTGCACTGCAATGTGCTTGAGTCATTTTTTCATGAGTGATTTTAAAAATATTTCACTCATCCAGCCTCAAAAACTCTAGCTTTACGTCAAGCTGCTGTCATCAAGTAGGTCAGGCTTCTTTGAGGTTTCTCAGTAATAGTCAGATAATAAGTGGCCTAGCAGATAGAAACCTTAGAAGTGGCCGCAGGCACACAGGGAGGTTCAGTTTCCAATACAACATGCACAACCAGCAGATCACATTACTCATTTCAATAGCATTGAAGGCTCTTGGAGAGTAACATCAGGTCCACTGTTACATGTGTGTTCTCAGAAAAGGACCCATTTAACTATATATGACATGTATTTCTATGTAATATATACTTACTGAGGATAGTGCTCTGCCCCTCTGTCTGTTCATCCATCTGACACTTTAGTCTACAGAAAGATATTTTTACACTCCTGGCAGGACTGCTGTGAAACTAGGGTATGATACCTAAACCTATTGCAAGATGGCGCCGCTCTAGTGGTCGACTGTTACAGCAGCTCTCGCTCACCGCCGAGCTTTTTCCTCTTTTTTTCTGTCTTTTCTTTTATTTAAATATATTTTTCACGTGCTTTTGTTTTTAAACCCCCAGCTCAACACGTCCATCATTGTGACAGTGTTTCAGTTAGTATTTTTAATTCATTTTTCGACAATGTTTACTTCCGTGTCTGGGGCCCCCGGCCGCCCTATTGTTTACAGTCGGGATCAGCTGTTGGCTCTCCGCAACACAGCTGTGCTGCCGGACGAGAGGCCCGAGGTTCCCCGTGAGATAAAGAGGAGAAGACGCGGGAGCCGTGCCGGAGCCCAGTGCCGCAACAGGAGGAGAAGATACCGACCGGTCCTCCCGTCCATCACCATGGGGAATGTGAGATCTCTCCCCAACAAGATGGACGAGTTAGCGGTGCTGACCCGACACCAGAGGGAGTACCGGGAGTGCAGCATCATGGTGTTTACGGAGACATGGCTGACCCCGCGGACCCCGGACACGATCGTGACACTGGACGGATTTAACCTCATGCGGGCGGATCGGACAAGAGAGAGCGGTAAGAGGAAAGGAGGGGGCCTGGCAGTGTTTGTGAATGATAGATGGTGTAACTCTGGGCACATCACTATTAAGGAGCAACTCTGCTACAAGGACATTGAACTGTTAGCCGTTAGCATGAGGTCATACTATCTGCCTCGGGAGTTCTCGCATGTTATCGTGATAGCTGCGTATATTCCCCCCTCCGCTAACGCCGATGCGGCCTGTGACGTCATCCACTCTGTCACGGGCCGGTTGCTGACTCAACGTCCTCAGGCCCTCCTTCTCCTCTCTGGGGACTTCAACCACGCCTCTCCATCCTCCACACTGCCCACCTTCACCCAATACATCACCTGCTGCACCAGAGACAATAAGACTCTGGACCTGTGTTATGCCAACACCAAGGAGGCATACACCTCATCACCCCTCCCTCCCCTGGGAAGATCAGACCACAACCTGGTTCATCTCCGGCCTGTGTACAAACCTCTGGTACACAGGCAGCCAGCTGTGTCCCGCACAGTGAAGAGGTGGTCCGACGAGGCGGACGAGGCCCTTAAGGACTGCTTCAACACAACGGTGTGGGAGGAACTCTGTGATTCTCATGGGGACGACATCAACAGTCTCACTGACTGCATCACGGACTATATTAACTTCTGTGTGGATAACACTGTACCCACCAGGACTGTACGGTGTTTTTCCAATAACAAACCCTGGATTAATCCTGACATTAAGGCTCTTCTTAAGGAGAAGAAGAGGGTCTTTAAGTCAGGAAACAAAGAGGAGCTGAAGGTTGTGCAGAGGGAGCTGAGAAGGAAGATCAGGGAGGGGAAGAACAGCTACAGGAGGAAGATGGAGGAACAGCTGCAGCAAAAGAACATCAGCGGAGTCTGGAGAGGCCTGAAAACCATCTCTGGCCACAAGGAGCCTGACTCCCAGGCTGCGGGGGACCTGAAGTGGGCTAATGAGCTGAACTCATTCTTCAATAGATTTGATCAGCCATCTGCCCTTCCCCCGGCCCAGCCCTTCCTGCTGCAAGCACCCTCATCAACACCTCGAGTGGACTGCCCCACCCCCGCCTCCCCTCCTGCGACTCTCAGCTCACAGCCACCTCCCACTGCTCAGCTCATCAGCTCAACCCACCCTCCTACACCCACCAGCACACAGCCTCCCTGCTCCAACCTGACCCTCACAACATCCCAGGTGAGAAACCAGCTCCGAAAGATCAAGGCGAGGAAGGCGGCGGGTCCGGACGGCATCAGCTCCAGGCTCCTGAAGACCTGCACAGACCAGCTGTGCGGGGTTGTTGGGCACATGTTCAACCTGAGCCTGAAGCTGGGGAGAGTGCCACAGCTGTGGAAGACATCCTGCGTGGTACCTGTCCCCAAGACTCCGCACCCCAAGGACCTCAGCAGCTACAGGCCGGTGGCTCTAACATCCCACCTGATGAAGACCCTGGAGCGGCTGGTCTTTGCTCATCTCCGCCCCCTGGTGGGTCCATCGATGGACCCACTTCAGTTCGCCTACCAGCCTGGCATCGGGGTGGATGACGCTGTCATCTTCCTCCAGCACAGAGCCCTCTCTCACCTGGAGAAACCTGGGAGCACTGTGAGAATCATGTTCTTTGATTTCTCCAGTGCTTTCAACACCATCCAGCCAGCACTCCTGGGGGACAAGCTGGAGAACACAGGGGTGGGCCTGCACCTCACATCCTGGATTATGGACTACCTCACCAACCGTCCACAGTATGTGAGGACACGGGACTGTGTGTCTGACACGGTTGTCTGCAGTACGGGGGCCCCACAGGGAACGGTCCTGGCTCCGTTCCTTTTCACCCTCTACACTGCAGACTTTTCATACAACACACCAACATGTCACCTGCAGAAGTTCTCTGACGACTCTGCCATCGTCGGCCTCATCACAGATGGGGACGACAGGGAATACAGGGAACTCACTCAGGACTTCATCTACTGGTGCCAGCGGAACCGCCTCCAGATCAACGCGGGGAAAACCAAAGAACTGGTGGTGGATTTCCGCAGGGCTACTCACTCCCCTCCAACACCAGTGAACATCCAGGGAATGGACATTGAGATGGTGACAACAACAGACTGGACTGGACTGATAACTCTGCTGCACTTTATAGGAAGGGTCAGAGCAGACTCTACCTGCTCAGGAGACTGAGGTCTTTTGGAGTGCAAGGGGCGCTCCTGAAGACCTTCTATGACTCTGTTGTGGCATCAGCCCTTTTCTATGGAGTTACGTGCTGGGGCAGCAGCATTTCAGCTGCAGACAGGAACAGACTGGACAAAATCATCAAGAAGGCCAGCTCTGCGCTGGGTTGCCCCCTGGACCCAGTGGAGGTGGTGGGAGAGAGGAGGATGATGGCCAAGCTGTCATCCATGTTGGGGAATGACTCCCACCCCCTGCAGGACACTTTAACAACACTGGAGAGCTCCTTCAGCGACAGACTGCTTCACCCAAAGTGTGTGAAGGAGCGATATCGCAGGTCTTTTCTTCCTGCAGCTGTTAGACTGTATAACCAGCACTGCTCCCAATAGACCATGGACCATATACTGTTCTTCAGTACACTTGTGCAATACTTGTTCCTTATGTAACTTCCACTCACTGTGCAATACTTGACCAAGTCAATGTGCAATATTCTGTATTTAGTACTTAATATTTAATATTCTGTATTTAAGCTGTCATGTCCTACCTCAGTTTAGGCCCATTGTGTATTTTTTACTGGTCATATTTTATACTGGTCATATATTTTATACTGGTCATATATTTTTATATTTCAGATTTTATATTTCATATCCATACTCAAAAGTGTAAATAAGTAATGCGAACTTGTGTATATCTCTTTTTTTAGAATGTTATTTGTTCTTAATATTTAACTGCTGCTATCCCCTGTGCTGCTGTAACATGTGAATTTCCCCACTGTGGGACGAATAAAGGCTTATCTTATCTTATCTTATCTTATCTTATCTTAATGGTTCTGGTTGGAATTTTACCTTTGACTTATCTTTTATTCTTAATAAACTATCTTGAACCCGATTGCCAAACAGACTGAGTGCTAAATCCCTCACCCCCACCCCCAGACAGTGCTTGTCCAATCATAGCTTAGCAACCGTAGTGAGGCACTGCAGGCCTGGTAAGCTTTGTATTTCTGCACATACTGAAGGATTGTCCATCAGGCTGTACTAAAATTCATTTAAAGAGTTTGGATGGTTGTGTCTTGTGAAGCCAAAACACATCAGAGCAAACATGTAAGGACTGGATTAAATGGTGTGTTTATCTGAGTTTTTCTTCTCTTCCACACTCCAAATGATGGTGGTTCCATATTTTTCCAGCTTAGTGCAATCATTCTCCTTGCATAGAGAAGACCAAAGTCAATCATTCTTATTTCCTTTGCATTCATTGTTCAAATCTTTGGGGTATATTCCAAGTATACAAATGCTTGGTTTCGGTGGAATATTACTTTCTATCATGCATGATAAACATTTACGTACTTTTTCCCTAAAAATTTGAATCCTAGGACACTCCCATAAACAATGAATCAAAGTTCCTTTCTCATTAAGGCATTTAACACAAACATCAGGGCTGTTATGGGATATACAGTGAAGTATAATGAGGGTTATGTAGATTCTTGTTAACCATTTATACTGAAGTAATTTTAGTCTTGTGTTGATTGAGTATTTCTGAGCCTTTAGGCAGGCCATCTCCCAATCTTTCGTTATTATAGTTATTAGAGCTGTGCTGTTTCATTATTTTCGTGTCTTCTTCTACGAACAATCATGAACTGGTGAGGATGACTTTTTGTCTGGGACATGTAGTTTTAGCATCAGTCCTTAGCACAATATCATGTATACAACAAATGAATCCTTATTTAGCATCCTATTAATAAGATTCTCATAAGATAAGTCACCTGGAAACATTAAATCCATCAGAGACATTTTTTCAAGCAACTAATGGTTAGTTAAAATGGTAGTTAAAATGCAGTGTCATAGAAATGAAATTGTTAGAGAAATTCCATAAAATTTTTGAGGTTTAAATCTGTGAGAAAAGAAAGCTTGACAAGTGTAGCAACAGTAAAAAGGGAGTCAGAGCTCAGTACTGGTCAGACCCAGCCAAAATAAACCTCAAAACACGGCTTATTGAATAAATTTGGCTTCAGATTTAATGGCCGCCACAGTTTCCCTGTGGAAACTGGCATTAATGGCTGATAATGCCTTGTGGTGTGCTTCCTAGCTGTTTGCACTTGTCCACAACTTCAAGTGAGTGTGTCCATCCTGATGTGGGAGCCTATTCTCCTCATTACCTTGAAAGATGCACTGATGGCTAATTCCTTTCATATTACACTGATTCAAGAGAAAACCTTATATGAGGAAAGCAATATAAAACAAATAAGATCTGTAGCTACAAAGAATGTACTGTATGTTACTCTACAACAGATGAAGGTGTTCTCTCTCTTTCCTCATCTCCTCCATTGCAGCATAACTATCTGTCCATACTGTCTGAGGTGTCCCGACAGCCTAAAGGGGCTGAGTGGCTGTGGCACCCGAATATGGTGGTGCTATACAAGCTTGTTCTGCAGAACAGTGACAGCAACTCCACCAGCCGTGAGGCTGCCATAGGAGCCCTGCAAAATATCACTGCAGGAGAGGCCAGGGTAAGATCTCACACACACACCATAGAAATAGGAACTACACATGTACAGTATATTCATATTGCAAAATGAGCTGTCTGAAAACCAACAATAGCACAGCATCAACAGAACAGAACTCATGTGATCTCTGCCCCTGTCTGCCAGTGGTCATCAGTTCTGAGTGGCGTGGTGGTGGAACAGGAGCGCATGCTGCCCATCCTGCTGGAGCTATTAGACAGCAACAGTGACATGGAGCTGAGACCTCTGACCGGCCTGCTGAGGAATCTGGCCAGACACTCCTCCAACAAAGCCGACATGGGTAAGATGCTTCACACTCGACACTTTCTGTTTTTATCCCCATTTTATACAGCTTCCCAACTTTTTTTGAATCAAGGTTGTACTTCTAGACAGTCCTGTAACAAAACAATATTTGCCTTTTCTCCTTATAGCCAAGAACATGGTGAGAGTCCTGGTGTCAAAGCTGCCCAATGATGGCCTTCAGAAAACGCCATCCAGTGAGGTGGTGGTCAACATCTGTGGAGCCCTCAATCACCTGGTCACCTGCAGCTCCTTGGCAGCCCGTGACATCTCGTACTTCAATGGCCTGCCAAAACTGGTGGGCATCAAGACATCTCATGATAACAGGTAGAACAGCTGTAATCCTTAAATATCAGTGAAGCACAGTGAATAAACAGAGCTGCTCACCACTCATGTTACATGAATGCATCAAGGTTCATTTATTGCTATTTTACAACACTGGATTGCCCAAGGCTTATAAGTCGTATCCCCTTCATGTTACACATAAATAAAACATACATACAGATATTTCAATTAGATTCAAATTAAAGGAAAGAAACTGCACTGCACTTATCCCACACCTCCTCCTTGGGCTTGTGATCGTGCTTGCACTCGTTGGGTGGTGAGAAGATTGTGGGCAGTGATTGTCTTAAGGTCGGCTGCCCTTAATCAATCCCTGCACTTCCTTTTCCAATGCTGAGGAGTGTTTTCTGTCATAGATAATAGTGCTTTGGTAATAAGGGCAAAAAAATATAAAATATCATGTTCTTCCTGTGCGCCGTCGAGAGTGGTAGCCTTTTCCAGCAGCTCCGTGTTTTGGTTTAGTGTTTAGCGATTATTGCGTGTTTTTGGCACACCTGACTACATTATCCTATGGATATAAGTTCTACGTCTACTTTCTATCCCATGGACATGGATTTCCACATGGACAGACTTGTCACTGTTTGATGTCACAAAGGAGGCTGGATCCCAAAGTTGTCTACAACATTTATTACATGTGATGAGAAAGTCTACAAATGTTTAGCAAACATTAATAAATATTTGTTAACAATGAATAGGGTTTACTTTAGATTAGGGGACATAATAACATCTACAAATGACTTATAGATGTTTTATGAATGTCTAACAAATCATTTGTTAAACATGAAAAGACAAGTTAGCGCTTGCTTCATATCTGTATTCATAAAAGCCAGATCGTTCATAAGAGGTGAGTAAAATGTCCACAAATCATTTCTGGACATTAACAGACATTTGTAAATAATGAATAGTTTTCACTTTAGATTAGGGGACACAATAGCATCTGCAAATGATTTACAGATCTTTTATGAATGTCTAACAAATCATTCGTTAAACATGAATAAACAAATGGTGGTAAACTCAATACACGTACTTAATCAAATAATATTTCCTTAAATCATTCAAAAATGATTTCCTACACATTAAATAACATTAGTTGATGATGAATAAATCATGTACAAAAAAAGCTGATGCGGTGTTTTTAATGATATATAAATCAATTAGTAAAGTAAAAAGTAAGTAAAATTAGTTATGACGAGTTTAATAATCATTTACAGATGTATATAAATGGTTTATTCATGATTAGTTCAATATCTACTAATGGCTTATAAATGTTTTATAACTTAGTTTGTAAGTGATTTAATAATCATTTACAAATGTATATAAGTGGTTTGTTCATGATTATTTAAGTATTCATTAATATCGACTAATAGCTTATAAATGCCTCATAACCGATCGTTATTCTAAAGTGTTACCGGCTCTTGTGTTAATCTCTGGGGACACAACACTACCTGCTTTCACCCAGTATGTGGACTGTAAAACCAGGGGAAATAGGACTATTGACCTACTGTATGCAAACGCTAAGGATGCGTACACCGCCACACCGCTGCCTGCACTGGGGAAAGCAGATCACCAAGAGTGAGGACACTACCCACAACAACACGCTCATTCAGGAAGTGGTCTCCTGAGGCAGAACAGGCTCTGAGGGTCTGCTTTGTGACCACTGACTGGGATGTACTGCAGGGGCCACACAACTATGTCGAGGAGGTTGTTGACAACACAACTGACTACATCAACTTCTGTCTGGATGTGGTTGTTCCTGTAAGAACTGTACGCTGCTATGCGAACAACAAGCCCTGGATCACAAGTGACATCAGGACCTTCTGAACCAGAAGAAGAGGGCCTTCAAAGACGGGGATCAGCAGGAGCTTAAACGCGTGCAGAAGGAACTCAGAGTCCAGCTCAGGGGGGCGAAAGAGCAGTAAGGGAGAAAGCTGGAGCAGAAGCTGCAAAACAACAGCATGAAAGAGGTGTGGGATGGGATGAAAATCATCACCGGCTGCAGCTCAAAGAGGGGGGCCACCATCAATGGGGATGTGGGGAGGGCAAACCAGATGAACAACTACTTCAACAGGTTCAACCACCCCAACTCTTTCTCACCTCTGAACGCTGCACACCCCCAAAGGAGCGGGTCCAGATGGAGTGTCCCCACGACTGCTGCAGGCCTGCGCACTGGAGCTGGGGGACCCTCTACAGCGCATCTTCAACCTGAGCCTGGAGCAGAGGAGGCTCCCCCAGCAGTGGAAAACATCCTGCATCATCCCGGTCCCAAAGAAACCACACCCAGGAGAGCTGAACGACTTCAGGCCGGTCGCCCTGACGTCACACGTAATGAAGACCATGGAGCGGGTGCTGCTGCACCACCTCAGGCCACAGGTCCGCCACGCCGTCGACCCGCTGCAGTTTGCGTATCAGGAGAAGGTGGGAGGAGAGGATGCTATCCTCTACCTGACACATCGATCCCTCTCTCACCTGGACAGGGGCAGTGGTGCTGTGAGAATAATTTTCCTGGATTTCTCCAGCGCCTTCAACACCGTCCAGCCCCAGCTCCTCAGAGACAAACTGCAAATAATGGGAGTAGGTTCACACCTGGTGGCGTGGATCACGGACTACCTGACAAACAGACCTCAGTATGTGAGACTGAGGGACTGCAGGTCTGACACCGTGGTCAGCAGCCCTGGAGCACCGCAGGGGACTGTGCTCTCTCCGGTCCTGTTCACCCTGTACACGTCGGACTTCCAGTACAACTTGGAGTCCTGCCATGTGCAAAAGTTTGCAGACGATACTGCTATTGTGGGCTGTATCAGGAGGGGACAGGAGGAGGAGTACAGAAAACTAATCCAGGACTTCGTCACGTGGTGCGACTCCAACCACCTACACCTCAACTCCACCAAGACCAGGGGGATGGTGGTGGACTTCAGGAGGACCAGGTCCCTCCTGGAGCCAATAACTGTCAAAGGTGACAGGGTGGAGATTGTACAGACACACAAATACCTCGGAGTGCAGCTGGACAACAAACTGGACTGGTCTGCCAACACAGAGGCTCTGTGCAGGAAAGGACAGAGCCGACTGTACTTCCTCAGAAGGCTGGCATCCTTCAACATCTGCAAAAAAATGCTGGAGATGTTTTACCAGACTGTGGTGGCGAGTGCTCTCTTCTCTGCGGTGGTGTGCTGGGGAGGCAGCATCAAGAAGAGAGATGCCTCACGTCTGGATAAACTGGTGAGGAAGGCAGGCACTGTGGTGGGCACAGAGCTGGACAGTTTAACATCAGTGGCTGAATGACGGGCGCTGAGCAGGCTCCTGTCAATCATGGACAATCCACTGCACTCACTGCACAGCACCATCGACAGGCAGAGGAGCAGCTTCAGCGACAGGCTGCTGTCGCTGTCCTGCTCCACCGACAGGCTGAGGAAATCCTTCCTCCCCCATGTCATGCGGCTCTACAACTCCGCACAGAACAAACACAAACACTAACATGGACATTGTGTTTTTTATACATGAACACTGCACCCTTTACACTGCTTAAGCCAGTTGGCAGCTCTAAACATTGAACATTGCACATTGCACCATCTGCTGTGTTTTTCAATTCTGCACCTGAAAGTGTGCCTACTGTGTCTTAATTATTTATTGCACTGCAAGTCTGTCTGTGTTTCTAATTCTTCTGTGCTTTTAATCCTACTCTCTTTAAAATTCCACTGTGTTTTTTAAAATTGCAGTAGTAGTACTGTGCCTTTTAATCTTTAACTTTGTGAATAGTAGTACTATGCCTTTTATTTTGTGTGAATTTCCCCATGGGGATGAATAAAGTATCTACCTAACTACCAAACAAAGATGTAGTGTTTGAGGGAAAATGTGGCTGCGACAGTCATCAGCAAGATAAAAATTGTTTTATTTCAACAATGCAGTCTTCATGTTTTTTTTATAATTGGTTAATATATTGTAGGTCCTTCAACCTTTCATTTCTGCCAAAGCTATGACTTCTCAGTGACCTCTGTTTCCTACATGACATACTTTGCATACTATTTCCCCCTTGGCCAAACAAAAATATAACCTTTTGCTAATTTGTTTATTATTAGGGTTCTCTCCTCTTGTAGGCTGTGGTATTTCCTCCTTGTTTCTAACTGTCTGTCACTGTGTCTCGGTTTAGCTGTGGGAGTTTAAAAGCTGCCAGAGCTGCCTCAACTGTCCTCTGCAACATGTTCCAGTACAACAAACTGCACAAAGACTACAAACTGGTAAGACCCACAGCCACTGACACCAAGAGACATTGAATGAATTCTTTCAAATATTATATGTATAGCAGAGTGTTACGCTCCTTTTTCATCTCTAGCTTTAGGCTTTAGAGTCTTTAGCTGCTAAATGCTCCACTATGTTTACCAGCTAGCTAGCTTCTAACTTTGTCAGTTGTTTGATAACAATCAGATAGTTAACAGTGGATTTATCTGAGCTTTTTACCAATGGAAGCTGCCAGTTATGTCTGGAAACTAGGTTGATGCAGCGTTAAAATGCTCCCTAATGACTGCAGTGTCATGTGATGCCTTGACTTGGTCACCAAGCCTCAAAAATGGATCTGCTGAAGTTGTATTTATGTGTCTCTGGTGCAATCGTACGATTTAGTGAGATTAATCACATATTTAAGTGTATTAAATTGTAAATTAATCTAATTTATTTATTTGATTAATTGTCTTGGATGATTCAAAACCTTATCAACCCCCTATGCTATGTTTGTACAGTGGGACAGTAAAACAAATAATACAAAAAAGCAAATGCACTGTTAATATGCTCTTTTTAATAGCTACTTGTGTGAATGAAGACAAGGAGCATGACGTTAAATGGAGAGCTGAATGTGTGGGTGTGTAATGACATTGTGCTACAAACCTTTGTCTCCACCAGATGGTTTTGTAGTTTACATCTACCCACATCTGTTTTTTATCCCACTTGACCTCCACTCCTCTCTTCCTATTGGTCCTCCCCCTCCCCTCCTTCACACTGCTCTGAAAGCCTGCAACTTGTTAGCCTCTGGCCATGCCTTATCTGGGGATACTTGGCTCTGCAAATGCAAATATTTTCTCTGTAGCTGATAGCACTTAGTTACTAAAGTTCTTGTCTGTGTTGGAGTGGCTCTCAATCATGTCATGTCACACATTGAGAAATCAGTGGTCATGCAGTTTTCTACTCGAATTATTATAAATTAAACATTGGGAAACCATCAGCAAGATTCAGAGAAAGCAGTGATAACCACGCTGCATTATCAGCATATCTAAAGTATCTAGTGAAATTTGTATGATCTAAAATCTGTCAACCTGTTGTTATAGCTAGTGGTAATGTAGTCATGATACTTGAAGAAAATAAGATGTTGTCTTAGACAGACAGACAGACCGAGACATCTCCATCACCTCAGATCACATGTAGCACTGTGATGTGAAAAATATAGAATAAAAGTATAAAATAGAATATAAAATAGAAATATAAAATCTAAAAATAAAAACAATAAATTAAGCCATAAAGCACACAAAAATTTTAATCATAAAATAGAGATTTGTAAAGAAAACGAAAGACAATATGCCTATGTGTGTGTATGTGTGTACTTTAATATGTACATACTGAACAGTAGATACATAATAATATAATAACAATATAATAGTATTAATATAATCAAATAATAATGTATGTAGTAGTAATACAATATAGCATATACAGTGTATAACATACAAGTACATGTATAATACAGTAATATAATATAATAATATATAAGTGTCATATATGCTACACACCATATATAGTAATAATAATAATAATAATAATAATGATAATAGTCATATACTAATAATAATATGTTATAGTAACATGTGGTGTAATAATAGTATACTATACTACACTGTACTACACGACACAACAAAAGCAGTGACAGAATTAATAATAGTAATATTAATAACAACAGTAATAATAGCGATTTACATTCTGCCATGTACATAGCACATGATACACACAATATATTGCATGATGTGGTATTGCACCCAGATTGACAGTCCACGATGAGGTTATATTGCACATGAGTTGAAAGTCCAGTTTATTGCACTTGTGTAGTCCCTCTGTTCTTCTGTTCGCCCCCCCCCCCCCAATGAGGAGTTGAACAGTTTGATGGCGTGGGGGACAAAGGTTCTTCAGTCTGTTGGTCCTGCACCTGGGGAGGAGCAGCCTCTGGCTGAACAGGCTCCTCTGGCTGCTGGTGACAGTGTGCAGAGGGTGACTGGCATTGTCCAGGATGACCAGCAGTTTGTTCACAGTCCTCTTCTCTGCCACTGTTGCCAGAGGGTCCAGCTTCATCCCGACCACTGAGCTGGCCCGCCTGATCAGCTTCTCCAGCCTGGAGAGGTCTGCTTTAGTTGTGCTCCCTCCCCAGCACACCACAGCATAGGAAAGAACGCTGGCGACCACAGACTGATAAAACATCCACAGGAGCTTCCTGCAGATGTTAAAGGCCCTCAGCCTCCTCAGGAAGTACATCCTGCTCTGAGTCTTCTTGTACAGTTTCCTCCTGTTGCTCGACCAGTCCAGCTTGTTGTCCAGTCACAACCCAAGGTATTTGTAGCTCTGTACAAATACCTTGGGTCTAGTTTTTCATTTTTAGTTTTAGCTTCATATATATCTGGCAGTGTTAAGTGTTTCCCCAACATAAGCTAGAAATTTGAAATACAGTTTTTTAATCACAAGATTCAAAACTGTATTAACTGATATTTGGACACTGTGGGGCAGCACAACAAGCTGTAAACACAACACTGACATACTATCTATCCTATATAAATTTAATATGACAAATGTAGTAGCAAACAATGACTTATTTACAAACAGAGTAGATGCATAACCATTCATTCATTTGTGTACACTTGACTATAAGTTCAATAGCTCCTTCAGCGCACTCCTTCAACACTGTGCGCTTTCCTCGCATCTCCTGTTCACGCAAGCACAATATCGCTTTAAATTATGGTTGTGACCTTTTCTCCATTTGGAGGCCTTGTATGGCTACTCTGTCTCCTAGAAATTACACTTATATACCCCTAATCTACAACAGCAAGTGTGTTTGGGAATCATAATCTCATAAGACACTTCCTGTTTCGCTGCACACGGAGCCACAGGGAGCCGTCAGTCAACTACAGGATTCAGCCACCCGGCAAAGCTAAGCGAGTTTGAACCACTACTCTATTGTTTTGCTGGTTTAAGAAGAAAATATTATGGAGGTATATGGGGATTGCAAACTGGCCTACTCAAAGTTGAAGGACGATATTCACCGGCTGAAGTCCGAACTCCGGAAAAGAGATGAGATGATCGGAGAGTTTGTTTCCGTCGCTGCTGCCCAGTCAAAGCAGATCTCTCACCCTCCCCCGGGTGGCCTTGATGAATGCCGGCGCCTTACCGGTCCGCCCAGAAGATCCGATGGCAGTCAGTCCCCCGGGCCTGAGCCAGAAATAGGAGCAACAATCACCACCTCCGCTGTACGGGACCTGGCGGCTACAACGCCACCGCAGACCACCCCGATGCCCCAATTGATCTTTGGGCTCGCACCGGAGCTAGGCCGAAGGTCCCGCTTCACACCAAATCAAGACGACCCATGGTCCCGGCCGTCCTGGACAGCGGTGGTGTGCAGCGACCAAAAGAGGGATTCAAGTGGGAATTCACTTTACCCACCTCTTGGTCTCTCTAACCACTATACAATCCTCCAGGATGTGGCTCCGGTCCATTCCGACGTGGCCCCTCCAGCCCTGATTCCATCCGGCTTGGACTCCTCATCGACAGCGGCTCCTCCCAGCGCCGCCCCTACTCCACCACCTTCATCCACTGCGCTTCCTCCGTTCCAATCTGTGGCCCCCTCACCCGCGGCCCCGGCACCTTGTCCGCTCTCTCCATCCGGGCAATCATCAGTCCTGCAGCCGGTGCTGGCCGGCCGTAGACTGCTGAAGGAGGCTGTCATGAGGCAGAAGGGGGGTAGGATAAAGGCAGGACTAATATTTTGGGGTGTAAGTCACAATAAGCTGGGGAACTGTGCTGTTTGGTGGAGGTCTGCGCTCTCCGAGTGCTTTTCTATCTTCTATTTATATGCTCCCGCTCGGCCAGATTATTCAGCGCCACAATGTGCCCTTTCATTGTTATGCGGACGACACACAGATATACCTGCCCCTGAGACCGGATGAACCAAGTAGCCTAGCTGCTATGTCAGACTGCCTAAATGATGTAAACTGCTGGATGGCCCAGAACTTTATCCACCTTAACCACTCCAAATCAGAAATCATACTGTTCAATCCACCAAAATTCCATCATTCCCAGTAGTAATATTTGATTCAGATCACATCCTCCAACCCCACATCAATAAATCCTGTTGTCCTGTTTCCTCCACCTACGCACTATTTCTAGAATCAAGCCATTGCTCCCACACTCCGACCTGGAAAAAGTCATTCACTCATTCATATTCTCCAGACTTGATTACTGTAATTCATTCCTGTCTGGCATAAAGCAAAAACCACTCTCCCGCCTCCACCTGGTCCAGAACGCAGCAGCTAGGCTTCTCATTGGTTTTAACAGACGACATCACATCACCCCAAATCTGGCTTCACCCCATTGACTTCCTGTGCGTTTTAGAATTGATTTTAAGATCTTACTGATCACTTTTAAAGCCCAGCTGGGTCTGGCCCCTAGCTACATAGCTGACATGCTAACAACCTCTGAGCCACTACGCAGCCCTAGATCCTCGGGCAGGGGGCTTCTGACTGTTCCAAAGTCGAGGCTTAAATCTAAAGGTGACCGCGCCTTCTCCATCAGAGCCTCTCGACTTTGGAACGACCTGCCCGAGGAGATAAGGCTTGCAGAATCGATGACATCTTTTAAATCACTTCTTAAAACCCATTTTTACTGACTTGCCTTCAAGTGATGTTTTAACATTTTTAATGTGTTGTTTTTCTGTGTTTTAATGTTTTTGCTTGTGTCTTGTTTTAATTTAATTCTACCCTCCTCCTGTTTGGCCCTCTTGCTTTGTCTGTCAAAGCACTTCGTAAACTCAGTTTTTAAAGGTGCTATATAAATAAAGTTATTATTATTAATAATAATATTCAGTCTCCTTTTTCCTCCTGAGAAATGTCTTTAGCAGCTAAACGCTCCATGACGTTCACCAGTCAGCTGTCTGTTTTTTGGTGCTGGGTAGGTAATATGCAGTGGGTTTTTAAACCCAGTGAAACAGCAGGTAGAGCATCTTTAGCTTCTGTAATATAACAAACTTCAAGTTAAACAGAATATGTGGGCTATAATTACAAATGAGATTTATTCACATTGCTCTGGTCGATATGAAGAAAAACCTTACGATCTGAGTCTGAGAAAACATCTTTATTTGACTAGTATTTGTCAAAGACCAAGAGATAATACATGTGCAAAGGATTAGGACTGTGGAAGTAGGGATGCACATGGTTAACCGTTTAACCGTTAACCGATAACAGTAACTCTAACCGATTAATACTAACGGTCAATTTTGTCTTTAAGCTACGTAATTCAATCAACTCATGGGGGCGTGTCTACAGGTGCAACACATGCCATCACGTGCTTTCCGTCACAGCCTACTTTACAGCGAAGATGAGGAGAGCAAAAAGGAGTTCTGTGTGGGACAATTTCGACCGGAAAGGGGAGGAGGTCATTTGCAAATTATGCGGTACACGCGCTTCCCGAGGCTGGCCATTCTAGCCCGGCGCTACCTGTGTATTCCTGGGACATCGGTCCCATCTCAGCGCATATTCTCCGCTGCGGGTCTCACGGTAAACAGGCTGCGCACCAGGCTGAGCCCAGAGCATGTCAACATGCTGCTTTTTCTGAATAAAACCAGTACATTTAAAAGTAAATAAATAAAGCCCATGAGAATTTTTTGTCACGGCACTTTTGAATGGGTCACAGTGCTCAAAAAATAAAAATAAAATAATAGGGGAGGCAACCGCCATTCTGACATCACACCAATCTATTATTAAAAACTCCGGAAACGGGAAATATAATATGTCTCGTACATGTATTAATGTAACTCGGACGAGTGTGAAACATGTTAGATTCATGTGTGAATCTCAGGGATCACTGACTGTCAGCAGAAACACAGTGTCAGTGAGCTGTCACAGCAGCCAGCTGGAGCGCAGCTCTCCATTCAGCTCGTGTGTCTCCATGCACGCTGGCATCATATGCAACATTAATATTACAGATATCAATGACGGCTCTGCAGATGACACCTGAAGTCACTGACTAATTCCACTCTCCTTCGTGTTGTACAGTAGAGGAGAGGGTGTATCCTTGTATGCAAGTACGCACAAAACACACATTACTTTGAATATTATTTTTTTTATCTCCAGACACGTCGCGGGTCGTCCAGGTTTACAGTAAAATTGTTCGGAATGAAGCCGCATCATCCAGATAAATATTGAGCTCCATCAGAACTGTTTAAATTTTTTTAAATTAATTAATTAGTTAACAATTAAATCACCAGCGCGCTCGCTCTCGACATAATTTAAAAAGCAATAGCAGACGATTGAAGCCTACAGTACTGTTAATTATATCTAAAGCTCGTAGGTTTTTTTTTTTTACATTTTAAATGAGTAATCTAACTATTTGCCGTCATTGTAAATCTGCAGTACAGCGCCGGACAGCGCCGAGTCAGTGACTCTCTGATTGATGTCTAAATGGTGGTATGTCGGAATGGCAGCGTGGAAGGGCATTTAAATCTTATCGGTTAACGGTTATTAATCGTTAAAGGGCGTCGGTTAACGGTCATAAAAAAAATCCAAAATGTGCATCCCTATGTGGAAGTATTTGTTTTATTTCCTTGGGCCTTTATAGGTTTTGCTGAAAGCAGCTGCCCTCTGCACACCCACAAAACAATGCTATAACACTCTGTAGAGCTGAGCAACCCCCTTTATTTATTCCAGTCTTAATATATAAACATTTTAAATGGCTGCTTGGTTGAAGTGTATTTTTTGAACAACTTTGTTGGATAAGGAAAAAATCAGAGTGTATTTTATCAGCTGTTCAGTTCATGAAGAAATAAAGCCACAGACAATGGTGAATGATTTTTCCACAGTATAAAGGGAATTATTGAAACTGTGAGTGAACTAAAACATCTGACAATATGCTGAAATACACCCAAGAACAAGTTGGTTTTCACCAATTTATGAAGCTGATGAAGATCGAAAGGGAGTGGCTAAGAGGATTACAGCCATCTGGGCACAAACCAGAGAAGCAGCTCTTTTTATAGAAGGATGTTTTACCAATCTGCTGTGGAATGCCGGACTAATTATATTAGATAGCACGTTATTCATCTTATGCCTGCTGTTAAGGGTTTGTAGTTGTAAGTAAGTAATTTTCTTTCAATGACTATGTCAAAACTACAATTCCATAATTTTAGAGCTGTAACAATCCTAATTTCCTTCTACTTTCCTCCCTCCTTTCCTTCTTGTTAGTTTGTGTCGCTTGGCGACAGCACTCCTTCTCTCTGCATTCCTTTGAGGATCCCTGCTTCGTCTGCTGGAGACTCTGCTTGCGTCTATTATGGCCGGTATCTGGCCTGGGCTGTGTTGCATTTTAGTTTCTGAGTGACTGCTCTCAGCAGGAATGCAGAGAATCTGGCAGAGATATTTTGGGTTTGTCTCTTTTATGCCTTCTGGGATGAATAAAAAAAGACTTTAGTTAGGTGGACTTGGCAGTCCCTGAACACTCTTATGTTCCTCCTGTTTAAACCCCCTCCCTCACACTCACACACACACTCACACACACACACACACAAGACCCAGCCAAACTAAACTCGACATAGCAAACAAAAGCCATGTGTTTATCCGCCTGCTGGGTGGCTATGGTGAAGTTATTACGTTTGATAGATATCCTGTTGTGTATCTGTCCTCAACTCAGTCTCATGCAGTTCATACAAAACTCTGGGCTGTCTTCACAAGTCACAGTACAAACAAACTGGTCTGAAGCAAAATATCTGGCAAACTCGCCTCTGCACTCTTATCAGCCCCTTTTCCAAAAGCAGCAGCAGGCACCTCGTTTCAGCAAGGATTCTCTGATAAACCCATTGTACACTACTGTGTTCAGCAAATGACAGGCCAAGTTTGCCATTAGCCAGTGAATAGTAGTAGAGCATTGAGCCGCTAAAGACCATGATAGTTCCTTCATGTGTTGATGGAGACAAAACCTGGACTAAAAGAAAAGTGAATATTGGACTCGCATTCGTCAGGTGTCCAAAAATATGACTCAGATCTTAATGTTGCTCCATACCTGCTTGATATGTAAATCACTGAAACAACTTTATAAGGTAAAAATGTCAACGATGTCAGTGTCAGTATTTTATCTTCAGTTTGTTCCGCTGCCCCGAGTGGTCTGCTTTAACAAAAGAACAGAAAAAAACAAAACAGTGCCAACTACCTCAACTCTGGTAAGCAACACAGTGGAAGTCACTGCTCAAAGGGGAAAGAGTCTTCAATACTGGGTGGCAGTAAAGAATTGGACAGGCAGCTGAAACAAGTGACTAAACCAAAATGGCATATGTGGTAAGCTGTTGCTGGGCCTTTACATTTGAAGTGAGTTTCAAACACCCTGCAGGTGATTAAAGACTCAGATATGCAGGTGAACAGAGCATGTTTACATCGTTTGCCAGAATTTGTATTGTGTCTTTTTGTTTTTCAGAAAGGATTTGCCAGACGAGACTTCACAGATGCCACCATCTAGGCTGCAGCATGTGACATTACTCAGTTTGAGCTTTTGATCTGAGGATCAAGGTTGCTGTAAGGAAAAGAAGAGGAACGACAGAAGGATTTAATGAGCAGATTATCTGCAGTAACTGTGATGGATGTACTGGAAAACAAAAATGGACTGGAGCCAACGGAAATATGGCCTTAAAATTTGTCCCCTTTAGGGTGCTTGTGTGTTTAACTTGGCTTAGCTTGCAGCAGATAGCAAATAGGCTGTGATGACAGGAACTTAATGATATCCATACACAGTGGACTTCACCCGCAAAATTACCATATGCTCAGTGTCTGTAGTAGGGTCTGATTGAGGGGGGGGGGGGGGTTGACACTAATTCCAATTATTTTGGACTCGTGTAGTAAGAGTTGATCAGATTGCCACATTAGATAGATAAGCAGATTGTTACAGTGACAAAGTCAAAACAACATGGGGCAGCTACAGTCACTCAGAGCGGTGAAGGAAAAAGGTGAAGCTGAGAGGGAGTACATTAGAAGGAGAAAGGCTGCAGAAAAGGGCAACTAAATACTGTAATATTACAGAAAAGCAAGGGATATGGTTGGTTTTTAAAAACAAGAAAAAAGTACTAATAGCAGGGTTGAAGTAATAAATCACTCTTCATCATGCTCTGTAGGAAAGCAGGATATGTATATGTACAAAATTAAAGTAGAACATAAAGAGCTGTATACTCGTTTCTCTCAGATGGAAATATCTTCAGTTTCTCTGAGCTTCATGATGATAAACATAAGTCAAGTCAGATCTCCAAGGGAATGCCAGGTGCCTAACAAACACAAAAAAATTATATATTGAATACTTATGCCTGTAGCCTTAATTATGAAAGTGCAATTGACTAACTCTTGGAACTAAAGACTTGTTGCAGTTTTGTGTAGATTTTGAAGCTGTTTTGCATGTAGTAATAAAACTTAAAGATATGTTTGTGGCATAAACAGTTACAGTGTTTGTGGTCTGTTGTGAATGTGTAGAGACTGGCCTGGGCTGACATTAGACTCCCAGTCTGAATTATTATCTGGTATTATCCCTGACTTTGGTTATGATCAGATCCAAAATTTAATATATCCAATAATTTGGTTTCTTACCAAATACCTGAAAAACTAGTGACTTTTCAGTCTCAGCTGTACTTCCCACTTAATGCTAAGTAACAAATCATTCATTATGGTAAACTGTGAAAATCTGGTCTAAGTGCAGTGGAGTAGGATCAAAGATTGGAAAAAAGGTGTGCTATTTAAGAAAAAATATCAGATACTCCTACTCCATATTATACAATCAATCTAGTCAAACAAAATTGATTAAAATGAATGTCTAAAGTGTGGAGAGGCCAGTAAAGCAGAGTGAGGGGTGAGAAGAGAAGGGCTGATGCGGGGGACTCAAAAAAACAAACAAGAATTTCTCTGGAAAAAATGTGTGGGAGAGAGCACTGTAACCTACAGACCTGGAGTCAGACGGAGGATACTTTATCTAGGAGAGGGAGGAAGGGAGGGGCTCAGCCTGGCTGGGGATTGCACTGGGAACAGCTGAAGAAAGGGTCTTTGACATAAAGACCACCCACCCCTGAAACAGAAGGAGTGAATGTAAGAGTTCTGCAAGGCGAAAACATCTCCATTCTGCTACTGATAGTTATAGTCATCAGTTTTTACATCCATTCTCTTCCCCTCAGATTTCTGCACATCGAGCATGTTAAACTACGTTGAGGAGATGTGGACACTAAGAGTACACAGAGTACAGTAGTTTTTCTTTCTCATAAATTTGTCATCAACACATGCCAGCGTGCTTACTGTTAATATGTTGTTATTTTGTCATTATATCTATAGCTGCTTTTAGGTCATCAGCGGCAAGTGGTAGTTTGATGTAACCATTCCATTCCACAATTTGTTTCAAAATATATTTAGAAGAGGTGACCTATAAGCATTTAGTTTTACAGTGTTACCATCAGCAGCAGGCTGGCTTTGATGTTAAGTTATGTGATGACCACCAGTAAGTGTTAGCACCGATTGTGGAGGTAAGCTGTCGTGGCAACAACTCAGTCTCCCCTCAGAGAGATTCAGAGTTCGATCTATTTTAATCACAGGGGTGAAGTAGTTAATTTGTCTTTTCCCTCGACCTCACAAACCTCAGCCTCAGACTGAGCATTCCTGACCTCAGCCACAGTCAAAATGAGACAGACACAGTCAGACTTTTTCAAAGTGGACTTTCATTCCAGATGGATAGATTGATGCCCTCTTATGGCAGCAGTACTGATCCTGCAGTCCACAGTTTTTCATAAGGTTGTCTTGGGTGTGCTTGATGTCAAGATAGTTCACTCAGTGTCCTAGAGCTTCAATGAAGTGTTGGAAGGAACACGTAACAGCAATAACTGATAGTGCCAGACAGTGTGTAACAATGTTTGTCTAACTATGAAGCATTAAATTCTTTATAACCCTGATATAAACTAGAGCTGGGAATGTAATTCCCTCTCTCTGTCTTCATTTAATAAACTCTCTTTTTGTGCAATTTCTGATTTGCGAAAATGGTTTAACATAACTGTACCCTAAACTTATTTATTCCTCTTTCAGTCCTACAAAGTTTGATTCACAAAAATACAACAATCATAACCCAGATTTTTTTTTAAAAATGGGATGCCGTGTAAAACATGAATAAAAAAGAATGTGATAAGATAATCCTTACTGACTTCAACTATATTTAATGTTTGACCTCACCAACTTCATGGATTTTTGTAAATATCTGCTTATTCTGAATTTGATGGCAGCAACATGTTTCAAACAAGTTGTGACAGGAGCAACAAAAGACTGAAAGTTGTTGAATGATCCGAAAACACCTGTTTGGAACATTCCACAAGTAAACAGGTTCATTGGTAACAGGTGATAGTATCACGATTCTCAGCATAGCAGTGGAAATGGAAACTGTGGCAATGGCTGATGTTTCCAAGGGAGAACATTTACTGCATGAATGAACAGGAGAGGAACAAGCACTGAATCCTGAGCGACACCTTGAGACAGATGCACCATATACCTATAAAACAACAAGAGTCGAGAAGCAGTAAAACAAGTAAAACATGATCGCCTAACCCCACCATCAGTACCATTTGTAAATATGCAAACAGACTTTGTTCCTAGTCACATTAAAATGTTATCATTGTAGCTAAAGCTTTCCCTATGTCATGGACCAAGCAGTCAAGCTCAAGAAAACGTTTGGGCTCATGGTTAATAAACATATCTTTGTTTTCTTTCCAGTTAGGTTGAGCTTTCGCATCAAAGCTTCACTGCAGAATGTGGATGTTGATCCTTTGTCCAAAAAAATCCAAAAAAAGTCTGAATTACTTTATTGCCTTTTTTTGCCTTCACCTGAACTGGAAGCATTGGGAGGATTCCATTACTACCGGCCCCAGTTTGGCCTCCAATGGCTTGACTTAAGATAAGATAAGATAAGATAAGCCTTTATTCGTCCCACAGTGGGGAAATTCACAGTGGGACTTGATACAAGTGTATTGCTGACAGTTGGCTCTGGTTCACTGGACTGCATGACATTAGTGTTCACTGCTTTATCAACCTTTTTCTTGTTTTGAATGTGCAAGGCTGTTTGCAATTTTTGCAGCTTATGCGTTGCTTGCGGGCTGCACGGTGGCTCAGTGGTTAGCACCGTCTCACACCAAGAAGACCGCCGGTTTGCGTCCTGGACGCTTGGGATCTTTCTGTGTGGAGTTTGCATGTTCTCTCTGTGCAGCGTGGATTCTCACCGGGTTCTCCGGTTTCCTCCCACAGTCCAAAAACATGCTGAGGTTAATTGAATATTCTAAATTGCCAGTAGGTGTGTGAATGTGAGTGTGAGTGCTTGTTTGTCTATATGTGCCCTGCGACAGACTGGCGACCTGTCCAGGGTGTCCCCTGCCTTCGCCCGAAGTCGGCTGGGACAGGCTCCGGCCCCCCCGCGACCCTGCAAAGGAGTAAGCAAGTAAGTAAGTTTTTTAAGTACGTTTTTTCTCAGTGTGTAATTTTGGCAAATTGTTCACAGTTATCCAGAGCATGATCTTGTAAACAGAATAAACAGTTAACATTCTTTGTGCCATTCCGTTTGGGCTCTTTAGTTTCTTTATGTTTGTCGACTGCACAGACGTTTGTTGCAAAGTTTTCTCGTTTCAGGTTTGGTTTGATTGATTGCTTGACTGTATACACATCCTTTTTGATGTGCATTCCCCTTTCTGTATTTTGGATATCCCCAAAAATGGGATCCGATAAAAGTTTGACTTGACGTTCTATAAAAAGCACAACATGCGGTTTTGTGTTTCTCTTATTTCGTACGCCATGTTTCTAAAACTTTCCCTCAATTTAAAAGGAAGTTTTGATAAAATTATTTTAAGATTAGCATCAATGTCCAGTTCTCTCGTGTCAAGCAGCTCTGACATCGCATTATTGCAGCCATACAGAAATAAAGCGTAATCTTGGAGCGCTGAAACATTTTCGACTTTAACAGCAGGCCAGTTGATGACTTTCTTCATATAAACTGCTGTGATTCTTGTTTCATTACCAGAATGCTCCTGTAGGAGGGCTTTAGCTGTTTCAAAGCCTCTGTCTGCACTCATGTGTGAACAACTTTGCACAAGATCTCTTGGACGCCCTCTGGTGTATCTTTCCAGATAGTACATGCAGTCCCCTTTAGTTGCACTTTTATCTTCAACACAGTGCTTAAAGGCTTGCATGAAGATCTTGAATTTTAAAGACTGGTATATCTCTTGGTGGAAGTTGACTTGACCTTTGTTGTTGTAGTGGCAGTTCAGATATTTGATTTTGCTTTTGTAAAATCTGAAGTATGCTGTTGTCAGCTACATGTACAACATTTTCATCTTTTTTCGACACAGGTACATGTAATGTTTTATTTTCTGTCAACTCCTTGAAACTTGGATCAGGCCTCACAGTTGTTGGCTTTAGTTCATGCTTCTGAAAATAGGATTCCATTCCATCCTGTTGTGCTGAAAATGCTTGCAACACTGACACTTCGGCATCTGCAGCTTCAATTTCAGCCTCAAGATCCACTTACTCCATTTTTTTTCGCAGTGATTCTGTCTGTGTCTCCAGTTCATGTTTCCTTTTTAGTGACTCTGCACGTGCCAGCAGCGCAGCTCTTTTAGCTTCAGCTTGTGCCCGAGCCATTGCTATTGAGGAGTTGTTGGATCGGTTTGATCTCGCACATCCTGCACTGCTACGACTTTTAGATGAGCAGGTTGTGGCTGATCCAACATTGGATATGCTGTCCATCGGTGCTATTTTATCCTCAGTGTTTTCCATAGCTCCGTCACGTGCACACTCCAAATATTTTGTGACACCCTGAGAAACATCATCCACACCAGGAAGTTTTGCCTTGAACCATATTTCATGCTTTTCTGTTTCTTCCACAGGTAAGAGCTTGAGCCCTCTGCATCATTAAGCAACACTTGATATTTGTTAAAGTTGCTTTCTATTTCAGTTTTATATCCAGGGTATAACAACAACAACTCCTGAATTGTCCTTTTTAATTCAGCAGCTTTATTCAGTTGAGATTTTCTTGTTTTTTCCAAGTCTCATATTTTACAAAATAGTGCCTTTGTGGTAAGTTGTACTTTTGACAGGGAGTGCTGCCTTGTCCACAGTTTGAGATTCAGCAGTTACTCCTGCTGTTTCAGTAACCGGCGTTTATTCTTCACATTAATCAGCATCATTACCTTGATAATCAGTCTTAACCTTTCAACCATCTTCAGACATTTTTTAACAATTTGTTCATCAACCTTTTTTTTTTTGTTCAGAAGTTGTTTTCGCAAAAAGTACATATGTCCATGAAAATAAAGTCTCTTCTTTTGAAGCAGCGTCTTGACCTTGAAATAAAGTTCACTTTACTTTGATAAAATAACCCATTGCATTGGTCTTAGTTTGTGTGCACACATTTTATTTAATGGCCATATGTGTGGTAGCGCTGCCGTTTACCTCCTTTACTTGGCCTCAATCCAAAAGAAACTTTCCTCGTCTGTCCGCTGTCACTGCCCCGCTGCCCTGGAGTCTCCTATCACCGCCTGCACACAACTGCCCGCTGCACGCCATCCAGCCGTCCACACCTCGCCAATCGGTGGTCCACTGCCCGGCTCCGACCTCCTGTGTCAGCCAAAGCTGTGCCGAAGATCAGCTGATCGGGACCACAGCTGATCGGGATCCACTCCAGTAGAGAGTGTTTTGGACTAATTGTTGACGCACACTTGGTGGTTCAGTTAAAGGACGCGTGGCCTCTGGCTCAGCTGACGTCCTCTCGTTCTCCGTTGTGCTATACAAACACCAATAAAGAGTCTGTACTTCTAAATTCACAAAAAATAATTGTCCACACTCATAATCTTGAACGAAAATATCAATCCATTTTATTTACCGTCTGGAGTTCACCATTATAACAAAAAGAGAGCAATGGCGGACACAATCCGTGCCACGCCACGGTCAAAAACAATAAGTCTCTAGTGTGCGCTACACCTGTACCAATTAGTGTGGCCTTAAATAAAAAGCTTCCTGGGCCACAGCATCACACATTGGTTGCTGCTTGAAATGGCTCCAAACCCCAGTATCTTAGCACTGTGTTAGGATAGACGGGGAGTCGCATGTTCTTTGTAATTCCCAGAGTTCAGGACAGGTGGAAAGAATGATTGACACAGTTAAGGAAAAGCTAACAAAATAACTACTAAGCAGAAGACAGTTTAGCATAACCAGATGCTTTTTCTTTAGTGCTATAGTCCATCAGAAATAAATCTAATAGTATGACATGCGTTAAATCGCCACAAGTGCAATGCAGCTGCTGACACCTCATAGAAGTACCCTGTGACAAGGCTGGTGCATGGACTGAACCCAAACCTTGATAAAGCACAGTTCAAATAAAATTTTCTTTAATGAAAAGTAACAACTGAAAATCACTCTTACGAGGATGGCAGTGACTATGGCTAAGGTAAAACAAAGTACAAACAGAAAATCACTCTTACGAGGCAAAAGACTGAAGTAAAGACGAGACAAAGTTTCTAACAAATCAAAAACCAGACAAGAGTAGACACGTGGCATGGAAAGGCATAGAATGACTGCTCGGACAAGACAAACTGGCACAAGACAAAGGGAGAGGCAGACTATATATACACGGGGAAATGAGGAACAGGTGGAAAAAGTCAGGGCGGGGCAGACAATCAGACCAGCAGGAAACACAAAAGGAAGGGCAAGTTACCTGAAATGGGAGGAGAGTTAGATATCAAAATAAAACAGGAAGTCACAAGACAACATATTTTCCTGGTCATGACACCCTAATTGGAAATGTGCCAACCCTAACCAACATTCTTACAATCTTTCTCTTACGTACATGTTTTTGCAGACCTGTCAGAGCCTGAAAAAGAGGCCATCCATCTCTTGAAGCCAGAAGTTGTTGTGTTTTTTTGTTTGTTTGTGTCTCTTTATCCCTTAGAATCTAGGAGATAGGTATTTTTAGGTATAGGTAAAGTGTGGGGAGCTCCATGCCTTACCTATACCTAAAAAGAAGGAAAAGACAAAATGGACCTATGCCAAAAGATGCAGGAGTGAACCAACCACAAACTGTGCCAAAAAGGAGGTGTGACCTGAGGCATGTCCCCATGCAGCGATGCTCCTCTTTGGCACAGGTGCTGCCGATGTGAGAGGAGCACCAGAGTGCAAGTTCTCAGCTGGTCACAACACTGACACATATCCTAATGTTTTACACACTAATCAGAGTGTTTGGTTTATAGCATCACGAAAGGGCAAAAACAACCCTATTGACCCCAAGGTGTCAATATATTTAGTGTACAAAAGGTAGTGAGGGTCAAACAATATAGATTTTGCAAAGTAAAATTCATGTAGTTCCAATGCAAAAAGTAAATACTCCATTCTGTTGCAAATATCTTCTAATCTAATAACCATTGTAAAAAGTAACTCATCAAGTCATCATTCTGGTTTTGCATTAATTGTGAACATACCCTATATGACTCATGCTCATTGAGGTTATTTACATGATACACTTTAAATGATTTAGTGCAGGGCAAGGTACAGTGAATAGCTGAACTGCATAGAGTAGATAGATTTGATCCGATAGGTGACCTAATGACATTATTGAAGACATTCTATTTTCACTTATTTGTTATAATTGACTGTTGTTTTTTAATTGATTTGATTGAAGATTACTATAATCACATGTATGTAATAAAACTTCAAAGTGATTGTCTTTGATCATAAAGTGTACACATCATACTCAAAAGAGTAGGTCATAAGATAGAGAAGTGAGCAAATAAAACAAATCAAACCATATCACCACTCTGTTTGGAGTGGCCTATATTAGGTTGTAAGAGACAGAGCCCTTGGCTGTATGTAGATAGGTGTCATGGACAATAAGGGGAGAACTGTGGTAGAAATGTATTGGGCGTAAAGGAATGTATGTTTTGTGCATTATGGTAGTTAACCTGTGAGGCCTCAGAGTCCTTCACACTTTGCAAACTTTATGTTAGGAGGCTGTGGTTGTCCAGAGAAGATGGAGAAATTCTGGATCTTCCAGACCTCTGATACTGATCCTGAATGAGAAATGACATTGACTGAGAGACACCCACAATATTTTGCCTCCTTCCAGGTTACTGCATAAAGTTGATAAAGCTGTGTGTGATCTTCTTTACATCTGTGTGAGAGGCAATGATTTGTAGGTTTTTGGTCAGCTATTTCAATGTGTCCATGCATACATGCTGTACCCAGACCTTCTCTGATATCAGACATTACATTGCAAATGAATTGCCATACTGGTTCTCTCCTTCAGTTTTCATCCTGTATATAAAGTATACTGCTTATAGTTGTATAATACCTTCAGAGAACGTTCCTCGGAGCTTCTGTACAGATTTTAAATGCCTATCTTAATAACTTGGGAAGCTGACTAGAACCCATTATAACCAATGGCAATGATGATTAAAGGTTGTGAAATGTGATGGGGATCTTTAGGGATCATTCCAGGAAGGCTACTTAGGCTCCAATAAAATAATCATTAGTATATTCAGTCAACATATGACGAACATATCCATAATTTAACGTTTCTGACTTACCATCTAACGACACTGTGGTTCTATGTTGTATGTTGTTTTATTCATGTCTCTCTACATCCAAGTGTAGTTCTTGTATTGAAGTCTTTGTACAGAAAGAAAATAGGCTGTACGATTGTAAATGTGACGACATTTGTTATATGAACTGTGACAACCTGTTTTATTTCTGACAGTATATTGTAAAGCTAAAAATAACTTGCACACATTATGCTGTTCGCTTCATCCACGCCTGCGCTCTGATGTGCCAGCGGAGTACTGACCGTGAAGGCAGCATTAATGCGAGTCACATGACAGGCCAGCCTCTCGACTGCTCTGATACACATCTAATAATCATGGTAAGCACTTCCCAAATATAACATTATTCTATGCAATGTGCACGTTTCCTTCTCATGCGTTCCTGTGTCCAGCCTTGGTCAGTGAAAACAAGTGTCCGCCTCGTCCTGATCTGAAACCAGACCAGTATGTTAGTGGTACTATGGCCTAATGCTTCTGAGGTAACGACAGACAGCGCTAGCTCGGCTAACAAGCTAGCCTCAAACGAGTAGCAGATTTATTCACGTCATCTATAAGACACTCATGTTACACTGATGTTCCGAGTTTTGCGTTGGGTCAAATGCGCCATTAAATGTAATCTGTTGAGATTTGTGGGACAAAAACAGGTGACGGTGTGACAGCTAAAGCTAGCTGTTGTTAGCCTGCTCTTCCGCTTTGCTGTGTCATATTTCACTGAGGCTAAATGTTATGGCCTGAACTCGCTCCAGCGTAAACATGAAGGACCTGTGTCAGGTGGTTAGCACCACTGTTATACCCAAACTGCCAAAAGGTCACAAGTATAACACATATATATTTGCCATATTTTCGTACATACATATACACGCACACATTTCCTGTTAATGTGCCTGAGCACTAGATGGCAACCTGATGGCGCTCTGTTGGACACAGTCTCTGAGTGTGCAAGTTTGGGGACATATTTTGGACAGCCAGGGTTCCTGTGTTGTTTTGAAAACGGTTTCCCCGTGAATATGGGTTCCCCCTTACCTAGACCTAAACCTAAACCTATTTCTAACCTCATCCAAGCCATTTCTGAGATGTTTAACCTGACCCCAACCCTCAGCCAGTTATCTCTCCTGCACCTAACCCTAACCCCCCCTAACCCAAATCATGGAGGAAACCACTACAGGAAACACTATCTGCAGTGAGGACAGACTTTGACACAACACCTGGACTATAGGTCCTAATCATTTCATGGTCATGGTCACTACCTGATCTAGCACTTACATCTTTAGATGAGAAGACATACATTAAACTTCATTGTTTGAAACATTTGCCCAACTCTAAAGAGATACATAACCAATCCAGTAAGTTTGTATCTATGTATAATGTAACACTTATTTTATTTCTCCATGAACAGTACCAGATTATGTGATGTTGTCCGTGTCCTCCCACAGTAATATTTTTTTCTATTTCAGTCCAAGCCATTAGAGTGAAAGTGATAAACACAACGTTACAGAGCAATGCTATTGCAGTGATGGCTTTCTTGATTTATTCTGCAGAATCATGGGAAGAATTGCTAGCAGGTCAAGCAAAGATTCAAATCAGTTGTGCTTCCATTCTCCTAATATTACAGCCAACCACACAGCAGTCTCCCCAGGATGAACAGGAGAAGCTTCTGGATGAAGCTGTGCAGGCTGTTAAGGTCCAGTCATTCCAGATGAAGCGCTGCCTGGTAGGATTTCAGTTTTGTCTAAATATTAAATATCACTATGCTTGTGATAATTGTTTAAACCACTGATTTGTGTTCTGCCCCCACGGTGATGAGTTGACCAGCCACAAGGAAACCTATGCTGAAGGAAGATAATAGCTAAAATAATCCAGCACACATTTTCAATTCCACATATAATTTTTTCAGTAAAATTGATTCCTCATTATACATCAAAGGTCATAAGGGCTCAAGGAAAAAAAATATCTTTATTTATTTTAAAGCGTATTTTTGCCTTTGAGACAGCTGGTTCCAGACCACTGAATCACTGCCCATATCTCAAATTTTCCAGTGATCAAATAGCTGTTCACATTTCTTAATGATGTAAAACATTGCAATTCCCGCCTGATTGCCAGGATACCTTTGAGAGGCAGCATTTGTTAATACTGTTGGTGTGCTGCTCACTCTTGGTGCTGTTTACAGGACAAGAACAAGCTGATGGATGCTCTGAAGCATGCCTCTAACATGCTGGGTGAGCTGAGGACTTCCATGCTTTCTCCAAAGAGCTACTATGAGCTCTGTATCCTTTATAGTTGTATGTTGTTCATTACAGTAAGACAGAGATAAGGCTATCTGTTGATACATTTATGCTTACTTCACATAGCTTTGCTGCATTGAATAACTAGACTGATTTTAATGGTAACTGCTAAATTTTCTGTAAAACTTCTAAGACACTAAATCTTAACACATGTGACTGTCTAACTAGTGCAGGCCACTAAGAAAAGCATCTGACAAAGGTGTAAGTTACTGTTGTCTGCAGTGAACCCACTTTAAGCCAGTTTGGATGAGATTTATCTGCTTGTTTATGATGGAGAGAAAGAGAGCGATAACTGAATGTTTCTACATTAACCTTCCCTGTCCACTCATCTGCACCAACCTGGATTCTTGCACCATTGCACCATGGAAAACAAATACACATCAAGTAGTCCTGACTGTCCTTTCACTTTTGAAAATATTAACTTCCTGGGAAAATAACGGGAAAAAGACAATATAAGATAAACTTTTCAAACTCCAATAGGGTCTTCAGCACACAACTTGGTGAAACAGCCTCTCCTCTCCAAATATGATGGACAACCTGGAAGAAAAAGCAGTTTGTGTCAATTACGTTTTTATCAGTTCTTGAATATTTCCAAAAAAGTTCCCAAGAGCTTGTCCTATCCTCCACGTTGCCCTTCAGTCTACAGTGCATTGACTCATATGATGCCATCTCCACCATTGCATCCATCCAGTCCCTCAGATTAGGAGACACAGTCGCTTTCCAATGTCTTAAATTAACTCTTGAAGCTGTAATCACGCCTACCATGATAACAAAAAAGGTCCTTTCGATATAGTTGGTATTTGAGATCTGTCCCCTAGTAGACACATGACAGGAGTCAGGGGGATCGTAGAACCAGACCAATCACTCAGGAAGCCCACAACCTTTACCCGGAATGGAGCCACTAATGCAGACTACCATATACAGTGCAAAAGTTCCCAATTCTGTTTTACTTTTCCAACACTTATTATTCAGCAGTTCCGTTCTATGTAATCTCACAGTGGTATGGTAATATCTGTGTATAATCTTGTACTGTGTGAACTTCCCTCACGCCTCCCTTAAATACTCTCCACAACCTGCGAACATATCCAGCCATTTCTCCTGTGGAATATTTGTTCCCAGACCCCTCTGCCACAACAACTTTATTTTAGTAGACTCCCCACTTACTAAGAAATTTGTTAGTTCATGAAATTGTGATGCTGTGCACCACTCCAGTGGCATATTCATAAAGTCCCTAATGTAATTCTCTGAAGAATTACCAATTCGAGATCTTACACAATCCGTGATTTGCAAATATTTCAAAAACTGTTGTTGCCCTTCAAGTTTAAATCGACTAATTAATTCCTCATAAGACAGAAATTGTCTATTTCTATATAGATCTCCTATGATACATATACCTCTTGTTTAACCATGTCATCATATTTCTTAAATAAAATAATTAAATTGAGGAGCTATTATCATTTTGATAATACTAACTTTCCCCCACAGCGCAAATTTAATCCTCTCCCACTTCTCCAAATATGTTTTAATTTTTTGTAACAGAGGGTTAAAGTTTAACCAAGGCAACTCTCCAAGATCTTGACTGAGTTTAACACCGAGATACTTCATGCCTTTAGGTACCCACTTAAATTTAAATTTTTCCACCATGTAAGGGTGGCATAATAAAGTCAATGGCATTGCCTCAGGCTTTTTTTAATTAATTGGGTAGCCGTTCAGAGTAGGGCTGAATAGTTTCCATATTACTCTGCAGGAAATCCATCATTACTTGATGATTTCCCAGTATTCATCAGTGATACAGCTTTCTTTATTTCCCCTTCAGTTATAGGTGACTCAAACTTCCTTGCTTGATCTGTGTCAAGTTTAGGCATATCAATATTAAAACAGATCTTGCACCCTCCGGTCATCACTACAAGATACTGTTGATGTTGATGATATAGTTTCTCATAATACTGTTGAAATGTCTTGTTTATATCTGTTGCTGAGGTTACCAATGTATCCCCTTGTTTAATAGCTGGGATTATGCCTGAGGAGTCTTTTCCTTTCACTTGTCTACCTAAAGTCTTCCCCATTTTTCCCCTCCCTCATAGAAATTAGTTTTCAATCTATATAAAGAACAACTATCTTTTTACTACTACCTTTTTATTGTAGAGTTCATGCAGCTGAACCTTAAGCTTACAAAGTTCCTGATATTTAGATTCTGAAAATTGGTCACCAAATCATTTTCCTTTAATTTAATTTTCGCTTCCAATTTTCTAATCCTATTTAGGCTTTCTTTTTTCTGTTGCAATATCCTCCATACTCCATACTAATGTTTAGTTCGAAGAAAGATTTCAAATCTTTACAGAACAATGTCCTATAAAGCCTTGACCCTGTAGTAAAGGCTTATTCATTCTCCATCTGCTACTCTTGCCCATATCAGATCCTGACTGAGGACTGACGCTGAAGCTGCTGCATTGTTGACATGCTAGCAATGCCAGCAATAGTTTTTGTTTGTGGATGATTCATGGTGGGTTTGCACTGGTCCCTAACTGTCTTTTCAGACATGGCCATCTCTGATGAACTCCACTACCTAGAAGTTTATCTGACTGATGAGTTTGCCAAGGGACGCAAGGTGGCAGATCTCTATGAGCTGGTCCAGTATGCAGGCAACATCATCCCCAGACTGTGAGTATCACCTTACCTGAATTTTCATCAGACATGAAGTATCTTCAGAAAATATTCTGACCATTATTTTCAATTCGAAAATCAATTTTTTTGTCTTTCACCAATCTACATGCATTACATAATTATACGTTGTTGTGGGAGGATTTTACTTAAAAATATGAAGAAATATGAGCTTCTCGTCAGACCAAGCCTCTTTGCTTTCTCCACAGCTATCTGCTAATCACCGTGGGTGTGGTGTACGTTCGCTCCTTCCCCCAGTCTCGTAAGGACATTTTGAAGGACCTGGTCGAGATGTGTCGTGGTGTCCAGCACCCCCTCAGGGGGCTCTTCCTCAGAAACTACCTGCTCCAGTGCACCCGCAACATTCTGCCAGATGATGGAGAGCAGTCAGAGTGAGCAAGTCAAGCTTTCCTTTTTGTCTCTTACCCACTGCAATTTCCTATAGCACGCCTTTCTCCAAATTAAACAGATGGTAATGGATTTCTAATTTACTAAAATGAGATACTACCATCAGGATTCATTCTTCAAATACTGACCCACCTCCCTGCCACTCCAGGTTTGTTCTATAAACTACCGACTCATGAACACTGTCACACATCCTTCTTTTAAGATACTGATTTCATAAAGCTGGCAAAGGCATGTTGGAAGTAGTCCCAGCAAATAAAACCACAAATGACTGTTTTTACGTTTCTGTTTATACAAACTTAAAACAAGACATTAATTAAAGCCACAAGCGGCTTTTTACCACATAAGCACATAAGATATGCGTTGTCACTGCATCCTCAATTTTGAACACATTTTTTAAATTTTTACAAAATCTCATCTCTAGAATCTAAACAATCTGAAACAATTTTGATGGCATTTGAAAGAATCTGTAAGGCACCACAGGCAGTTCATATGTTTTTTGTTATTGGAGTAGCACGTGAGACAGCAGGATAATAACGCTAATATTAATAATGAATAGTAAGTAATTATAATACAGACAATCTGGAGAAAGTTTCCAGCTTCTCCAATGCTTGCAACTTTATTCATAGATGCTTGTTTCATTTTTGTACTTAAGTCACAGACCGATTGATATTGAGCTTTCCTTTTCACTTTTGGAAAAAAATGAATGTTGAAACACTTTGTGGTTGAAACCTATTCTGACGTGAGTAGTATAGTAACAGAAGTATTTCTTCCATTCCTACAATGTGGATGCCTTTTTTGGCAAATGTCCATGTCACAATGTGTTTCTGTGTTTTTAACTTAGCCTTTGAATTTTTTGACATGCATCTAAACTTGACGCCTTTACTCCTTAGGGGATCAGAGGAAATGACTGGTGATATAAATGACTCCATCGACTTTGTCCTTCTGAACTTCGCGGAAATGAACAAGTTATGGGTTCGAATGCAGCATCAGGGTCACAGCCGAGACCGAGAGAAGAGAGAAAAGGAACGACAAGAACTTCGGATTCTGGTGGGCACCAACCTAGTTCGTCTCAGCCAGCTGGAGGGCGTCAACGTGGACAAATACAAACAGGTGTGTGTTTGTGTGTGTCATTTCTTATTAGATTAAATTTAAGATTACATCCTTAAGGTGACAATATTTGTCTTCATTGATACGACTTAGTTGGCACTCATTTCTTCCAGTGGTTAAAGTAAGATTAGAATTTCAATTTATAACGATGTATTACAGTGTATAGTTAATCCTAATAAATACTAGAATCAATGCTTGAAGAAGACCTAAAGTTGAATGATGCAATGTAAAAACATAGCACGTGTCCATATCAGCACACACATTTAAAATTCTAGATGACAGCTATTAGCTAACAGCTTTAGTTTAATTTTATGTATTTCTTGTATTGGGCATTACTGCATTAGAAATATGTGTTTATCAGTCTTCTGAGACGGTTCCATTGAAGTTTGAAATTTTGTTGCTTCCAGCAGAGCTGTCATATTTTTTTAGGAGAGCGTTTGTAGCAAGGGCTGCATGAAAGCCATTCTTTAGCACAACTTTTACTTTTTGTAAAGTTTACTTTTTGGAATGCTCTCTCCAACAACTTCTTTATTGTTTATGACCTCTTGTGAATTCAGCCTTAAATATAATACATCATTTTTTTTGGTCCCAGGGTAAGGACATTTTGCTGTAAGACTATATCTACCACCTTCTTGATGCCTTTCAGTCTCACTCTGGTGGAGCTGTATGCCTCCTTTTCACCTGAGCACCTTATTTGCTACATTTGACACATACACCTTACAATTATTTAACAATTTGGGTAATTTGGCATCTGTCTGGTTAAACTGTGTTTCCTCTTTGTCTCCACAGATTGTTCTTCCTGGAGTGCTGGAGCAGGTTGTGAACTGCAGAGACTCGTTGGCTCAGGAGTATCTAATGGAGTGCATCATTCAGGTAGATGCCTGGGATGCATTGATTCAATCTGTTGGATCAATCTTGGAGCCAGCAGAGACCTTATTATCTGATATTGACCATGATTAATGCATGTAATTCAACACGACTACACAGCAGACTGGAGACGATTGAAGAGCTATGATAGGAATGGATTGAACACGTGTTGAGTCGAGCCAGCCTCACATCGCATTTTAGTTCATTTGTGTTAAAATTGTTATATTTACATCGTGTCCTGTCTTGTAAGGTTTTTCCAGATGAGTTCCACCTTCAGACCCTGAACCCTTTCTTGCGTTCATGTGCCGAGCTCCATCAACACGTCAATGTCAAGAACATCATCATTGCCCTCATTGACAGGTACCGTTTGATTCACAGTAAACTAACATTAACTAGGTGTTAGTGTAACTCTGTTTACTTGAGACAGTAGTTTGTGATGGTGTTATGTTAGTTTGCATTATGGTTAAAATGAAGGGTGAGCAACTTAACATCCCATTGTAGCTTGAACATGCGTCCTTCTCAAATTTAAAAAACTGTCTTCAAACCCTGACATACACACCACTTCTACTACTGATGCTTAGTTGCATGGTAACTCACTGTCCACACTCATCATGACAGTTGACTGCTGACTTTTGTTTAAAAAAAGGAAAAGGATATCTGTTGCATTAAATGAGACAGGGCAAGGATCAGCAGATAATGTAATAAAAGTACTGTCAAATGAGAATTTGTGTTTTGATTTTCAGACTTGCTCTGTTTGCTCATCGAGAAGATGGCCCTGGCATTCCAGCTGAGATCAAATTATTTGACATCTTCTCTCAGCAAGTGGCCACTGTTATTCAAGTAGGTACAATTTATCACTCCGTCTGTAGACCGTTAAAAGTCCCATTCAGGCAGGATTTATTTCTCAAGGTGAGGTCAAGTGAATTTAGTGACATGAGCTGATTGGTCAGTTTAATCCCAACAAGAATTTGTATCTGCTTCACTTCGTTAGATTCCCAACACAGCAGCAGTCTGAAGTCTGAAGTACTAGAACGAATATATATAGTATGGGCAGTGTTACAAGTTGCTTATACACATGTTTATGTACAGTAGCATGTATGCATGTGTAGATCTGTGTGCAACCTGCAAACAAATGTTGCTGATCTTTCCATTCTGTGTTTCCTCCTTCAGTCTCGCCAGGACATGCCATCAGAGGACGTGGTCTCTCTTCAGGTCTCTCTCATCAATTTGGCCATGAAGTGCTACCCTGATCGTGTGGACTATGTAGACAAGGTCTTAGAGGGCACTGTGGAGATATTCAACAAGCTCAACTTGGAACAGTGAGTCCTGGACGTCCTGACCCGCTGAGGTTTAAGGAATACAGTGTATTTGATCTGTGCTGAATGGTCATGGGAAGCCTGCAGTATTTATCTGCTTCTTCAAGGGAGTGAGTCTCGCTACTGCTGGAGATTTGGCCTTTATCCGGCATTTTTTAGTAATCTCTTCAAGCTGTCAGGCCAGAGAAAAGAGATGAGATGAAATTCAGTCTTCAATGAAAGAAACAACACAAACAACACCACATACAAAGTAACACTTTTTACACAAAAACAGTCACAGACAGGATAGAAGAGGGATATTGATTGGTTTTTTGATGCACTCTTTGCCTCACTTGTTTTCACTCTTATATGCTACAGTTTAACCCTTTCCCTTTCCCTTTCCATAGCATAGCAACCAGCAGCGCAGTGTCAAAAGAACTCACCCGACTGTTGAAGATCCCAGTGGATACCTACAACAACATCCTGACGGTGCTGCAGCTCAAGCACTTCCCACCGCTATTTGAGTACTTCGACTACGAGTCGCGCAAGAGCATGAGCTGTTATGTGCTGAGCAACACACTGGACTACAACACCACCATTGTGGCACAGGAACAGGTTGGATTCTCAGTAACCAGTTTAGCATGAGCATTCTAACATTCACATGTTTGAGTTGTAATGAAAGCAACAATGAAAAGAGCACCAACCCTTTATTACCAGACAGAACATTGATTATGAACAGTTCCACTCTCACAGCAACATTTTCAAACATTCAATGCCAACAGTCTGAATTAGTTTATTCTATAGTATCTGTATCGATTACAGAATTACAAAACTGCCAAGATGTGGTTAATGTTAGGCCAGGAAAACATTTGGTTAAGGTTAGGAAAGATCATAGTTACGGTTGGGATAAAAACTGTATTTAATTATTTGTTTGTGTCAGTCCTGGATGTTAAACACGCTACACGCCCATGCTCCACCTGCACTTTACTGACTCTGAACATTGGCAGTGGATGTCAATTAATGAGAAACAATGGTCTGAAATGAAAATAATTCCCAGGCGTTTTGGATTAGGTTGCAACGAGGCGAGTCCTAGTAAAGTTGTCAAGCCAGATTTTTGTTTGACTCCAGGACTTAATAGGTTAACTATGTATAGGATAACTGTATATAAACCTGTGTAGGTTTGGACATCAGATTTCACCCTTTGGTGTCCTGTACATGATCAGGCTGTGTCCTCCCTTTATCGTGCTTACCTCAGTAATTTTTCACTCTGCAGTGGAGACTGGGCTTTGCTAGATGTGTGTCACTGAAACTAACAGACTACTGAGGCTTTCTTCAACTCTCTTCACCCACTTAGCCAAAACTCCCTCTCTCCCTTCCTGCTTTCTCTAGGTGGACGCCATCTTGAACTTAGTATCCACGCTGATACAGGACCAGCCAGACCAACCAGCTGATGATCCTGACCCTGAAGACTTTGCTGAGGAGCAGAGCCTTGTTGGTCGTTTCATCCATCTGCTGCACTCTGAAGATCCTGATCAGCAGTACCTTGTGGGTCTTTTACTTAACATGAAAGAAGCAGACCAGAGATTTTGCATGTTTATCTTTTGTACTAATTATACTACATGTTATACTGCTTCTTTTTGGAGTAATTTTCCCACCTCAGCCAGTTCAGGTTTGATGTGTATTGTAATGGATTACACACCATTTATTGGTTTCTATACTGCACGAGAAGTAATAGAAACCAGTGACTGCCTTGAATGTGAAACTACAGCATGCTTAAGAAAATGTTAACAGATTTACTGTCAGGTTAAGTGTCATATTTGTCTTTGCTGTCATCTCTGTTCATTGACGTTAATATTGTGATTTGTGGTCAGATTCTGAACACAGCCCGGAAACACTTTGGTGCGGGTGGAAATCAAAGGATTCGCTACACTCTCCCTCCTCTGGTGTTTGCTGCTTACCAGCTGGCCTTCAGATATAAGGAAAACTCCTCACTGGTGTGCAAACTAACTTCTTCACTACATTTGACATGTGGCATTTGTTTTTTTCTGTCCTGTTATTAAATTTTCCCAATGTTGTCTCCCATCAGGATGACAAGTGGGAAAAGAAGTGTCAGAAGATCTTTTCCTTTGCTCACCAGACCATCAGTGCACTTATCAAGGCCGAGCTTGCTGAGCTGCCTCTTCGACTCTTCCTCCAGGGGGCGCTGGCTGCGGGCGAGATTGGCTTTGAGAACCACGAGACCGTAGCTTATGAGTTCATGTCACAGGTAGAATGTTACATAAAACTGTCAGTATTTTGAAGCAATGCAGACACACTTGAGTACAGTAATATTTAAAATTCAGTGACTAAACCAAATTATCTTGAAAAAAAATCCAGAGGCAACTGTGGTGATTTGGTTTTCAAATATGGTAAAAGAAAAAAGAAAAAAAAAATCTAACTTCTAGCTAACGTCTGTTTCATATCTTTTGCCTCCTTTATATTCTTCTCTCCCCCTAACCCCACCCCATCCCACCTTTCCCATTTCTTCTCTTGCTTCTCAATACGTCCCCCTCACCAGGCCTTCTCTCTATATGAGGATGAGATCAGTGACTCCAAAGCCCAGTTGGCAGCCATCACACTGATCATTGGTACCTTCGAGCGAATGCGATGTTTCAGCGAGGAAAACCACGAGCCACTGAGGACTCAGTGTGCGCTGGCCGCCTCCAAGCTGCTGAAAAAGCCCGACCAGTGCCGAGCTGTCAGTATCTGTGCCCACCTCTTTTGGTCAGGTCGCAGCACTGACAAAAATGGGGAAGAGGTGTGTTTGAGTTGTTGTTTTAAGTTTTTCGCACTCAGACATACTTAAATCTGGAAAGCAGTAAGTTGGTGAATGACATGCAGCAACGAATTAGCTAATTTTCAGACCCAACAATTAATGGTTCTCTGATGATAACATTTGTTCAGAAGCTTTGCTAGATCATTGCACTGACACATTTTGGTACACTTCAGTCTGTTTCCACTGCTGTCATTGCTAACGACTGATGTTGCATCTTTTAGATCCGTGATGGTAAGCGGGTGATGGAGTGTCTAAAGAAAGCTCTGAAGATTGCCAACCAGTGCATGGACCCATCGCTGCAAGTCCAGCTTTTCATTGAAATCCTCAACAGATACGTCTGCTTCTATGAGAGGGAAAACGATGCGGTAGGTACACTGCAGGTTTCAAAATGGTCAACATGCCGGTTCCCACTGTCAGACTAACAAAGACATCAGACAGGGGAAGTCCTGCTGTAGCAGTGACCATTACACGTGTTCAAAATGATGCTGTTTCAGGTTAGATTACACTGAAACTCACATTAAAATTGCCCAATGGAGTTTCTTGTGACCAAAGTAATGTTACATGTGCTCACCAACGCATTGTGTGCTTTCTCGAACATGTCAAATGCCTTTCCTTCTTCGGAAAACACTAAAGTGAAGGAACTTTTTTTTTTAATAGTGCATTCTTTACATCAGTATTTGCTAGCTTGCACTCTTCTTTACTGCCATTTGTTTGTACATTAGCAGAATGGCATGGCATTGGCAGCAGGAATGTTCATCATCATCAACTTGTGCTCATGTGCAGACGTGTGTCCTTGTCTATGATAAAAATAGAACAGGGACCCACTTGTAAAAACATTGCTGTCTATTGGCCGAAAACCTCCACATAATACCTTTGTGCAGCTTCTACATCTGTAAATATGTTGATTTTTACAGCTGACAAACACACAGACAGTTGCTTCCATATGATGTAAATATCACATTACAAACAGGAACTTACACACTGTCCTCCTCCTCCACTGGTCCAGGTTACTGTCCAGGTATTAAACCAGCTGATCCAAAAGATCAGGGAAGATCTTCCCAACCTGGAGGCGAGTGAGGAAACGGAGCAGATCAACAAACACTTCCACAACACACTGGAGCATCTTCGCCTGCAAAGAGAATCCCCTGAGTCTGAGGGCCCTGCCTATGAGGGCCTGGTTCTTTAAACCCATTTGCAGGTTGGAGAGATGTGAAGCCCATCCATAGATGTTTCACAATATTATGAATATACAACTGTGCACACACGAAACCCCATCCCGTAGGCCAGGAATAAAAATAAATGTCGAGAAGAGCTAAGAGAACTCACTTCCTCATTTTATTATTCTTCATTTTTCTGCATCATTTGCTCCTCACTGTCCCTCACTAGCAGAACAGTTTTCATTCAAGTGTGTGCCAGCAGCACTGCACATATCTTAGACAACATTCCTTAATGAATTCCTTCTTGACCGATTCTCTTTAACCTGGATCATTTTCCTGTCCATAGTAGACTGTTGTCGTAGATGTATCCACTGAGCCATCAACCCCTCACTTCTTCACATCTTCCCATATTGAGAAGTGAATGTATTAGCTGAGTGTATAAAGGCTACAGAAACTACTAGTGCTGTTACAGCTGTGTTACAAGCTAGTCCCCCAATAATCAACAACTCTGCTGTTCTGTAGGATAGGACCACCCAAACTGAAGACCAAACAAATAGAAGCACATGTAAACTTTGCCCCCACAGAAACAATGCAACAATGTTATTCCCATTAAAAACTCTGGAATGTTT
Source organism: Centropyge bicolor (assembly GCA_037975185.1). Classification (NCBI taxonomy): domain Eukaryota; kingdom Metazoa; phylum Chordata; class Actinopteri; family Pomacanthidae; genus Centropyge; species Centropyge bicolor. Next base: position 260,323 of record JBBMOC010000179.1, on the reverse strand, counting down.
TAGAACAGAGTATGTTTCGTCTTGTCAGACTGTCACTGTGGGAACTTAAGCCAGTTCAGATGGCAACTGTGCAGCAGTTTGCATGATGCTCAATCCTTCAGCCACCACAGCTGAGCTGCAAAGAAATGACACATAACCTCACAAATCTAGTAGTTCCTAATTGGTAGGTGTGAAAACCTTCAAGAGATCCTTTTCTCTCAAACTCAAGCAGTGCTTCTTTTTAATAACATCACATGTGTCTCTCCATCTCTCTGTGAACTTCATATTTCATATATTAGTTTACTTCTGGGCTTCTAAAAAGCAGATTGACACATTGAGAACTGCAGCATGTGTTTGCATGCTTTAGTGTGCTTGCACCATAAGGCCTTTTTTCAGTTTACTCTATATGGATCTCACCAACTACATTGTCTGACTTTTAATTTTGTCGATTATGAAATGAAATCCTGTTACTTGGTGACACTGTCCTTTCAGATTTAGCTGTTGCTGAGGGGGTGCAGTGATTCCTCAGGATTGTATGCTAGTTGACAAGTTGCCATACTGAGTACGTAATGATGTACACGTTTGTAAGATTTCAGATTGTTGGCTGCAGCATCTGACAGTGTCTGCTGATCTCTCTTTCTTAGCTATTATTGTTGATTTGTTGGGGCAGTATTGACCAATTTCTCTCCTCTTTTGAATCCGTATGTAAACCTACTTGTAAATCAGATAAAGAAAAAAGCAGATTAAATAGCAATTATCATTGTCATTTGCTGAAATAAAATTGAAATTAACAATACATATTTGCATTTTGTTAATTTTACACAGCATATGAATATAATAAAATCATATTATTAATATATTCAGAGACTGTCATATATTATTGTCTTACTATCTCATACAGGTATGCCTCTCACGATGTGTTTCATGAATTATCACGTCCCAGAACTTTACAGATGATCATATGATTCAAAAAATTCAAGACCAGAATTGCGTGTGTCTGTGTGTGTCTGTGTCTGTGTGTGTGTGTGTGTTCTCATATTTATATATTTATAGTATATATAGCCAGTGAGCTAGAAACTAGGTGACCTGTCACATAAGTGGTTATATAAGATTTTATCCAGTTTCAGAAGCATGTCTACCAAAGCATAATTAATTTCTGATTCTTCTAACCTCTTGGAATTGAGAACATATGGATGCGATGAGCTCTTATTCATACACACGAATGTTGAGAGAAAGCAGGGTGTCTGAACAGAGGAATACATATAGACAGGGTGTGAGAGGTACTGACAGACATTGAAATCAACAAAGCTATTAAGAGGAGATTCAGAATGATAACAGTCTTATATGCGATTCCATTTAATCCACTTCAATTCAAAGAACGTTATTTGTCCCCCAGTGGCAATTTAGTGGCAATGCAAGACAGTAGGATTTTTTTTTTTAAAACGTGGCAGTGCAGTGCAATATTACAGTAGTGCAGGAGGCTGCTTGTGAGTCCAAACTGCTATATCACCCTAAACTAACTGTTATTACTCTGTATTCACAGCCACTGATAGACCGCCGCTATTTTTGAGGAATTTCCATGAACACATGCTGCCCTCTGCAGGTGGAAGGTGTGTAATACCACACTGACGCCACCAGATGGTAGCATCAAGTAAGGCAGGATGAGACTGACAGCAACATTATTTCTTTACAGAATAAGTCCTTTAAAAATATCTGACATAGGGAAAGAAATCAGAATTGTATGAAAGAATGGACATTTTGTGTTATTTATGGAAAGTGTGTAATTATGATGAACTATTCCAAAGTATGATTTGGTTGGGATGCAGGCTCTCTAAAAGTAACATTGTACCATCTCATGGAGGAACTAAAGCTCCTAAAAGTTGGTATAGTTTAAATGTCTTGTTCTAGTGAATATTTATTCTTCTCTTTATCACATGAATCTCTGAACATTTTTGTCAGACTGTCACCAAATTTGGACTATTGGACTATTCAGCTCAAGACAGAACCATGCGGAGGGTCACAGCATGTAGGCTTAAACACACACAGCGAGTCACCACATACAGGTTATTGGAATGTAACTAATATAGAAAACTGGCTCGTGGAGATTTCGAAAGAAGGAAAGCATGTCAGCATCTTCCACAGAATTGGATTCTTGGCAAGATGTGATCTGAAACATTATGTAAAATTAATAGAAATAAAACACACTTGTTACACAATAATTGTTTAATTAATCAAACTGCATCATTTCCATCAGCGACATGTCCAAAGGTGGATTAATAATCTGCCCCAGTCTAGTGACTGTTTAGTGAACTCAGCAATAATCAGAATAACATTACGCTACTAGATCACTGGAGTGAAAATGATTGATTTTTGATGATTGAAAATGATTTTTGTAGAGAGAGCCCCCTAATGGTTCCCATTTGATTATCTTTTGCAACCTTTAAAGAACGTTCAAGGAACATTTCAGGAAGGTTTTTTAAAAAAACAAAACAACCAAAGAAAACAAACAAAAACAAAAAAAACTTTTACAGAACCATTAGAGAAAGAAGGTTCACAGACTTTATCTTTGCATATTCAAACACTGTTATTATACTATATGCTGCTATATTATGTCATGTTGTTATTATTTATATATTTATATCTGTACAGGAATCTACACTTTTTTTTGCTTAATGCGTTACTTGTGCCATGACAATGACAAAGTTGTAAAATGTAATTTCTTCGCCGGGACGTTGCGATCTACCATTTTTCGCAGGGAACGTGAATGCAACACACCAGCAGGAGCAGCCTCCATGCGCATGCTCACAGTTTTAGCATTCCGTATACTGTGATGAGTGTGTATGTGTGTGCTTCCTAAAGGTGTGTTGTCATCTGGCTACGTTGGTGTGTGTTTCTGGCATCAGTGTGTTGGTGTGTGTTAGAGTAAGTCCATTACCGTCCATGTACTGCAGAGCAAAGTTGTAAGACTAGCTACCCGAGCTGTCGCTGGAGGAAACAGACTATGTCGGCAAATAAAACAAAGAAAGTCAAAATGGCTACTAAATCTTGTCCTGAGTGCGACCAACAGGTGAGAAATACATTTTCATTCAATTGTGAACGTTGTTACAGTTGGCCTGGGTGTATTTTTATTGATAGCAGTAATGCCACAGCCAGCTCTTCAGACGGAAATGGGCTCAGTAAAAACCCAATGCACACGTGTAAACGACAGTCCTCAAATCACCAAACCCTACTCACATTAGCTGCTGGTTTTCTGGGGAAAGATAGCCTCCATGTTGTCTGAATTATCTATCTAATTGCACATATTTCCACCTAGATCTGCGCATATCGTTTTGTGGCAGTCTCACGTTCAGCACTTGTAATCCTCAAATAATTTGATCATAGTACTACATTTCATATTTTGTTTTGTTGTGGTGGTGGTCTTCCTAAGAATAGACACGGTAGAGAAACGTTATCTGGAGAGCAGGATTAAAGGTTGAAATATAACAACACAAGTGCTGCTCTAAGTGAATTTGCATACCGAATTCAAGAGTGGTGTTCATTTCACCAAAATCTAGGCCATTTAATTATATTATAGAAAGCTAAATGAGCCCATGAGCAAAACAGTCATTACATTTAAAAATGTTTAGAACGAATTTGGCATGATTGTGTCTCTATAGCTTGGTCTAGTGTCAGGGCTTTTGCTATTTAATGGGCGTTGGGATTTTAAGCCTAACGTGAATTGCATTTCATAACCTTTCCTTACTAATTTCATTGATCAACATTTTTTGGCTTTGCAGATAATGCTATGGTGTTTCCTCATTTAAAGGGGAAGTCCAGTGATGTTACTCATCAGAGTCTGTTTGCAGGTCTTGGAGAGTATTAAAAAAATCTGTATGAAGCCTTTTGTGGATCTAGAAGGAGGTGTGCAAAAAGCTGATAGATAGCCTCAGATGATGTCACTTGAGGCAACATTGTTTGGGGATGAAGACTACAAATTTGAAAATAAATGAAATCAGCGGTTGTGTAACAATAAAGAAGTGAGATATCCAGACTTGTATCTCCTCATCTCTGCTTGAGAGTAGCAACTCTAGGCAACGTTAGCTGCTACTACCATAAACCACCATTTCAACTCTGTGACAAGCTGTTCACTGTGCCTCAAGTGCGGTCCTTAAGAGGATTTTTTCATTTTAAGGGACAATACTAATATCTTATGTTGTGACTGTGACAAGTTTTCCAAAGTGTGCAGACATGATGTTAAAATTGAAGACCGATGAGCATGTGGCTCTGAATCCATGTATCCGGTGTGTAAATTTTAAGACTAAACAGACCTTACAGGAACTACCATCTGTACACAACCACTGCAAACTGCAAAAGCAGCTTCATATTTTTTAGAAAAGTTCAGCTTGCTCAGGATGGAGCTAAATGCCTTACGAAGCAGTTACAAAAGACTGGATTAAATGGCTGGATTGCATATTGTCAGTGTGCTATATTGTGACAAGACTGTTACATAAATAAACCTTGGTAGATCCTATGATGTGAATACCTGGATATTTCATTTTCTGTAGTGGTCCTAGTAATAATTATTCTTATACTGTGCTTAGTAGCTTATCACATGACATGGTTAAGCTATGTTTGAGTCAAAAAACGTTCTAGATTTTAATCATCTAGATAATGTAAACATTTTCTGTAAATTCCATGAACAAGTAGTTTATATAAAATGACACATGGAATCACACGGAAATGCTTCAAGTATGGTAGTAGCCTACCTTTAAGGTATTTGTTTTATTTTTCTCATGTTATTTAGTGAAAATTTCCAATGAATAATGTAACAAAATCTAAAATATTAATTTTAAATATAAAATATGAAAAGAGTATTAGAAAACTGTTGTATTCTTAAATGTATTATGGAAAAAGCTAGATAAACCCTTATCAGTATAACTAGCTGCCTTTCTCTGTTTCAGGTACCAGTCGATAGACAGTTCAGTTCAATTTGATATTATTGGCATGGTACATTTACATTGCCAAAGCAAGAGTGAAATAACACCAAGAATGTACATATTATATATTAAAAATGTGATTGTACTGTAACAGTACAATCACATTTTTAATATATACCGTTTATAAAAATGAGTAAAATAATAACTTCAAATGAAACCAAAAATTGTAGACTTGCAGTTAAAAATATAGATACAAATCGATTAAGTGAGTACTATATAAACACTGAGACAATCCACCAAAATGCAAACCAGAGGGTGTAACATGAAAAATCAAGTGGTTTTTCTCTCTGGTCAACAGTGCAGTCAGTTCAGTGCAGGTGTCAGCAAAGCGTTGACAAAATCAAGACTTGAATATTCCCGTAACCATATTTCACTGTTTGCTTGATTCAGTGCAGTATCATTCTCTCTCCTGTTCATCCCCTGACATACACACTTGTGTTACTGCCATCTGACACTTGGGTTCATCGGTAAAGGTTTATGTGAAAATATTAGAGATTTTCATTGTGGTCTCAGACTTTTTGACCCCACTGTATATACAGTTAGTATGGCTATGATCAGAGATCAGCGCAGCAGAAATGGTCAGACCAGGAATACACAGGTGATTGATAGGTGATTGTTGTCCATTCCAATGTCCCACCCACAGCATTATCTGATTGGTTGTACATCATGATTAATAGTCTATCAACACTGAAGGCTACTGTGCCACAGACAGGCAGCTAAGTTGAGCAAGCGGAGCTGTGTGTCATAGAGAAGGAAGCAGATGTTGCTGAAGTTACAATAAACATCACAATCGTATGATTTATTTCTATGATATTTAGCATGTTCAATTTCTCAGTTGAATCACTGCAAATTCCCAGAGTCATAACCTACAGGATTTCACTCAGTGGACTCAAGGCTGCTGCAGTGTGTCCAAAATCAGTCCTACCCTTTTCAGTCTAAACAGAGGAATTTCCTTAGCACATTGATTGTGAAAATTGCCTGGACAACATGTAACATCAGCCCCACTTGAAAGTAAGATATTACATCATTTGACTGGCTGCTTGTCCTGAAAACACATTTATTCTCCTAGAGGAAGAATCTTTTTATTTGCCTCGATTCTGTGAGCTGTTCTGTTGTGCCATCCATGGGTCAAAGCTAAAAATTCCCCCAGTAATTAGATATTCCTTATGTTTCCTGTTTGTTTCTCTCTAGATTCCAGTTGCGTGCAAGTCCTGTCCATGTGGTTATGTGTTTATTAGTAGAAAACTTCTAAATGCCAAATTAAATGAGCGGTCTTCTCCAGCCATAGCAGGTAAGGATCTTGCATTAAACTATTGAATTATGTCTGAAAATATCATTCATCCTAGGGCTTGTTTGATTTTCCCAAATGTGTGTTGAGCAAATGCAGTTATTTACCAACAGTGTTTGTTTACAAAGTGTTCCTTAGCCCACGTATTAATCTCCTTTTATGCAATCATGTGTTTCATTGTTCAAAGTGGTGAACCTCGTCCCATCCTTGCTTGTGAATGAATGAGCCTTTCCAGGATGAACCTTTCATACCCAGTCATAATACTGTCACCTGTTACCAATGAATCTGTTTACCTGTGGAATGTTCCAAACAGAGGCCTTTTCTATGAAGCGAGTTTAACCTACTCCGATTTAGCTTGGGGTCATTAAGGAAAGTCAGGGTTAACAAACTCTGGTTCTCTCAGCTGAAGTTAATCAGTACTACGACAGTGATTAAGACGTTGGTTTGTTGAGTCAGTGTTACTTTAAACAGAGTCTGTGTGCGTTCATGTAAAAGGGGCGTGTTCAGCAGCACAGACACAGTTTCTGTGTGATGATTCATGCTCCGTGTTTTTCACCAGAAGAATGCACTTTGATAATGTCAGGATATGAAGACTGTAGCAACTTCAACAAACAAGAGTTTCTGAGGGACTGAGGTTGGGCCTTATTGTCCGATGCACTAAAGCAAAGAATCCACTGAGATTTCAAATGATACATTTAACCATTTATTACATTTGAAAAACTCATGATGGCGTGCACTAACTCGTAAAGTAATCACAACAATAGCGGTCAACAGAAAATACCCCGACCCAGCTCACTCCCTCTTTCTACCTCTGACAAAGAAAAGTGAGCACATTATCTTAATATCCTCGCCCATATCCATGTGACCCATTATCCCTCTTATCCATTATAATCACAAAATAATATCATAACCAAAACAAACATTTACAACAACCAACACATCCCTTCACCTTTATAATAAATTCACTTATGGCTCAAACAAAGACTTTAAAGAAACATAAGGAAACAAAGAAGGGGGATTGTTGCAGCACACTGCCAACAGAGTAAATTCATTAGTTCAGTGTTGTTGTCGCTATTTGTCAGCTGCAGTGCTATCTTATGATGGTTTTCCCCCCACAGTATGACATTTGCCATTGTACATTTCATGTGTCAAATGTCCAAATTTACAGCAGAAGAAAACACGTTTATAGCCTGGTACAAAAAATGTTTTTGGTCCCTGTTTGTGTGGTGTTTTTGACTTTTGGATATGTTTCCATGTAAATACTGGATAAATAATGTGGCTGCTCAGCAGTTAATTGCACCAACAAACACAAAGTCAGTGCTCCTGTTTTTTCATTTACGAGTAAGTTGCCAGTTAATGAATTAGCATCGGGCTCCAGCTAGCTGCTGCCGGCTGTGTGGTGTCTCTGTCCGGGACGTCTGCGCTGTTTTCTCACTGTGTTTGTTCTGGTGTTTGTGGAGTTGCTTGTTGCCTGGAGTTTGACTGTGCTGCCGTGGTGACTGTGTTTCTGTTGGGTGTCTAGGACGAGTTTCTCCGTGGGGAAACAGTGGAGGTGAATCTAAGCTAAAGGTATTAACGGGAGTATTTGGTAGACTCAGTTATTTAACCTGCTGAAGTCAAAATATAATAAGTGTTATAATGTGGTGTTAATACTTTTTAATAGTTTTGACCTCTGTGTGAAGTTGGAAAATAAAGACCCTCCATGTTTGTCAACTAACATTTTGTAGTCTAAAACTGAACCGTTTGCAAATACATTAAAGTTTTTGTAACTTCAAAATATTCACGTCTCCAACGTTAATAACGTTTCCAAAAACAATGTTTAACCCAGATGTTAATTGTTAAGCTGGAGTTGGTTATTGAAGCTAAATTGTAACTTAAAATTTGATGGTCCACGAACTAGAAGTTATTTATATTAATATTATTGCGTAAACAGAAATTTTAAGTTTATTACACTCCAGAAACTGACTGATTGTATGATGGCTGGAGTCTGAAATGTTGACATAACGTTACGCCGGCTTATTAATGTACTGTAGCCAGTGCCGAAGCTCGCTGGTACCACCGGGGTAGCCGGCTAGTTTGGTGGCCATGTTTCATCAAGCAGGCCTCATTCAGCTCCACCCTCACTTAACTTCTTTGTCCATATTTGGGTTAACCGGAGTTGGGAGATGTCACCACTGCCAAGATGGCAGTGCCCTACAATTGGTTTTAAAGTTGCTCTTCAGAAATCTACAGGTGATATCACAGAGGCTACATCCATGTTTCATACAGTCTATGTGTTAATGTTAGGTAATTTCTCTTCGAGAGGGGGGTGTTTTCAGCTACTTTTTGAGGTCCATTCAGAAACTGTTGCAGCTGGTTGCGTGGAACAGGTAACTGTTTAATGTTGACAAAAGAAATATATATTAATTTAAGACTTAAGTTGCCTTGCAGCCTCTAACTACCTGCATAGCTGCATCCATCTCTTTCATATCGTCACTGTTTTTGTGGCTCTGGCCCATGAAGGTGACTTCATTCTTGATTTTACCTATAAAGCTCAGACTGGCATGGTTGTTTTTATAACCGGAAACTCAGCAATCAATGAGCTCAACACCAGACTTACTGGATTCACTAAATATATCAGAGATCTCGGCCTGTAGTCAGTCTACACACTATGGTAATATATATTTTATTATCATGTTTTCTGCTCCAGACAAGCTGGACTTTAAGCGGAGGAGGACAGAACGCATTCGCAGAGAGAGGATTGACTCCTCTTTAACCAGTGACATGGAGAACAGGAGAAGATCCCGAGCCAACAGCCAATCAGATCCTATCCGGAGGGGACGGGGAAGACCGAAAACAGTGGGGCTGAAGAAACAGGAAGAGGAAAAAGGTGCAAGAAGTGATTCTTTACAATTTAATATTACAGGTCTCACGTCTCTCCTTCCATGCTCCCCTTGGTAGCTGAGCATCAATATCATTAAATTTTGTATTTACTTTTATTTTTTTTATTGGTTTTGTGTGATTGATTCTGTTTTATTGTGTTCACAGAAAAACAAGAGAAGGAAGTGGATATTTATGCAAGTCTTTCTGATGAGAAGGCCTTTGTGTTTTCTGTGGCCTTGGCTGAGATCAACCGCAAGATCCTGGGTCAAAGACTCATTTTATAGATTAATGCCTGAATAACAAGCACAAGCACAGGGAACCTATCATAGAAAACTATCAAACAGCAAGAGGATGACCAAAGACGGCAGAACAGGCTGGAGCTGAACTTTGACCTGGATGTGTTTCTCTCAAATGATTGGGCGGGATTCTGAAAAGTGCTGAAGCTTCAGACTGTCGTAGAGGGTGTTGTCATTAGAGGAAATCACAGCTCTTCAGCACCTTGACACCCACCACAGACATGCAAACACACGTTTCTGGCCTCCAAGCATGAGTACACTTTGTGTGTTGAAATGACGTACATTGTTGTTGATAGAACCAGGGAAGAGAGCTATTGTGCAAATTCATACCCATCCACACCATACTGTGTTCTGAATTTAGGAGAGAGTGAGACTAAAGAAATGCAGTCATCTTATTTGAAATAATTGAACTGTGTTAAGAAGTGCACATCTTTAGTCGACCTTGTATTAATGGAAGGGACCAAGATATTTTGGTAACTGGGTGTGATGATGCCTTTGTTTTTGATGCTTATCAAAAACCTGTAGTCTAAAATGGAATAAAAATGTTTTTCTTTTTTTCTTGATTGCCAATGCTAAGTGATCTATAAATAATTACAGTGAGAAGGTTTCTTTTAAAGCTGTATTTTATTAATCTGTCCAACTTTTACTTGCTCAGTAATTCTTATTGGGACTGGATTTTCTCTTGGCTGTAAGCCGATGGGCCATACCAGAATCCCATGTATCACTGTATATTGTGATAACATCACAATATATATCATTATCACCAAACATGTATTTGCAGACAAACAAACAGCATACATGCGTATGCAGAACATAATGTGGATTAAACATCTGATCCATTGAGCTCTTGGCAAGAATTTTAACTGCTGTCCTTTGTGTGATTATAACTGCTGATCAGCTGTATTTGTGTTAGTGTGGCTGATCTCAAACAAGTCTATTGATAAAGTTCATGTGGAGGGATTTGACAGGTTTGTAGTTTACAAATTGTTCAGAATCCAAAAGGTATATTTCTGGAGAGAGATAACTAATGATTCCTGTAAATCTAGCTAAAAAATAATGTTGCATAAAGTAGTTATTAAATAAACTTGAGCTTAATTACAGTGAAACTTAGATCCAAGCAAACTTTCTGGTTTATTTTCAACTCAGGGAGGTGTGTTGACTTGCAGTCTAACATACATAAAAATCGCATACTGTTCAACTCTGTTGGTTAAATCCAGCTCTGGACAAGGGGAAGTATGATATAGAGGAGGTCGCTAAGTGATCAGAACAAGCCCCATCTTCAATGAAAGCAAGCTCTCCGTGCATCTCCCAGCTAAGAAGGAGCCTGATGTGACTGATAAAATAATATTGAAACAATAGTAGAAAAAGATTATATTTGGGAAATATTTGGGAGTATTTGGGAAAACTGGAAGCATGAGGACCAATTCAGTGTTACCCAGACAGGAAAAGAAGTGGAACACGGAAGTCCAGTACCACCAACAAACACTGTATCAATCCATAAGCCCTCCTGCCAACTCCAAACAGCCAATTATCTCTCTATCTTTTTAATTTTTTTGGCATCATTGTTACTGTCATTTGTTGTTTTTGTCACAATGAACACATATTTCCTTAGTCTTGTAGCTTTGACTTTCATCAGAACTTAGTGAACATGTCAGAAGTCAAACTGTTATTTAAAGCAAAGAGGGCTTTTTTTTAGTGTCAAATCATAGCTACACTAAAGGTTTCGAAGACGCACTGCATGGAGCTCTGATCAGTTTTATCTGAGGCAAGTTCAGGCAGACAAAGATAAGATATACCTTTATTCATCCAACAGCGGAGAAATTCACATTGCACAGTGGGAAAGGGGATAGAAGAAGTTAAATAATAAAAAGGAACAATTTCAACAGGCTAAAAAAGAAGATATTAACAAATTTACATGAGATATTTACTATTTGCAAATATGAAATATGTAATAAATGAGCAGTATATACACTATGGGCTTGAATTAAGATAAGAAATGAGAGCTTGCATATTTGATTAAATAAGAAATATTAAATACTAAATATTGCACATTGAATTAAATAAAGTACTGCACAGTGTATGGAACTGACATTAGAGAAAAGACTATTGCACAGATGTACTTACATAGAGGTGTGTGGTCTACTGGGAACTGCAGGAAGAAAAGACCTGCGATATTGCTCCTTCACACGCTTCAGGTAAAACATTCTATTGCTGAAACAGCTCTCCAGAGCTGTTAAAGTGTCCTGCAGGGGGTGGGAGTCATTCTCCAACATGGATGACAGCTTGGCCATCATCCTCCTCTCTCCCACCACCTCCACTGGGTCCAGGGAGCAACCCAGGACAGAGCTGGCCTTCTTGATGAGTTTATCCAGTCTATTCCTGTCTGCAGCCAAAGAAAATGGCCCCAAAAGTGACCACACCATCAGAAGATCAATGCATTAAAGTCAGCTTCCTGAGAGATTGAAAAACAGCGTCATCACAGATGCAGTATTTCCATTTCTCAGGAGGAAAACAAGGTAAAATGATTAAGCAAATTTAGCCAGTATTTAACAGTGGGTGACTGGAAAAGGATCTGAAGTTTGACATTTATGGCAGTAACAGAAGAGTGTATATAAGGAGACAAAAGGGAGAGAAAATTTTGTCGTTTATCTAACTCAAAGGGAACATGCATGCAAAATACAAGTGTGTGACATCATACTGCATGCTTCAATGGAAGGGATACAACTCAAGGAAATCTGGAAATCTTCTTATTGTTCATAGACAATCAAAACAGAAGAATTGCTGGTTCTCCAAGCCTTTGTGCGTGGGCTCCAACCAGAACCACTTCAGGAGCATATCCGCCTCCTAGCACCGAAAACTTTGACTGAGGCCCTGAGTGAAGCAGAGCGGGTCAAGCATGTGATGAGCACCAAAAAACGCCATCCCAGCATGAGACACCAAGCTCCTCAAGCAACCTATGAGGGACATGACAGCGAGGAAATGGCCTGCCAAGCCACCAGTGCGCAACGACAACGGGGATCCAGGACAGCTGCCTGGCAGTCAATCGAGGGATGTCACTGTGTGGAGAGCCAGACCACATTGCACGTTACTGCCCAGCACCAGCCCCAAGAAGGCGAGCACATCAGCCTGCCTTTAAACGGTAATGGGGTGGAAAAACTGGAGAACTTCCATCCACAACCAAATCTCCCTCCTTCATCAATTCAGTTCCGCGACTTGGCCACTTGGCTTCTCCATCAGTCAAGAGCTGTGGCAGTTTAAGATGTTGCCCTTTGACCTTTGCAACACCCCAGCCACCTTTGAGTGCCTCGTGGAGAGAGTCATGGCTGACATACCCTGGCCTCCTCACATGTGCTACAGAGAGTGTACTGACAACCTGAGGGACGTCTTCCATACCACCTGCCAGGCTGGTCTGTGTCTAAAAAGTTCAACCTGGTCCAGCAAGAGACAACTTTCATGCCTTGGTCCATCTTTTGTCAGGTATACCCCGACGCTATTGCTGTATCTTCAGGTTGCCTTAGTGGCATGTCTAATACGCTTTTCGGTTTCCTAGCAGAGTCAGCTTGTACTCCGGTTGGAGGCTGGGAATGGTAGCCTTGGAGCCGCACCCAATAATCCATGCACTGCGTTGGATCCTTGAGGTAGGCTGGCTCACTTCGACCCAGCATGTTATCTGCTTTGGCTGCGCTGTACATTTATGTGATTCTGATTTCTGATTGCTGTTGGCAGCTATCAAGCTGCATCCCTTCACGGCTACCTCCCCTATTGCCTGGGAAGTGGTGACTTACTTCCAGGTATGTGCGAGTCTGCGGTTTTAATACATTTAATGTCAATTTGTTAATGAATGCAATTGTGTGTCGCTGCAGGTGGCTCCACTCGTGAGGCGGCCCATGGCGCTGTTAGTGTTGTTCTGTCGCTGTGCTACCTGTCCGCGGTTCGCTGCAGCAAGCTCACAGCTCGTTTGCATTGGTTTTAATACTATTGCCTTTCTTGTTGTCTTTTAACCTAATCCTCGCACGTGCGTGCTCATTGCTCTGCACAACAACAACTATTTGTTGTGGTATTTTTTGTAGATTCTGTGCTTAATTACTCAATTATTTATTTTTGTAGGAACTGTTTTTTGCTATTTTCATTTGTGTGTGCGAGTGAGGTGCCAAAGCACTCCTGGTGGTGACCCCCTGGGCCCAGCATAGTGTGGTGTCTGGGCCATTTTTGTTATATTTTCTTTTATCCCCCTGTGCCTTGACTAATAGTTTGCCTCTCTCTCTTTTGGACAGGAGCTGGGGGCCAGTGTGGCGAGCGACTGACTGACCCCTGCGGTGGTGGTCCTCTTCACTCCCTGTACAGTAGTGCACTTGGGTGACATTCAATGTTGTGTGGTTTTGTTCACGTTTGGTGTGTATAGCATCCGGATCCTCCCCCTTCCCCTCAGTTGGTCTGCTTTGCCCGGTGTCTCGCGTACCTGTGTGACCTTTTATCAGTGTGAGAGTGGTAACTCTCTCTAATAAATGTAATGGGGATGGAATTCCCCTAGGTGGCATTGTCAGGCAATGTTTAACTAAAAAAGAAACAAAATCTAACCCTCGTAGCCTTGTCACATACGGTTCCAGTTCTACTGGCTAGGTGTTGCCAAGACATCAAACTCTATGTGCATCGGTGTGACCTCTACATAGGCCAGAAGGGGCTGACATAGTGCTCACATGCCCCCTTGCAGCAGTACCAGGTGGGGCCCCCCATGGAGCATGTGGCTGTAGACATCCTGGGCTCATTCCCTATCACTGAACAAAGTAACTGCCTTCTCCTTGTAGCAATGGAATACTTCACCAAATGGCCTGAACCTATGCCATCCATGATCAAAGTGCCACCACCACCATTGAGTGCCTGGTGAATAAGATGTTTTGCTGCTTTGGGGTGCCTGAGTAGCTACACAGCAACCAGGGGTGGAACTTCGAGACTCAAAGGTTTTTGGTTAGGTCTGCCGACAACTGGGCATCAATAAGACCCAGACTACACTACTTCATCCTCAGAGCAACAGGTTGGTTGAGCGCTTCAACCTATACATGCCCTTGGTCTTGTGGGTGTACCAGACGGTGGTCCAGGAGTCTACCAAGTGCACCCCTGCAGCCCTCATGTTTGGACATGAGCTCTGCACTGCTGGAGACTTACTGTTTGGTCCTCTGCTTGAATCAGTCATGGTGGGCAAGCCTAGATTGGACCATTTCTACCACCTGCACGAACTGACCCGGCAGGCCCTTTCAGATGCTGGGATGCGACAGAAACGGGCCTACAACTCCCACTCTAAGGGGGAAGCCTTTGCCCCTGGGGCGCAGGTGTGGGTCTACAGCCCTGAGAGGAAGAATGGCCTCTCCTCAAAACTGATGAGCCACTGGGTGGGACCTGGCAACTTACTGTAGAGACTGTAAGATGCTGTGTACAGAGTGCGACTGGTCAAGAGGAACCAGGTGGTAGTGCTACACCATGACCGGCTTGCACCCTACTGACCCTTGGCTCCATCTCAGGGTAAGTTAAGGACAGAGGATCAGCCCCAGACTTGAGCCACACCTCCAGAAACCCCTAAGGGACCGCTTGAACGTGCTCAGCGACCATGCCAGCTTCCCCAACACCTAAGGGACTTTGTTGTGAACATGTGCGTTACTGGTGACAGCCAGCCATCTAGGTGGGGCCTGTGAATTTGGTTGGGGAATGAGTGGGCGGAGACTTCCCAGCATGCCATGTGATTTTATGTGTTGGATTGTTTAAGGGAAAAGAATGTTGTTAGATGTGTTTATTTTTGTTGAATGTTGCCTGTCATGGTTGTTATGCATGCATATACTATTTATAATGTTTATTGTTATTTATAGTGATGGGACCGTTTTGCACCATGGGTCAGATTGTTGATGTTTTTCATCACGTTTAGTTGAGTGCATAAAACTTATTTAAATTCCAGTGTATAAAAGGCAATCTTGGAAGTAATGCATTAAAAAAAGTAATGGGACTGTTGTAATGTATTGTAGTTTACTGTCATGCAGTAATGTAAGGCATTTCTAAATATAATTTCTAAATATTATACTCGGAACAACCATTAGTACTGCATTGAAATCATCATCTGTTTTTGAAGTTCTGGCTATGATTGTTCCATGTATAGCACCATGAACTGTTATTCTACTGTTGTTAGGCTTAAGCCTAGCTCATTCATTCTCAATCTCAGTCATCGCCCTCCACTGGATGTGTGATGAGCTGCAATAAGATAAATTTATAACACCAAATCCATACTTCCAGTTATTTTGGTGAAAGTAAGTGGAAAGTAATGCAGTAGTAGTAATGCAATACAATTCAGAGAGAGAAGAATTGTAAGTTATTGTGTTTATTTTTGTAGATAGGTGCTAATCTGTAATTTTTAAAAATTATTTAAATTTTTTACTGTTAGGTGAAGTGAAACGGAGAGAACAAGAATTTGTACGGTGTTTTTACTATACATACGACAATAAACTTCTTGAATCTTTAATTTTTCTAGCAGCAATCAAAACTATATGTATAGCAAGTTTATACATTTTGGTACAATTCCAAGTGAATAATGGACAACGATTTCAGAATCTCATTAAAATACCTCTTTCCTGAAGTCCCAAACACGTTTGTGTTGTGTCCATAATTGGTCCACATTTTCTTTAATATCTCTTTAATTAAAATAGATTTTGAAGGTGTCATCGTGTCATCACCAACACGGTCGATTGGTTTATTAATTTACAGGCTGTAACAAGTGAGCCGTAATCTTTTTAACTGTTTTGTTTAACGCTACTTTAATGTGGCGAGTGAATTTAGAGACGCGTTGCTCAATAAAGTTTTCTTGAAAAAAGCTGACGTCAAGCATTAACATGGCACGAGAGTGATCTGACAGAGGCTCGAGGACAGTGAGTCAGCCTGTAACGTGTTTAACTTATGAACATCAAAAACACAGTCAGCACTAGCCTCTGATTGATGAGCCGTGGACCTGAGGAACATGCACCGTCTCAAACTCTTGGTCCATCGCTCTCCTCTCGTCTGCCTTCAGGCGACATGGCTGTCTCCGTGTCTGTGGCAGCACACGCGTTTTATATCGCAGGGCCCTCCGGAACAGCTGGGGCTGAAGCGCTTCAGCACGGCGGAGGCCCCCGTGGAGGCGGGATACCAGGCCAGGATGCGGGAGAAGACCCTGACCATGGCCACCCTCAACCCGCAGGTGAAGGCGGTGGAGTACGCCGTGAGGGGGCCCATCGTTATCAAGGCAGGAGACATCGAGAGGAGACTGCAGGAGGTGGGCTAGCTCACTGCTAACAGACGCGTGTTTGTTTATGTGTGCAGCTAATCTATAGGCTGTTTGTACTCAACCAGTTAGCTAGGTGCTGATCTGGATCTGCTCTGTCTGATGATGGAAGGAGCTCACGGGAAGAATAGCAGACGATTGGCGGTTTAAGTAGATATTTTATTGAAGGCTATATTTCCTATTTATGACGAAATGTCTATAATAAGTTGGTTCATTTCATATACATTGCCTATATGACGGAGCTAAATGTAGCTTGTGTACGTGACAGCAGAGCCAAAGATAAGTTGCATCATCCTCCTCCTGGGTGTCTGACAGCTCTGAAGTTCAGTGAAGAGCAGGTTCACTCCGAGTCCCACTGTGTTCACACAGTGAAACAAACAGTCCAGTTGATGTCCACATTCACAGAACTGCAGGTATCAGAGTGGTCTTTTATTGTTGGATCAGGCGCCTCAAAGGACCATGATGTTTTGTGATGATGTTTTTTTTTCTTGTCTCCAGGGAGTGAAGCAACCTTTCACTGAGGTGATCAAAGCCAACATTGGTGATGCCCATGCCATGGGCCAGCAGCCAATCACCTTCGTCCGCCAGGTGAGGCCTGGACAGGCTCTGAATTAGGAACCAACAGTCATCACTTAAAGGGACATTTTGCCTCTTTTGTGTAGATGTCCAATCACTGTGGATGTTAAATGTAGTCACTTGCATCAATGCGCTCCTCAGTTCCTGTGCTGACTGAGAAAGCTCCTGCTGGTGGAGCCCTGCTGGCAGTGCCTGCATCTACCAGGGTGCATTGTCTACAAGCTCTTGATGCCCATGCCCTCTAAACAAGAGAGCTGCTGCTTTACACAACTTTTCTAAGCAAATAATTCCTCCAGTTTCAAGTTACAAGAAGCAACATTAAGAACAGTCACTAGCATTCAATCTATTACGTAATTGGTTTCAGTTGAGACTTAACATTCACACAGTTTCTCTTGAATGTCCCTCAATTTGGCGAAATAAGTCCAACACCAGCTTTCTTGATCAATATGGCGCTGAGGAAATTATTGTTTCATTTGACTACATTTACCATCAGTAAAAATTGAACAGCCACTTAAAATGTCCCTTTAACTGTATATTGAGTCATTCGCAGTATGAGTTCCTACTCAGTCAACAACTAGTCATTCAATTGTTTGTAAAACATTTCTTTCTTTTGCGATCAAATGTTTTTATTAAGTACAGTCGCACAGAGTCACAGAACACCATCATACTGTGATCTTGAATCTCTTGAATCTCTGACCTAAAGGACTGTTGATTATTTTCATGTAAAATCATTTCTTGAAATAGGAGAAGTAGAGAATCGATTCATAACAAGCTGTTGCATGAAAAGAAGATAAGGTCTGTGGTTTCAATGTCGTTATTACAGAATATAATTATCATCAAGATTGAAATGCTGTTTGAAGAATTCTTTAGAGGGATATATATGCCATTCATAATTTAAAAATGTGTTTCTTTTGCCTTGGGGTTACAGGTAGAGAAAGGTGATTGTTCTGGTAAATAAGCCATTGTCAAACAATATTATTAGTTTGTCTATCTTCTTAACATTTTGTGTCCCCTTTTTCATTCTGCTTCTGCGTAGGTGGTGGCTCTGTGTTGTTTCCCAGAACTGCTGGACAGTCCAACTTTTCCAGATGATGCCAAACAACGAGCAAAGCGTATCCTCCAGGACTGTGGAGGACAGAGCCTAGGTTTGTTTCTGTTGTTTTTGTCACCATGAGCTAGACTGTGCATATGGATAAAGATTTAATGTAATTTACCCTTGAGTGCTGCAATCTATGTAAAACTGACATCACATGAAATAATATCTGTACTCCAATAAGAATAAATGGTGTATGCTATGCTCAGGCTCGTACAGTGCCAGCCAGGGAGTGGAGTGTGTCCGCAAGGACATTGCTGACTACATCACTCGCAGAGACCAGGGTGTACCGTCTGACTGGAATAACATCTACCTCACCACAGGGGCCAGTGATGGCATCATGGTATAAACAACACTTTTGGATTATAATTAACGGAGGCCAGGTTTAGAATTATAGATAGAATTACATCATGACTTGAATAAGTTATAATAGTGAATTTTGCCTTTTGCCTTGAGTAGGGTTTTCCAACTCTTCCATGATTCTTTAGTACTGTGTGAATCTGGAGCAGTTGTGGCTGACTGGTTGATCCCTTAACCTTTACACGGCTTAAACTGAAAAATGTGGAGTGCTCAATAACATGCAATACTGAATAGCGACATGTTGTGTTTTTTTCTGTTTTGAGGAATACTGTGACATGCTTATAATGGTGTTGGCAATATTTGAGTCTGATAGTGGGGAGCAGCTTTTACAAACAAATAAGAGATAAGATAAGATAAGATGAGCCTTTATTCGTCCCACAGTGGGGAAATTCACATGTCACAGCAGCACAGGGGATAGTAGCAGTAAAATATTAAGAACAGATAACAGTCTAAAAAGGAGGTATACACCACTTCACATTACTTATTTACAATTCCAAGTATGGATATGAAATGTAAAATATGAAGTATAAAAATATGAGACCAGTATAAAATATATGATCAGTATGGTGAAGTATTGCACAGTGAGTGGAAGTTACTTAAAGAAGAGTATTGCACATGACAAATGAATCAAACAAGTCCTATCTTTTGTATCTAGAGCATCCTGAAGCTGCTAGTATCGGGTCAGGGCAGCTCCAGGACAGGTGTGATGATTCCTATTCCTCAGTACCCACTGTACTCTGCAGCCATCTCAGAGTTAGAGGCAGTGCACATTAACTACTACCTGGATGAGTCGAATTGCTGGGCACTGGATATTGAAGAACTGCAGCGTGCCTACCTGACAGCCAAGCAGCACTGCCAGCCGAGGGTCCTCTGCATCATCAACCCTGGAAACCCCACCGGTAGGATGTTATTGATATTCATTTGTACAGACAGTGGTTGGTCACACTTCATCAATTTAAACTTGTTATGTAGGGAAAGAGTGTTTATTGTCTTTACTGCGTGCATGAAAAGAGATGTGCTTTAAAATTTTCTTCAACACACAAACTTCTCTACAGAGAGTTGAAACAAAACGTTTTGATTGGTAATTCTTTGGCTGTCACCATTAGCAGACCCCAATAGAAAATCTCAGATGAACTTTGGCCTAAAATAGAAGTAAAAGTCTACTCATCCTTCATATGCCTTGAACATGGAGTTGTTAAATTCAAAACTGTTCATGTTTCACGAGTCTGAAGTAAGATTTGTAAGTATAGAGAAGAACTCAATCCCACGTGTGACCAATGTAACATTCGAAAAATATGCTAATTGAAAACTATCTCCATTCAGTGTGCAGGGTCAGGAGAATTCTGTTTGAGTGGAGGGAGCCTCCGGTATCTGGCGGTTGGGTTAAATGAGTGGTTCCCCAACACCCTAGGGAAGATGAAAATATTTTTGGGCCCCTCTACCTATTTGCACCTGTACAAACACACTCTCAGACACGTCCTTTGCTTGCAAACTCCTATAGAATTTTTTTTTAAACCTTTTCTATAATTAACACAGAACTGCAACTTTAGTTTCTGATATTTCACTGAACATTTTTTCTTAAAAAAAGGAACACATCGCTTTTAAGAGTGGAGGCACTAAAAGTGACTCTGCAGCTTGCATCTTCTAATTTTATATCTATATATATATTTCAATAGATTTTCTCAAAATTGCCTCTCTGCCCAGAAATGGCAAGTTACCAATTCTCTGGGAATAAACATAAACCTGCACATAGAGATTTGTCTCGTCAAATCTATTTCCATGTCTTTGTTTTGCCAGTTGTGAAGTTTGATTTTGATTCATCATTAAGTTTATCTGCAGGTCCTGTCACATACTTCTCCATGCTTTGCTTTCGTGCACTGCAGCATGCATCATCTAGCCTTGCCCGGCAGGGTTGCCAAGACCGCATTTTTCCATGGATTTGGCTACTTTTTAAATGTTGCTGTTTTTTCTTTTTTTGTCCACAGGGTGGCTAAACCTATTTTGTATGCAAATTACATTAATAATATCTATGAATACACATCCATATTTGAAGCCCTAAATAGTTTGGGAACCACTGGGTTAGGGAGGCTATCACACATTCAATTAGAAATCCTTATTCTTGTTGTACCCATTGTCTTATTTATTTGTGCGAGTGTGGGATTTGCTGCTTCTCATAGAAAATAACTGCCTTGACAAAGATCACTACATTGCAACATCTGAGTGGGTGAGGACATAACAGTGGTCACATCTAAATGTTCGTAATTATGATATTTGTTCATTACGAGCTTGCCCCCGAAATCGTTTGAATCAAATGTGTAAAATGTAGTCAACAGAGTATATACACAGTTGGTTACCACCTGTGCTCTAAGCTTAGTCCTTTGCTCTGACTTGTCATCATGATATATTTCTGTTTAGAGGATCCAGGAGTGAGGGCGAGGGAATACTGTTTAAGTGTTGGTGATTGCACCAACAAACCAAGTCAGATTGTTAGATTTTTTTTTTCCCCATTCACCTTGTAGATAAATAGTAAGAACTGCAGCTGTACAAACCATGTACTACAGCCTTTAACATGTACTAAGAGAAGTAAAGACATCACATGAATCCCTGCTGCCCTTCACTGGCGACCTGTGAATTTCAGAATTGATTTAAAGATGTCACTACTCCTTTTTAAAGATTTGGCTCCTGCCTATGTCTGTGATCTGCTAGCTCCCTATAAGCCAGATCATTGTTTGTCATGCAGGGCCCTGCTAATGGTTCCAACATCTTGACTTGTCACCACTAAAGGTGACAGGACCTTTGGTGTTGGGGCCCCTCAGCTGTGGAAGACCTGCAAACTCAGTGTCATCTTCAAGCTAAAATCTAAATCATCTAATCTTCTTGAAGCTTACTTTCATCTTGTGGCTTTTCTTAACTGATGTTTGCTGTGATTGTTAAAATTATTTTGTCTTGTCTTATATGTTATGTTTTGGATTTTATTAACTTGTATTCTTTGTGTTACTGTGAAGCACTTTGTAACTTTGTTTTCAGGTTCTACATCGTTGTTATTATTGTTGTTGTTTTGTCAAAAAGATTTAATATTGGGCTTCAGAATGGCACCTCATGTTTTTCTGAACTGTACTGGTGGACAAGTGTTGAAAAGTTACATAAACTGTAACACAACTTCACTCATGAATGAGATGATAAATGATTTACCAGGAGATGTTCTGGTGCAGATTGAGATTAGTCAGTTCTCATGGTCCAAAATTGAATCACATTATATACAGACAGACAGACAGAGTACTTTATGAATCCCTTTGGGAGGTTCCCTCTGGGAAATTGTTAATATATATGTGTATATATATATATAATCATATACGTTGGTCAACAAATTCAGAAGCTTTCAAATCCTACATATAGTCAATCTCTGTTTTGTAGAATGCTACAAGTCTACAATTTCATTTAGCAGTTTTGTAGAATGTATAGAATGTAATCAGCCTTGTGTATGTACAGCTGATATTACCAGTTGGTTACTACCTGTTGTAGTTGCCCTAAGCATAGTCCTTGTTAATTATATGTCAGAGCTATTTGAACCTGCTGAACTGCTTCTTTGGTTGCAATTTATGTCAAGCTTACAGTTGCTCCTACGCCCCTGCTACATCTTTTGTTTCATTTCTAATTTTCCTGATCACTGTAGAATCTTTAGTCATTTTTCACTTTGACATTTCTGAATTTTGTATATGCCACTTACACTAAAACATCCTGTGGCTGTTTTCAAGCTGCTGTAGCTGTTTTTTGTTTACAAACCTTTTTCAGTTATGGCACCCTTCCAAGAGACTTGTTTCATAACTCTCACCACCGTTCAACACACTTGATTTTCTCTGCAGATGAGTGGGAAAACTACCTTCCACTATACATAGAAACGTCCTAGTAGCACTCGCTGTATTATTTTATTAGTGCCTTTTTTGGCTGGATCGTCACTCTCAGACTGTTCAGGGATGAAATATATTATCACGTATTTTTATGTCTGTTAACCGTGACAAGTTTTTCTTTTGCCTTTTTCGATATTTTTTACTGTCTTGTATATGAACGCCGATACATGGAAGTATGTTTGTGCCTTTACTCCAGACACCTGCTTGATATTTACTTTTAGTGTGAATACCAGTCATCTACGTCTCTCAAACCCAATGAACTGTCCACTCTGTTCTCCAGGTCAGGTGCAGAGTAAGAAGTGCATAGAGGAGGTGCTCCAGTTCGCCTATGAGGAGAATCTGTTTGTCATGGCTGATGAGGTAATTTCTACTGCTGCCACATAATTAATAGTACCATGTATCTCCAGAAATACCTGTTTTATTATGCCTATTATTTGTTATTATGCTATTCCAGTGCGACAATGGAATTGCTACATTTCAATTAAATTCATTTCAATAACTTCTTTAAAAAAACAAACAAAGATAAACTTAATACCTTTCTTGCTCTGCATTCAGTCTATTAGTCACTGGACAGACATGGATGTAAAATGTAACGTAACTGGTAGGTGTAGACATACAACCGTAGGGCAGTAATTCTAGTAATATTTAAAAATTGTTCCCTCTTCGTTTTTAATGCCAAACCTTCTGGACCCTGCCTTGCCTTTTCTTTAAATGAAATCAAAGTGGACTTTTAGTCACTGGCAATGGTCAAGCCAAAAAAAAAATACTGGATTTCACAATTCACATAATGCAGTTTCTTTTTTTGTCTCTTTCTGACTGTCTGCTCAGTGCAACAAACAGTCAAATCACATAGTATATTAGTGTTGTTTGCAGCCAGGCGATACAGAAGTTTGAGCCCACACTGACATTGATATACAGGAGTTTAAAAGAATCTGTTAATGTACAGCCAAGAGAAACTTTTAAACTTGAAAAAGCAGTATTGGTTGGTTAAGACTGAGTCTTGTGACTTATTTTCTTTTTAAAATTGTGACCAAAATGCATCTGGAGCAGGATATTTTACTTTGAATTTGTCAGTGTCTGTCTGTCGGATGAACTATGTAATAGGAAAGATAAGTGAAAAAGAATATCCACCTGTTTATTGACCTGGCTGATTCATCGGTCTACTCACTGACTGCAGTGTGTGTTGGTGTGAAAGGAAAGCTGCATATCTTGGGTCGTATTCAGATTGAGCAACTTCACTTTAAAGGTTATGAGAACAGATCGAGATGGAAGATTGTCTGTGTTCAGATTTTGGCTTATCTTTCCACTTCTCTCTAGTGGCATCTTTCCATGTTAATAGTTGTGGTTTTATTTGTTTTTCACATTTTAGTCTCGAAAATTTCCTCCACTACAGTACAATGTTGAATGAAAAAGTGGAATGATAATTTGAAAAATGAATTCAGTTTCTTTACTACTTTCTTCTTGGAAATAGTCCCCATGAACATTGTTCACTGGATCATCTTTAGAGATGTTTCATGAAGTAACATTACCAGTTAAACCAGGCTTACTTCAGTAAATCAGGTTTATTTACAGGACCTTCTGTGTTGTAAAGGACGTTTAAAACTGACTGGCCTAAATTGCCATGGAAACTGTCTTTTTAAGCTAGCTTGGTCCTGGTCAGGCTAGTTTTCAGGTTTAGCTTCACCTCAGGTTTAACCAGTGGTATAATCAACCAGTCAGACTGATTAATTTCTGAAGCTCTGTAAGTGTCAGCTATTGTTATTGTAGTATTTTATATTAAGTTTCTTTACATGCCATATTTGGTCACTTGAGAATATGTGAGTCATGTGGTGTTGGTGGTACATCAGCAGCAGTAGTAGTAAAATCAGCTGTTCTTCACTGGGGTGTTCTTATGAATGAACTGAGAGGGTGAGGCGGGGGGTCTCACTTATGCTGACTGCATTGTTCAAATTGTTTCACTGTTAGATTTTATCAGCATTAAATATGTATAACGCAACATCTTTGGAGCAAGGATTTGACAAGCCAGCATGTCGGCAGGTAAAGTTTTTCCCGTGTTTAGCCTCTTGGCCTCCTTGTGCTCTCTTTAAAGATTAGCCCTCACCCTAACCCTCACCCTTTAAATTAAATTATATGAACAGACACACAAGAAATCTGTCTTGTAAAATTACAGGAGGAGCAAATAGCTATTCTGATAATAATTAAAGAAAAAAAAAATTACCATACGGAGATTGTTATGTCACTTGTACAAACCTAGTAGTGAAACTCAAGTAACAAATACTGCTAATTATCAGCTTATGAAACAATACATTTTACAATCCCAATTCCAAAAAAGTTAGGACACTGTGTAAAATATTAATAAAAAGAGAATTTGTTGTTTTACAAATCATTTTTTTGGCCTATATTTAATTGAAAATAGTAAAAAGAGAACATATCAAATTTTGAAACTGAAAGATTTTATGGCTTTCTGAAAAGTATATGCTCATTTTATATTTGATGCCAGCAACATGTTTAAAAAAAAACTGGGACAGGGGCATGTTTACCCTTGTGTTGCGTCACATGGTAAACATATAATGCCATTTTCATTTGAAAGTGAAGTGTTGTCCCATTCTCAATAGTTTGGGATCTCATTTGTTGTATGCGTCTTCAACCTTTCATTGAAGTTTAAATCTACAAGGTCTTCCATGAAAAAGACGACATCTACTTGACATATGTATATATGTATATATGTATGTGTTGTTCAGCATTAATCATGCCTTTCCAGATGTGTAAGCTGCCCATGCCAAGGGCACTTATGCCTCCCCATACCATCCCGGATGCTGGCTTTTGCAATGTGTGCTGACAACAAGCCAGGTGGTCCCTCTCCTCTGTAGAGCGGATGACGCAGAGTCCATGATTTCCAAAAACAATATCAGATTTTTATTTGTTTTCCTCTTTGCTTCAGTCTATTTTAAATGAGCTCAGGCCCAGAGACGTTGCTGGTGTTTCTGCATCATATTTATAGATCGTTTCCTCTGTGCATGGTGCAGTTTGAACCTGCATTTGTGGATGCAGGGATGACAGAAAATAGCTTTTTGGAAGTGATTTTGAGTCCATGCAGTGATTTCCACTACAAAGTCAGGTCTGTTTTTACTGCAGTGCTGCCTGAGGGACCGATGATCACGGCCATCCAGTATTGGTTTTTCGCCTTGTCCCTTTTGTACAGAGATGTCTCCAGATTCTCTGAATCTCTGAATGATATTATGAACTGTCGATGATAAAACCCGAGTGGAGGAACACTATTCTGAAATTGTTCAACTATTGGTTCACATAGTCTCTGACCGAGTGATGAACCTCTTCCCATCTTTACTTCTGAGAGGCTCAGCCTCTCTGGATGCTCTTTTTCTACCCAGTCATGTTACTAACTTGTTGCGCATTAACCTAATTAGCTGAGAGATGTACCGCCAGGTGTTCTTTTTTTAGCATTACACTACTTTTCCAGTCTTTTGTTGTCCCTGGCAAAACTTTTTTGAAATGTGCTGCTACTATCAAATTTAAAATTAGCATATGTTTTACATTTGATATGTTGTCTTTGCACTATTTTCAATTAAATATAGGGTTTAAATGATTTACAAACCACCAAAATCTTATACCTTATACTCTGTTTTTTTTAATTAATTTTAAAAACCCATCTTTCATGAAGAACCACTGGCTCTCCTCTGACCCAACCAAGCAGACTGCACCTGCAGCTCACGGTGGCTGCTTTCCCACAGACTGAATGTGTCAGTGATTGGACGAATGTTTTTGTTGTACTAGTTTATGATCAGCCTGGCTGGTGTTTTTACAGGTTTACCAGGACAATGTGTACTCGCCGGACTGTCACTTCTACTCCTTTAAGAAAGTCCTTTATGAGATGGGCACTGAGTACTTCAACAATGTGGAGCTGGCCTCCTTCCACTCCACCTCCAAGGGCTACACTGGAGAGTGAGTATCCTCTGCATTGAGCAGATTTCTGTTGTTTGACAAGACTCCAACATGTGTGTTCTCAAACACAAAGCAAAAAAATACAAAGTTTTCATTAGAGGAATCGTTCCACATGTTGGGGAGTTTGCTTTTTTGAGTAAGATGAGAACATTTGCATTGCTGTCATATGTGTACGGTAAATATGTACAGCCAGCAGCCAGTTGGTTTAGCTTAGCACAAACAGGGGCACAATGACTTCCTTCAGTCTCGTTGTTACTGTGAGGTTCCTAGGCAATAGGGATGAGCGGATAAAGCGGATATAGCAATACAAGTATGATACGAGTGCAACCCGTCAATATCTGTGCTCGTGCTGAAGGAAAATCCTCATTGTGTAACTGACTGTCTTCGCGCTCTGTGATTGGCCAGTCACACACAGCGCCCGCCCCTCCCTACACAGACATGTCTCTCGTAACGTACTCGGTGCATTTGACAAGACAGAGCTGAAAGCGGCTCGTGTTGCGTCGGTCCCTGCCTCCAGTCCGGTCGGGGTTTTTTTTTACCGTCTGCTTGCTCTTAGTTTGGCTGGTGATATAAAGTCAGCAGGAAAACTTTGCTCGTACTGAACGCGGCGCTGTTGAGAAGAAGTGAACAAGGCTGACATATTATTTCCTGTTTGCCATCACTGGATGTTTGCATGAATCATGAAGTTCACACAGATCATTAAAAAATAAACAGTCTCACAGACCACTTACACACATACACACATATAGCTGTAGCTGAACACACAAAGTAGCCTATATTAATATTATTATTGTATGTGGCTACATGCAGTATCTGACACTTTCTCTCTGCAGTTCATAAAAATAAATATAATATTATAAATATTACAAATTAAGCTTTATATACTGTATATAGGCTTTGAATACAGTAGATTAGCAACTTCTGATCAATCCATATCAATTTCAGACTTAAAATAATGTACCGTTTTTAAGCCCCACCCATTTCTGCTTCAACTTCAGGCCCCGCCCTCTCCAAGTACAGATACAGATACAGATAATATAGATGGTTGAACAGATACAGATGATATAGATGGTTGAACAGATACAGATAATATAGATGGTTGAACAGATACAGATAATATAGATGGTTGAACAGATACAGATAGTGGTCTACTCGCTCATCCCTACTTGTCAATCAGTGGACAATCCAGGAAGCCACTGCACCCAACCAAGAAATAATGGCTCATATGACTGTAAATTGTTGCTATTGATTAAAAAACAACTAAGATATAATGTGTTTGTCAGTGAGCCTTAGAAGTAGCTTTTCCCCTCTTTTCTAGGCATCTCTGGTCTCTGTACTTCTGGATGTCCATCCATTGGTAGCGAGAGCAGCTGCTGGGACAGTGGATGCTTCCTGGACATCTGCAGCTTGTGCTCTTTTATTCAGGGCAGACACAACAGACTTACTGATGAACTCCTGAAGGCACAATTTAGCAGGGTTTAAGCTCTGTAATAGACACATTCTGTGGCCATTTTTGATGTTGTTAGGTTTGCTATACTACATACACATCAGTGGTGAATTTAAGAGTGATGCTTTGGTTCACAAGATACACACTGCCAGATGGCTCAGTATTAATACATGTTATTCACCTAGTATAGAGTGCCTTTTTCCTGACCCAGGACTTCTCACATTATCTGTGTTTTATTTCTGTCTCCCACTCAGGTGTGGTTTCCGTGGAGGGTACATGGAGGTTTTGAACATGGATCCACAGGTGAAGGCCCAGCTAGTCAAACTGCTGTCTGTTCGCCTCTGCCCTCCTGTCTCTGGACAGGCAGCAATGGACGTCATTGTAAATCCTCCCAAAGAGCATGAGCCCTCATATGCTCAGTTTACCAAGGTGAGAGTCTGTGGCTTTTTTTCTGTCCTAAATCAAGTCATGTTGTATGTGCAGCTTCCCTTTAAAGGACGTGGTCAAAGCATTTCTGTTTTATGATTATTGTCACTTAACTCTGTACCATTGTTAAATGGATTGGATTCTGAGAACTGAATGAGCAGTAGGTGTAGCTGGCATCTAACAAGACATTTGATGAATTAATGGATAATGGCATTGTGAAGGGCAGTGGTTCCTAACGTGCAAGTACTCTGACAAGGAATGATCAGGATTTGACAGCATATTTGAGCTGCTATATATTCGTATAAAGTATATTTGTTACTGCATGTCCCAGAAAACTCAGAGGATTCCCAAACTGTCAGTAAACTGTTTGCGTTGTTCCTCTTATGCCCTAGGCGTGGCTAGCTGAATCTTTGGTAGGGACTTTGCCTAAAAAACTGTGCAGAAGTTTCCTTGATTATTTTCTAACCCTTGTGTGTTTTGTGTTATGTTGGTTCCAAGGAGAAGAGAGCTGTCCTGGATGCCCTGGCTCACAAGGCCAGCCTTACAGAGCAAATCCTAAACTCAGTGCCTGGGATTAAGTGCAACCCTGTCCAAGGAGCCATGTATGCCTTCCCTCAGATTTTCATCCCACCACAAGCAGTTCAGGAAGCCCAGGTCTGTTACTGCATGCAGTCTTCAATGTGGAATAGTTCTTAATTGCAGACACAGCTACTGCAATTTTACAAAAAACAAACCAGAACACTGCCAGTGCTGCAGGGACACAAACACATTGTAAGTTCATATCTTCGTTTAGTTTAAAAAAAAATTCCCTTCTGTTAGTTCAGTTTTTTTATTCAGGTTTAAGTTTAAAACACACCAAGTAGCTGGTGGTTGTGCACTCTTGTGAGAGCTGACAGTGCAGGGGTGGGCACTGTAATGTCTCTGTGTGTCTCTGCCAGCATGTGTCAAGAAAACCAATCAATTTTTCAATGTCATATGAACACACACATAAATCTCAATGAATAGTGAGAGTCTATCCCAGCATGCACTAAGTTTCCCTGAACATGTCTTCAGTCTATGGCTCGATGGAAAGCAGCTGTATAGAGCAGAAATGTGATTTGGATCAGTTAAATGTATTATTCTTCTTTCTATGTGTCTGCAGTCTCTGTCTGTGGCTCCTGATATGCTGTACTGCCTCAAACTGCTGGAGGAAACTGGTATCTGTGTGGTTCCTGGAAGCGGATTTGGCCAGAGGGAGGGAACCTATCACTTCAGGTTAGACATAAAAACTTCCTTACGCCAACAGTGCCTATTTAATATTTTCAATCAGATTTGAGATGGTAAGATTTGGACAGATTGTTTTCCAAGTGTCAAACAATCATCTGTCTTAATTAGACTGATGTTTTTTCTGTTTGTGGCTTTCTTCTTTATTCTTCTTCTGGCACCTTCTGGTTTACTGAATGTGGGGTGTCATACTCAAGCCCAAATTTAATCTTTGTCCACAAGATATCTCAACATTCAGTATGCGGATGACCATAAATAGTTTGAGCACAGTCAAGGTCCCAGAGAAGTGAACCCATTTGATTTGAATGACCTAATGGCCGTCTCTGTAGCACCACACTGAACTGTCGCTGGTGTACTTAGCCAGCAGGCTCACTACCTGTACAGTTCATTAAAATATGTAGCTCAGTTCTGAACCCGACAATAAGTTAACACTATATTCAAGAGACAAATTTGTACCTTGGCTTTCTGTCCTTGACAGACTATAGACTGACTGACTGACCATAGACCATACTGCATGTGTGTTGTGGAGCTGTTCGTACCTGATTGTAAAACAATGGCTAATTCAGGTGTCAAAGTTCTGCAGAAATTTACTTTGCCCCACATAAATTCACTTATTGATGCAATGCAATTCAAATTAATTGATTTTGAAAAGATAGACAGAAATGCTGGTATGACCGAGCCCTTCGTAAGAGGGATTGTTGGATTCCAACTTCCACATGTTAGTTAGGAGAGCAAAGTCTTCAAATGAACCAATGGTATATTTAGATATATTGTGCATTTTGTTTTTACTGTTTCTTCATGTTTCATAGAATGACCATCCTTCCAAGCCCAGAGAAGCTGAAAATCCTCCTGGATAAGGTGAAGGAATTCCACCTCCGATTCCTCAAAGAGTATTCACAACAGGAACCGGAGGTCACCAGAACCACCCAAGAGCAACACAGAGAAAAGCGGCCAGACTGATGGCCCACAGATTAATTCAGAGTGTGCTATTTAAATTGACATTTTGTGTAATGTTAATATTGTTTTGAGCTTAATCTTATTTTTAAGACTTTTGTTACAGAAATGTGTGCCTTCCCCCAGATGATATTTAAAGACACAGTAGATCCTTAATCTGTTGAGACATGTTGCCAAAAGCTGTGAATAAAAGAACTAAAGGCAGGTCTGTGACCAGGGAAGCACGCTGAACTTACCCTTCTATATGCAGTTTCTCCATGCTCTTCTTGATCTGTGCTATGTGGCTAAGTGGAAACCTTCCACTGAAAATCTTGCATTCATCCATCTGCTCATTTTTATGCTTGGCCAAGGGCATCACACATCAGATTGTTACACACCTATTAGGCATATGAGGAGTTGTAAGCCTCTTTAAAAGCTTCTGTAAAAGTGCAGCCACAAAATTGTTTTTGTTTTGTTTGCTTTGGTTTTGACTTGTATAATATTTTATATCACAAAAAATATACATCACTGGTATCTAGCCATGGAGAGATTTGTTACTTGTTTGTTTTTTTGGGTTGTTTTTTTTTTTTTTTAAGATATCTATATTTTTAGATATCTGTCTCTGAGAGTTCTGCCTCCAATACAGTTACAATATTGTATATGATAGTTACAATGACGGAAATGGAAAAACTCAAGTGCTCCAGTTAACAGGTTATTTTGCCTTCCAGAATGACCTATATGACTGTTCCAAAAAATACTTTTTGATATCAAAAAATGATGATATCAGACATGAGTGCATTCTTATCAGTGGCTGCTATGGTTGGAATCATATCCTGGCAGTGTGGAGAAGCAGCTTTTAGATCATCATGTTTGATAGCAAAAATATTCCAACAGTGAAATGAATGAATAAAATAAGAAATTAAAAAAAAATTCTGACTTTGTGTTGGTTTCTTAGGCTGACGTGGTTGCACTGTGGGGATTTGGAATCATGACCAGCTCCTGCTGATGTAGTACAGTATTGATCCATGATTAGACCTATTAGATAATCACAGAAGATTGGTCCAAAAGTCTGCGTAAAAATGATACTCAGTGAGATAGTAATGACATGTCTTGAAAAACAGAATGGTATATGAGACACAAAAAGCTTTGGAAAAGAACAGCCTGTAATGATCAGGATTACATCCAATGCGCACAGTTGCTACCACATACATATATGACTATGGCAGATTGACCATGGCTGTAGTGATCACAGGTCTGCTTCTGTCTCTTCTACAAGGTAGCACAAAGGAGCAAGTACATATCTTCTAGAGCAGTTTCAGTGCACCTTTTGACTGTTACACATTACATCACAGTATTAGATTTATTTTCCATTGTAACATAGGACAATAAAAGTATTCTGTAATGAATAATAAAAGTAGCAATGTATGAAAAAAGCTTGGTTCTGATCTGCATTAAAGACCAATCTCAACTCTTTGCAAAGACATTTGTCTTTTCCTATGAGAGAAATTACACGAAAAAGATCATTGAAATATAGTATCACGAATAACTTTTTAAAACGTTTCGTCCTTCGGTCAAAGCCACATTCTGCGCCATGCTCCCGTGTCCAGTTGATGGTAGTAAGCTTGTTTGCAAATCGCCAACAGCCATCCACGAAGAAGAAACCGGACCCGGAAGTGTAGCAGAAAACATGGCGGCGCCGTGATGTTGACGCATTTAGGACAAATCTGTAAGAGTGACAGAAACGTAGTCAGTGTCAAGAGTGACACTTTGGACAGTTGGTGTTTTGCGGTGAAGCGGCGGCTCCTGTTAGCATGTGGACGACTGGCCCGGCGGCAGGAGCTTCTCTGAGGATCCTCCAGCGCTGCTGCACACACAACGTGCAGAGGAAGGGGGCCGAAGGGCGGCCGCTCTGCAGACTCCTCTCATCGTCAGGACCTCCGTGGAGGCTCCTGTTCTTTGGGTCCGATCAGTTCGCTGTGGAGACTCTGAAACTGCTCACATCCAGCAGGTGCGTTTCCCACACCAGAAGGCCGCTACACACCCTCCAACATCTGTCTCCACGCAAATGGCATTGGGTGACTTATCACGTCACACTGTCCAACATGTTCATTTAAACATAACAGCGAAACATTGAAGACTGAGGTGGTCACAGAGCATCACTGAACATTGGATTTTCTAAAAAGAGCACTGTATAGACGGGTTGATATGTTTTTGATAGGCAGAGTAAGCTTCAATAACAGTGAGAGCAGCACTGAAGACTCTTTATCTGTTTAGTCATGTTGAAAGTGTTTCAATGATTGCTGGACCAATACAAGATTTTAGAGGTCAATGCCGTCATTGACATTTGACTTTTGGATAAAGTACCCTTGAATTATATTATTATTGTTATTATTATTATTGTTGTTGTTATTATTATTATTATTATTATTTTAGACAATTTCAACCAATGAATGGAGTAGACAAGGCAGGATGTTTAATGTTGAAATTTATTTATGTAATTTGTAAGTTTATTTTTCATTATGTGTTTCCAGACCATATTTAGATGATCCTGCACACTAAAAGTCCACTAGTGAAGATTTATAATGAAAATAATATCTCTGGTCTCTCCATTCATGTGTCCTGAGTGAATACTGGTGCAACTACACTCGTCCAGTTTTTACTCCAGTTGATTTAATATCAGCAATGAGTTAACATTGGTCGATATACCAGATATATACCTGACTCTATTGTTGCTGACTCACTGTTGGAAGCCACTGCAACGGAATTTGACAATAAAGGAGGTCTAAGTCTAAGCACCCCCTGGCTAATTTGAACACTGACCCAACATCAGTATCGGACCTCACTAATGCTCCTGTGGCTTAACGGTATTGAATCCCTGCAGCCAGGTTCTAGAATCTGGTGAAGGCCTGAAACCGCAGTGCCAAATCAGTGCTAGGAATTTGGGGGCTCAGCCGCCTGTCACATTCCAACTTTAACCACTGGTTGTAACTGTCAACTAAAAAGTAACTACCTGCAATAGAGTGCACGTGAGACACTGGATGGAGTGTAAACTGTGACTGTTTTTCATTACAACATATTTCCATGTCAAAAAAAGCAGCGCTCTGTTGTACTTTTAACTGCAGTATTATTTCCATACTGGAATCCTGTAGAATTTACTTGTTCTTTGATCAGATGTTTCCAGTTTTAAATCTAAATTTTGCCTAATTTTATTTTTACAATACTCTTATTTATACACCTTCATGTGCTTAGACATTTAACACTGTGGATTTTGGATTTCTTTTGTTATCTTTATTTCATTGTTCCCTTCCCCATCATTCCCACTGTCATTACTTTAATATTTTGCATTAAACCCTAATCTTTGTGCTAGAGTTTTGAATAAATGTGGGGTTAGATTGCCAAATCCCAATCTGCATTCCTGTTCTAGTAAGATGACTGATGTGTTGTCACTCATGGCTGAAAAACTGGTGACAATGAAATTTGTTTATCTTCATTTTGCAGCTCATGAAATGACTCTCTGGGCTTCATCATCTTGGAATAAGGGAAGTAAGTGCATGATGACTAACGTTGTTGTTCTGGTTTGTAGGAGCTCCAGTGAGGGGATAGTGGAGTCCCTTGAAGTTGTTACTCTGTCTGATGATGTCCCAGTGAAGAGGTTTGCTCAGCAGAACCAACTTCCACTCCACAGCTGGCCCCCTCACAATGTGGATGGACAGTTTGATGTTGGGGTGGTGGTGTCTTTTGGCTGTTTACTCCATGAAAGACTGATCAACAAGTTTCCATAGTGAGCATTTTCTTTCCGTCAGTGATCTGTTAAAACTTGTTTGCCCACTGAACCTAACCCCAGTTGCTGTCTGATAGAAATGTCACACCTGCCTCTGGTCACTTGTCCAAGCTTTAAAGAAAATGTTCGGATTATGTTGTGCTCACCAAAGGAGTGGGAGAGGTCTCAGTGTGTGGCCACATCGTTACAAATAGGTCAGAATGAGAAGGAAACATGAGCAGTCAGATGTTGAGACAAACTTATTTGGAAGAGAAAAAAAAAGGTGGACAATGAATGATGACCCACACTTCCATTTTTAAACATCCGTCACAGTTTACAGTTTACCCACCTCCTGCTTCAACTTTGGCCTACTTTACTTGTTGGTTGTAGCGGTGCCTGAACAGTTTTCCTGTGCACCTGTCATGTGTGTGATAATTCATATGAACAGCTACTTACATCTGCTACAATGACCACACAGCATTAAAGAAGGAATGCAAAAACTTTGGTTAAATAAATGTCATGTTTTGTCTCCCCCTGTCATGAGAGGTGGTGAGAAGATAACTGCCTGAAATTTGATAACATTACCCAAAGTCATCTCAAAACAATGTGCAATGTATATGCAGGGTGGTTTTAGCCTGGAGCCCTGGCTGCTACATTTGAATAAACACAGAATCTACTCTGTACAGACAGCATGACATTATAAACTATCAATACAAACTGCATGTGTTTGTGTCTGTGCAGCGGGATGTTGAATGTACACCCCAGCCTGCTGCCCAGGTGGCGAGGTCCAGCACCCATCTTCCACACCATCATGCATGGCGACACTGTGACAGGAGTCACTGTCATCCAGATCCGTCCTCACAGGTACACAGATGGAAAACCTCTCAGTGTTTTTCCTGTTTTCCCTTACTACGAACATAAACAGATTAAAAATGTCTTTGCATCCCAGATTTGATGTGGGCCCCATTCTCCACCAGGAGCTCCATCAGGTCCCTGAGAAATGTACCTCTGATGAGCTTGGAGTTGCCCTGGCCACGAAGGGAGCGCATCTCGTGAGTTGTGGGAACATGTCTGGTAGAAGATGATAAGTTGATTGTCTTAAAGGATGGTAACAGAAATGCTGTATTTGTTTTCTGGACTGCAGCTGGTTGATACGTTGAAGACACTGTCTGAGAGACTGGCACATAAAAGGGAACAAAGTCAGACAGGTGGAACATTTGGTACGTAGGTCTGAACTACATAGATGTAGTCATGCACGAGAAACTTCTCCAACTTACACATTCATTTCCTTTAACAGCCCCAAAAATCAGTATGTCCATGAGCTGGATGGTGTGGGAGGAACAGACTTGTGATCAAATCGATCGACTGTATCGTGCCATCGGATCTCGGGTAATGATGACTCATGTCGGCTGTTGTTCACTTTGAGCAATGAAAGACTGTTGAATTTCACTGTAATGACCCTGATCTCTGCCGTCAGACGCCTCTGAGGACGATATGGAACAGCAGGACAATAAAACTTCTGGATTTTGTAGGAAATTGTCACATTTCATTATCAGGTAAGTTTGTTAAAAGCAGATTTATTTTACCATGAATGTATTAACTGTACTTTTCTATATTCATCTCTTTTTTTATAGAGAGATAGAGAGAGCCAAAAGTGCTACCATGGACAAACGCTCATTCCAGGAAGCCATATTTGGCATGCCATAAATCTGCAAATATGTCACATACACAGCTCTCCTTCTGTGTACAGAGCCTCATTCTATCAAAGAATCATGTGTGTAAATTTGAACCATTTAGTGTGAACACTTCAAAAGTTATTAGCCATCAAACTATGGATGTTTGATTGTAACGCTGGTTTCTATGCTGAATATGGACCCACGTCCTCTATTTGAAAGCTTCATATCTCCAGAACTAGTGGAGATATTGGCATAATCTTTGTACAGCAGTTATTATTAACAAGGACATTATAATAAAAAAATATGAACAAAATCTGAGATGAAAATCTGTGATTTGACACAGAATTACCCAAATGAAAGTGTAGAATTGTAGAATGATCCATACCAAGATGAGACTTAACCAATCTCTCTCTCTCAGTTACTGTGCATGTAAACGTAGCCAGTGTAGGTGGAACTTGTCTGTCTGTGTTGGCGGTGAGGAATCAACTTGTATCCCAGAAGATTTCTGTGTCTGTTCATTGTGTCAGGCATTTAGATTTGATATGCCTGTGTGTGTGTGTGTGTGTGTGCCTTTGCCTTATGTTACTACAGGAATATATAACCTTAATGCCAAGACTCATAGTGAGCACCACCCATATGTTGTTTGTTGCAGATCAAAGGAGAAGGCCAGTCCCTGGCTCAGTGAGCTTTCAAAAGGAGTCTAATACTCTGGCTGTCTGCTGTAAGGTCTGTCAGTTCTTTTAAACTCTCAATCAATGACCTAAACCTTCTCACGTCTCTCTTTACCCCCACCAACACATCACATATTTCTCTTTAAAAAGAGATGAATGAAACTATATTGATTCATGGAATTTGCCATCATCACTCAGATATTGATAGTAACATTCATGAACAACATAGCTTCATGTCATAATAAAGCAGGTATGTTTAACCTTTTCAGGTTTTATGTAGAAAAAAAACAATAGTGCAGGGCCACAGCTTTTAATTTGTCTGTCTGAATTTTAAGCTCTTTGTGCTCTATACTTTCATATGCAGTAAGACGATTTGTCCCTCCTAATGGAATGGTGGTGGGGGAGCCCTAAAATTCCTGACACACAAAAAACTGTATGTTCCTAAGAAAGAAGTTACTTTAGGGTCGATGTTCTTGTGCATTCTTGTAAACATTTTAATTAATGTCTCTGGTAGAGCTTCTTGTAGAAAAGTCACATTTGGATGTGAATAAGAATATTAGTAATTGCACAATAACTTGTATTTACGTTTCCATAGCCACACTTTAGTTTTAATTGTAGTGATGTTACAATTGTATCTCACATGAAATCACTGTCCAGATTTCTGCATAATAGCTGCTTTCTGTAAGAAGTTCGAGCAACAACATGTGCAGGTTACCCCAGAAGCCTACTGGTACCCGTTAGGCTTGGGCGATATGTTACACTTTTCAAACTGGCCATCATCAGCCCAACAACCAGCAATTGCTGATGTGTTCATAAAGGTGTGTGTGGGCGTAATCACGCTGGTAAGACAAATACAGACAAGACATACAAGCAAGCCACAAAGCAAACCGAACCAATTACACGACCGCTTTTCCAGAGGAAACTTAAAAAGCCTGTTTGAAATAAAGGTCTGATTCGTACCCTGTAATGTTTTGAATATCGTAGCAATAGCAGTGCATTCCTTTTCCCCTTTTCCGTTAGATCTATGTCATTCTGATATTTTTGTTCCTCAAACATTTGTATTAATCCACGTTCTCTGTTTCAGGATGGCTGGGTGGGATTCAAGGCGGTACTTCTGAAAAAAAGGCTGACAGCAGCTGACTTCTACAATGGCTACCTGCATCAGACAGCTGAACGACTGTTTGTCAGTAGAAAAAAAGGAAGTGAAACACATCAGATGAGAGAGAACTCTGCATTGTGATGCAGCAACAATATGTTATTGTCTGTTTTAAGACATCTGCATTTCTACAGTATACTTGAAATAAATGAATGTGCTGGTGACTGGAAGATACCAGGAACAATCATGAAAGATATTTTTACCTCTGTCAAGGAGGTCATGTTTTTGCTGGCGCTGGTTTGTTGGTTTGTTTGTTTGTTTGTTTGTAACATAACTCAAAATGTTATGGATAGATTTTGATGAAATTGTCAGGAAATGTTCTTTCTGGGACAAGGAACAAATGATTAAATTTTGGAGGTGATCCAGAAAACCACCATTACGGAAATGTGGATTTTCAGGTATAACTATTAAACTAAAAATGATATCAGTGTGATTCCAGTTGCTAAGGGTCTGTTTTTATGGTCCAGGAATCCATTGAAATAGATACATCAAAGGTAGGACTGATATTTTGGGCTGTAAGTCA
Source organism: Centropyge bicolor (assembly GCA_037975185.1). Lineage (NCBI taxonomy): Eukaryota > Metazoa > Chordata > Actinopteri > Pomacanthidae > Centropyge > Centropyge bicolor. The sequence continues at coordinate 221,873 of JBBMOC010000179.1, read as the reverse complement.
CAATAAGCTGAGGGAACTGTGCTGCTTGGTGGAGGTTTATTTTCTGAAACCAAAGAGCTGTTAGCAACTCAGTAAATTAAATTAAATGTACAATATTGACAAATGTAACAGAAATACTGCTGCATAGTTCTTAATATCAAATATACAAAAAAATAAAAGTACAAGTGGAGCATTAACAATTCCAGGTTATTAATCTTCTGTAACAATAACTAAGGTTACTTTTCCAGTAAAAAAATGAAGACACTGCTGCAAACAACCAAGTTCAGCAATAATTATATGTCTAATTATGTATAATTATATTCATATGTAATTAATTATTATATATAATATTATGTTATAAAATGATTTCGAGAGCAGTGTTTGCACAGTTCCATGTCCTTGTTTTTTCCTCACAGCTGCGATTGTGATGCTTGGATGGTGTGTTTTTAAATGTTTGAGTAAATTTGATGTGTTGCCGGTTGCGTAATTGATGAGAACCTTCGCAGTGTCGACATACGGCCTTGGTCTTGTCCGCTTGTTTCTCTCTTTTGTGTTTAGTACTAATTAACAAATGTTAGTCTGCGAACACAAAGAGACAGCAAATGGGTCCAAATAGCGAATGTGATAAATGCTTAACATCAGAATGTTAGTGAAGTCTACAACTGACTGCTGAAGTGTCATACCAGGTTAAGCTGAACTTTGGCATGTATTTTTGCACAAAAGAAAGACTGCAGATTTTGTCCGCCATCTCCTACAGTGTAGTCACATTTATGAGACAACCAGTAAAGGCGTAATGATGACAGGAATCATGTTTTCAACATAAATACAGTTTGGCATGTGAGTACTACAGTTACAGTAGACACACTTGAAATATTCAGAACCTCACCTGTAATTTCTCTTCTGAGCACAGTAATTATATGTCTGTTCTTCTAATGCAGCTTTGCAGCTAGGACAATAAAAAAAACAATGGCACCTTAACAGCTTTTGATATAACTCAATAACGCCTGTCGTAGAGTTCAGTGGCTCATATTTTATGGGCAAAGAGGTACTCAGAGGTACGCTTTGTAGATGAAAAATAACACTTCCATTCACCCTAAAAGTAACTTGCAGACCACTTCTGGGACCTAAGAGTGGATATCATGTGCTCAATTTGGCTCTTTGTAAATGCAAATCTTAGTAACATGTACAGACTCAAGAGCAACAGACCATGAATTGATCCTTTGTCAACTTTTACCAACATAAGTTCCCAAGAACATTTTTTTCCTTTGAATAATGCAAATCAGACAGGCACTTTGTGGGACCTGTCAAGTGACAGAGGGAGGTCCTGCAATATGCAAGTTTAAATGTTTTATTCATGAAACAGTGTTGAGCATTGAACACCAATAATGCATATGAGTTTTAACAGGTCCTTTTTGACAATACATTGAGTTCTGAGTATTAAATGCAGTGTTAAATATTATATTATAAATATTATTTGAATATTTTTTTGTCAGTAGGTCAAGGGTGAAACAAAAAATGACATGGGTGGAACTACTGAACTCAGAAAAGGTAAAGGCAAACCATATGTTGAAGGGGGGCTTAGACTCTTCCATCATGTCATCTTGGAATAATTTGCAGAGATGACATGATGATACTCGTGCAATTCCTGCAAACAGATCTTTGTGTTGAATGCAAATGATAAATACAAACACATTAGATATACTGAAAACTTCCGAATACTACTAAAAAAGGTGTTAAGAACAAGTCATTGCAATTGAAAATAGAGTAACAACACAATTATCTGTTCTTTAACTTGCATATGAAACAAATTTTATGGACTGCCTTTTTTCGCCTCCGGAACAGAGCAAAAATTACACATATCCTGTCCCAAAAAGATGCAGGAAAACTTGTCCATGCATTTGTTAATTCCAGGCTGGATTATTGCAATTCTTTGATTCTTCTGCACTGGCTCTCTGTCAAATCCAGAATTGAATTTGAATCCTTCCCCTACTCTACCACCATCATACCTTCAGGAGCTCATATAGTCTATAGTCTAGTCTGTCCAGGTGAGCCCTGGGCCATCTCTTAGTAGTGAGTCTTGGGTGATATTTTTTTATTCATTTTTAATTTTTGTTATATTTGTGATTAAGTTTAAGGCCGTTATTGAGCCCTTTTAATTTCCAGTCAAGAGTACTGTTTCAAATTTACTGTACAATTTAATTAAATTTTATTTCTATAGGGCCAAATCACCACAAAAGTCATCTCGAGGCACTTTACATATAGAGCAGGTCTAGACAATACTCTTTGTAATATTATTACTGTAGTAATAGCCTTTTAAAAGATATTAAGTTTTTAATAAGAAAATGTGAGGTACTACTCGACTTTTAACACGTTGCCTTCCTCGTGTGTAGTTTATGTTGGTGAAGTTTTAGTCAAAGCATTTTAGTTTATATTTATTATTTGAGTTATCTTGTTGTTCTGAAGGTATTAAATTGTATATTGTATTCAATCAGCTGGTGCATCTTTTGCACCTGTTAAATTTCGTCTACGCATAATGAGAAATGAACTACAGAAGGAGCTTGTACGAAATTAGGAAATGATGATTGTCTTTGATTGGGTTTCTCTCTGTGGACCGTACCACTTTACACTCTCACACAGGGGTTGTCACCTGTACTTTCACTACCGTCTCAGAAAGTACTTCCTGCGAAAAATCGCTCTTCGAGAAAAGTAAATCTGATTGAAGGTTAAATTCAACGTATAGCCATTCAAACATACCCTGGGGCCCATATGACATATATATTGGCTCTGAGCATTGCGCCACCCTCCTCCGTGCAGCTGTCGAATGGTAACCGTTCAGCAGGAGAGACTGCCATTTTATACAGTGAATGCTAGCTAACGCTACTAAGTGACAGACCACAACTAATTCACATATGTAGTCGTCAGCTTGTTTACAAAAGTACAGCATAAACAACGTTATAGTGTAAGCAAACATCCAATTTTGTTTTTAAGCACAAGTCAAATTAACAGTGGCGTAAAAAGCACGGGTAAGTTGGTTATTTTAAGTTACCAGACGCTCTTTTAGCTAGCTAACGTTATCCTTAACATACCCACGGTGCTCGTACTTGTTGGCTTCATCATCGAGCTATGTCACTTTGGGCTGGAAGGTCTTTTTGTGCGGTCTACTTTTATGGACTGGACGGCACTTTGACAATATGACTCAGATGTTAACAGTCACTTAATATTGATGAAATTACGTCATGATAGATTGGCTTGCATAGGTATGCTATGATGTATTAGGATGGTGTTAACTCGTATGGGTACGGTGCTTTGCAATGCTTTTCCAAGGTTTTTCAGTTATTGCTATATATAATATCACTGTACACGTGACGTCACCAAACGCGGAAGTCTTCACTGTTACTCCTCCCACAGTCAGGATCTGTCATAGTAGACTCACATGAAGAAACCTTACTGAAGTGTAGTAGGTCTATCTGCAGACACACAGTACTACAGCACACGCCTCTTACATGACACAGCTTTATGCTGCATCCACAAGGATTCAGGCACGGTAGATGACAAACCTGATATCATTTCAGTGGATGAGAGCAGGGCGGTGAAACTAGGTAAGACCAGCACAGACACTGGCAGTGGTATCAGGAGAAGACAGTGCCATCCAAAGTTAAAATATGTTTTTGCATTTTGCTGTCCTGTCACACCGTTGGACTGTTTTTCCTGTGGCATCCAGAAGGTGTCCGCCTGCTGTCTACAGTCTTAGTCCATGTGAATGCAGCTTTAGGTACAAAAATTACTTGGTTAGGTTTAAGTTTAGGTGAACATTGTTGTTTGACTGGGGGGGGGGGGTCTGAGAGATAGTCTAGTCTGAGAGATAGACCAGATTGATAAACATACCCTTCTTGCTGAAATGGTAAAAAATATGGTGGCCGAGAGAGCCTAATAGACCTGACTAATACAAGTAAATTAAGTACCATTAAATATCTCGTACTGTGAACACACCAAACAGCAATGGAAACTGTTTCCAGGGGACAGTAAAAAGTGCTGATTACGACTTGGACATGCTTGTTGATGCCATGGTTCGTGACTCATGAAGTTCTTGTAGTCAGGTCTGTGTGTCATCTGTTCATTGTTTTCCTGTTTTGTTTTTTTACTTTTACTGTCTGCGTGCGCAGTCTGATTTACATTGTGCACTGACCTTGCGGGAGCTCACAGATTTAAAGAACATTAATCCACCAAACCCCTGTACTGGTCGCCCACACCTTCATCAGTGGTGGTGATGTGTAACTTTTTCGACACAGAAGTTGAAATTGTCTCTTTATCATTACAATTGCTTGGCCTATTGTAGCCTATACCTCGGGCTAGTTCTGTCTGTATGATTATCACTACAGGCCCTCTATCAACACTGGTAAACTGGATACTAGTAAATGTTAATATCTAACTAATATAGTGTTGTTAAATTGATTGAAAGGTTTACATAATTTTCTAGCGTTTTGTCTATTTGCAACATGTTTTTTAAGTTGCAGTGCACTGAGAATCTAGTGATCTCGTATTTAAAAAAATTACACTGTTATTACATATGTAATTGAAAAAAGGATTTCAATAAACCTGATGACCAGAATGCTTTGAAATCGAGGCGATTTTGATGAGATGGACAAATCTCTCTTTGAAATAGGATTATATGGCTTTGAGAAACTGTAAGGACTCCAAAGTAAACCTTCTTTCTACACAAGACCATCTGAAGTTTAAAATGCCAGTTTTGCGTGAAACCAATTTGCATTTCTAGGTCTTTTTAGTAAAGACCTCTCTCCACAGTGAACACCTGAACAACATAGAATCTGTCAAATCTCCGCCTTTGCCCTCTTTTCATTTGACAACCAACAAAACTCCATTGTACTGACAGACTTCCTGACCAAATCATTATTTTTGATGGTCAGAATTTTCTCTGATCAAATCAACATTATTGACAACAGCCTTTGTATTGTTGTTAAAAATGCGACATTACAGAAAAGGTTAGACAACAGAGTGAACTTTGCTGCCACACAGTCCCTGCCTGTGACCAAGGTCCAGATGCAGCCGGTTACCATGCTGAGGTCCAGCCAATTACTCCTCAGTATCTTCCTTCTTTCTGTGGCCAACTGTGCTCTGTTTAACAGTCAAATTCATTGTAAAGTTGTTCTTATGTACGTATTTTTCTGTTTTCAGACGACTGAACAAGAAATACATAATCATGGCGCATAACTACCTGTTAATCAGCAGGTAATCCCAAGCTATGGTGTGGTGGCATCAAGAAGTTCAAAGTTCAGATTCAACATGTTAATACCAACAACTCTGCTATGTATTCAGTCATAATGACATTTACCATCACAGAGAAAATGAGAGGCGACCAAAGATTGTCTTATAACTTTACTGACACACTGTGCCACTGAGCTGGCTCATACCATCATTTAGACAGCTCAGTTTGCCTTGTGCACACTAAAACACAAAGCCAGCATTTCAAGGCTTACTGTTGCTACTGCTGAATCTGGAAGGTCAGAATCCTTTAAAGTCAAAGTAAAGGCATTCTGTCCCAGAGGTAAACTAGCTAAAAAAAGTTACACTTAGATATTAGGGTTTAAATATGTCAACATACTCTTTGTAATTTGTGAATTAAAAAGCAAAGACAAATTGTTCAGTTTACACTTTTAGACTGCTCAGTCAGCACCGACAAAGAAAGAAACTTTTTCAATAATGTCAGTGTTGTAGCATTGTGCTAATTCTATTATTTATCTCCTAAATGCTGGGACAGAGGAATAAATTATTTCCCCAACTGTTCCTCCTGGGTATCATTTTCTCTTAGGTACCTGTTGCAACATGCTCACACTTAAACAGCCCATGGAATTTTCTCCAGCTTTATATCTCGTTTTAAAACATTTTAAAATGTTTTCCTTAATTTTTCTGAAGACTGGAGGTATACACAAAGTAAATGTTTCGGTCTGCGTTCCTATAGCATTAGTTATTGATTTGACACAGTCCAAACCTGCAGGGAGAGGCTGCTTGAAAACTGTGTTCAGAAGGACTTGCTTTCCTGTCTGTTTTTGTCTCGTTCCACTATTTCGACACATTAGGGTGATGATATGATTTAAATGCTTTTCATTGTAACTAACAGGGAAATCGTAATACTCCCATACATTAGATCTAAATGTTAGATCAAACAACAGCAGAAATTAGTACTGGTAGTGATTTGAGTGGCTCACAGTTTGTCAGTTTAATCTTTCTATAACTTGCCACATAAGTTACAAAAATATTCAATTGTTTGGAGCTGCAGAAATCGTAATAAACCTGACTTCTGCCCCTGAGCTATGAGTTACATTTTGTCTACTGGTGTTCTTACAGAAAGTTGAAAAGTTATACAACTCCATGAAAAAATAGGGGTGTTAGTGTTGAAAGATTTAATCAGGAATGTTGAATGTTTGGACTGTTTATCCTTGGCATGAACAAAATACTGAAGTTCAAATGCAGTTTCAACCAGAATTTTTATCCATAAAGTGCAAAAAAAAAAGTCTGTTTTTTCTCCTGCCATGGCATGCATGGAACACTGCTGCTGCTGATCTTAGTCGGTTATCTGTCTTGGATGTCATTGCGTGTTCCTGGACACATTACCACCTGTTAGTGTTCCACTTAGCATGGGGCGGGGGGGGGGGGGGGGAATACAGAAGTACATTATTTGGACCTGAATAAACAAACAGTTAAAGGAGTCATATTTTACAAATTTTCCCATATTTTTCTTTATTTCCCAGTGATCCACTAAAAAGTCACGTACATTCATTATTTCGCAGCCATCTTTCTCCTTTTTGTCTCAGGACAATTCTTTTTCCAGTTTTATTTGAATATAAGTGAAGGTGAAAAGGTCCGGTCCAAGTGTTGAAAGAACTCTACCCCTTAAGCTCTAACAAAATTATTACTAAAAGTTGGATTTCCTCGCATCTTACCATGTTAAATGTTCTCATTCTACTACTTATACAAGATCAAATTGTGTTCTCAAATTTAACACTTAAAAGTTTATTTGTTGACATGCCAATGTAGGCATTGTATGAATTATTATCCATTACTTTACAAAATCAACATAAACAACCCTTCACAATGACACAAATAAGATCCCCACAGCACAGCACTTTTTAAAAAAGATAATACCTCACTTTCTAATATCAAATCATTTTTACAGCTGGTTCACCTGTGGTGAAGAACACCACAAGCAAATACCATGAATTGAATTTTCATTTAAACAAAATTATGACCGCTGTGTTAACTGTATGCCAGATCAATCAGAGCACACATTGCTGAATTGCTAGTGAAAGTTTTTGACCCTTTGTTGACAAGCAATGTAATTTTTTTGTCTAGGGGGTTTGCGGGATGTGCAATGGTGGGAAACACTGGTACTTTTGTCGTGTATTTAATTGGAATTGCTTTTTGTGTGTGTGTGTGTGTGTGTGTGTGTGTGTGTGTGTGTGTGTGTGTGTTAGTAGTAGTGTGTTAGTAGTAGTGCAAGGCTCTGGATGGATAGCCTGGACCCTGAAACCCTGTATGTGTCTCCGGAGCAGACTGGGCAACCCACACTCCCCCTCCCTAACTCGGAAGTCTCCAACTTGACATTAGTGGGGTAAGTAGCCTCGAGCCTTCTCTACTCTGTTCTTTAGTGCTTGGGGGACAAGGTGGGGGTTACAGAAAATATGTTAACACCCAGTTATCCACTGCTCACCATGCCACCATTAGTCTATGCATAAAAAACTCTAAACAAAAGAGTGTATACTTACACAGTGGACCACAGCAGTAAGCATTAATGATTACTCAATTACTATTGTATGGTGACACATATGACCAAGTATCATACTGCTTTGGCATAGTCCTAGCTCAGTCAGATCAGAACACAAAGACATCATTCACACACAGCTGGAATCACCAGAACTGACTTTTATCAGCCATACTGGTATGTTGTGTTCATTGAAGAAAAACATCCACACTTTGAAATAATCTAAAAAAAGGCAGTCCTTCAGATTCATGGTTCCATGTGAACAAGAACTGCTAACAGCTAATGTTGCTTATATTTATGTAGGGCACATTTGACAAAATGTAAACCAAATTAATTTCTCAGCAGTTTTCACCAGACTTGATGAGGTTGTTTAACCTCATGATCCCATATTGAAGCATGATGCTTTGAAAAGTGAGGAACCTCCTTGAAATTGCATGCGAAATGGCAAAATGAGCTTTGACCTTTGTATCAATAGTTCATTTTTTTCATCATAGATAGGGATGGGTACCTTTCACATGTGAACCGATACGGTACCTGGGAATCGGTATCAGTACTCAGCGGCACCAATTTTCGGTGCTTTTGTGTGTGTTTATGTAGTAATAAATGTTAATTTATTTAATAATAAAAAAATTTTTTTTCAATTTAACATATTTATTTCTCAATATGTAAACTTTAACAAATATATCAAAACAGCATCCAACTGTTGGTATTGCAACATCACAGTTTGAGGATTGAATATTCATCTCATGAATCACATTCACTCACAAGAAAACTGTGCACTCTTCAGCCTTGAGAAAAATCTTGTTCTTAACCAGGTGCTTCCTCCGATTAGAAGTATTCCCACCCCTGGCCGGAACCTGCGGCTACTGACGTCATTACGCTCTTGTGTGTGCAATGCTGTGTTCATGTCTGGCATGGAAGATCACCTACTCTTCCAGCCCCTCGCAGTCACAAGGATGTGTTTAGGTGCCGGAACATGGTACCGTTTGATTTTATGTGAATCTGTACTCGGTAGTACCGATGGAATTCGGCCGGTACCTATAAAAGTACTGAATTCGGTACTGGTCCCTAATCATAGACACTTTCTTCTGAACCAACTCCCATATATATATATATATATATATATACATAAATTAGCTGTTATGGATCAGTATAAAGACCATTTTTTGTCACTGGTTTTCTTCTTTTTTTTATCTTATTTGTCTGAAATCTTCCTTTTCAAATGATCTTGGTTCGACTTGTGTGTGGTATTAGAAATATGTTTTACTGAGATGATATGAGTGCATGTTGCACAATATATTGGTACTTATCTGTAGATCAAGCAAAATTAAAATGGAAAAGAATATTCAGCAGTAATGGGTTATGTTGAGTCAAGCCAGCAAGTACCTGAAGGCGTGTTGACAGATACTGCAGCCTAGTGTTCTGTTACATCCGTCCCTTGAGTTTATCTAATTTAGTCTGTGTAGGTGTGTATGTCCATGTGAGTTTATGTGTACATTGTTGGGTGGGCAAAGACCAAAGCCAGTGTCATTTGACATTGGCTACCTTATGTTTTTACACACACAAATCGCACAAACGAGTGCAGCCTGTAGGACAACAGGGTAAACACAGCCCCCCTCAGGCCGGAACCTAATTGTTAGCCCCCAGTGTGGCTAGTCCAGGGATTAGCTACTGGCTGGGGAGTACTATTCACTCCCCTTTTCATTCCCTCTGCCCACTGGGCCTTATCACCATCAATCTGACACCTTGTTTATCTGACGCTGCAGCCAGATCTGCTGGCCTAGGAGAAATGTTCACAAAGGCCGTGGATCATCAGCACTTTGATTGTGGGACCCTAAATTGCCATTACTCTCTCTGGCCCCAGTGATCCCAGCAGCCCCCTGTCTGTGTGATCTCCATGCAGTGGTTAGTCCCAGTCACAGAAGCTGGAAAGGCAACCTGAAGGCCTGTCACTTGTCTCTGTCATTTGTTCTCTTCATACATCTGAAACAGCCAAATCTTGTTTGCCGTGTTTGTGTTCCAGTGGACAGGATCTCCATGTGGATTGGTTTGTTGCGGCACACTGTTTTTCTCTACCTTTGGTGCACTGTTGGCTGCCTTATTATACTTTTTGCCAGGAACTTACCAAAGAGTGTACGATCTGGAATTTACTGCCACCCTCTGATCACAGTGTCAATTTAGCTTCATTGTCCTAAAGAAGAGGCAAGAAAAAGAAACCGTCATGGCTTCTTTTAAACTGGATTTTCTCCCTGAGATGATGGTGGACCATTGCTCTTTGAATTCTAGTCCTGTGTAAGTAACTTCCTCTGGCCAGCTTTGTAAGTGTTGTCATGTGTCAGCTTTGAAGAACTGTTTTGTTGTGATTTAGTGTATAACCTATGTAATAATCATGAGCATCTCTGTTGTAGTGTGGTAGGGTGATAATAGGCTTAAGAATGAGAAGTGCCCCTTTTGGTTGTTTCCTCTTTGCAGTTCCTGATCTATGTTGTTCACATGTAATGTTTACATTCAGTATGAAGTGGGTTTGACTCACAATTATCTTCATATGCTTCAAGTGCCAGCAAGAAATCCCCCAAGAATGAAGTCAGATTTCATAGTGCAGTATGCATCCACATAGCCCTTCAGTGTACCAAGAGGAGTTGTGGTACCTTTCTATCTGCCTTCCCTTAAGGTTGGGTGTTGTTTTCTGGTAATCGCTTGCTATTCTTATGGAAACCTGGCTCTAATTCTTGGCATATTATTTGTGTGAGAAACAACACACAGTTCTGTGCATAATAGGCTGCTCTAACAAACCAAAGTCATCATGACCACATTATTAGCATGTTTCTTTCCCAAAATAGCATTTTGGGCAACTTTCATCCCTAAAGTAATGTCTGTATCATTGTTTATTAATATCAAGGTCTTTGATCACTGTTGTTGTGATATTTAATTTTGTCAGTATCGTGCATCCCCAAACAGACTTGTCCCCTGTTATAGCTCACTCTGAGACCTGTACCTCACTTTGATTTCAGAGGAATAGCATCACATCTTTAAACATGGGGTGCTTAGATAATGACAACACCCAAGCTGTTATTTTCACTTATAACATTGATATGATGATTATAACTGATTAAGTTGACTAATGATATCAGACATAATTTTGGTAGTTATGATGATTTTGTGATGTAATGAATTTTAAAAGAATTGTAAGAGATTTTAGGAGTAATGTAGCAAAGATATTTTTTCTTAATAGCCTCATAATATTGTTTAAGATGATGAATTAGCTAACACCTTATGTCTGAAATGTAATATATCAACTATATGTACTGTGTACTCTACTTATTTAGTGTGTATAGTTACATCCAGGGAAGATTTTTGAACTTTTCAACTATAATATTAACCGCTTCAACCAGCCTTTCTTTTGTCAATTGACTCTATTGCTTGGTTGCCATATCATCAAATCAGTTATCCCCTGTATCTTGCTTTTTCAAATTTCATCATACTCACCCTTTGCAGAAAATACACCTGGCAGCTCTGCATTAACTTTCCTCCTAACACTGAGTTGAAATGACAATATCATGGGTAAAAATATTGGTTGGGACGGGTCATCTTGCTCTCTCAACAGCATCTTGACATATCTGTCCATTCCCAAAGACAAACAGCAAGAAGGGAGGGGGCAGTGCCAATGTGATTATAAGACATTACACATTACAAGTTTGTCAGCAGGCAAAACTGTTGAGGACAAACCATTATACAGGCTGACATGAGGGGGTTTATTATCATTCAAGTCACATACTTCACATGCAAATGAGCACCCTTACCATGTGGACATGTAATGGACCTGCAAACTGCTCAGTCAATAGTATGCTCAGCTGTGACATTTCAGACGACTCAGATCAGTGCTCTCAAGTGGGCCAACTATGCACCTGAGATAGTGGATGTAGACGGCAGAAGGATTCATCTACAATGAGCTGAAGACAAGAATTGACCATTGAAATTCAGTAGATAGAGAGAAAAAATGCAGCAAATAATTCATGATAGATTTAATAAGAAAAAGTACACCATCAAGCACACCTGTTACATCTGCAGATGCAGGCTATATTGGTCTCCAATAAAGTTATATGAATAGTAAGTAATGAGAAATAATAAGAGCTTAAAGAACATTTTTACATACGAAACATATGAAGAGCTTATTAAATGTGATGTTTTGCCATAAATTAATTTATCCGTCAGTATACTGTACTCAAGTACAGCTAGGATTAGTTGATTAATCAATCAATCTATCGTTCAATTGTTAGAAAATTGATTAGCACCTTTTGTTGAATAATACAATTAAAGATAAAGATAGCTGTTATTTTTCATATGAAACCATTTCATGGTTCCAGCCTCATAATTGTGAGGATTTGCTCTTCTTCCTTCTTAATTATTTTAATGATTTAGATGTATTGCCCCCCCCCCCCCCCCAGGTGCAAGCCTGGAGGGAATAATGCATCTGGTTGAGTGTTAGTGTGTTTGTGTGTGTGCATGTATGATTGCAGTGATTCACACTTTTATCAACTGCTCTGCTTTGTATTGCCATTAACTGCTGACCCCCCTTTCCTCTTAACTAGCCTGGTAGGCCACAAGTGATCAACAGCAGAACAGCAGCTTTGTTTTTGAATCTTGTTTCTGCTCAGGACAATGATTATGGCGGTCAGGTTTGTTTGCAGTTTCACTTTGAAATTGACAATTTACATTGCGTGTGGTTTGGAACCAGCATATTGCATTCATTCCACTACTCTCATGCATACAAGCTGAATACATAGCCTGTCCTGCACCCCCTGTTCTGCAGTCTCTACTGAGTGAGCTCTTCCATTGTCTAATAATTTTGGGGTTTGGACTCTTGGTTGGACAACGCAAGCATTGTGAAGGTGTCACTTTGCACTGGGTAATTGTAACAGCATTTCTCACGTCACTTCATTTATAATGTTTCTACTTGCAGCCAATTCAACAACTGCCAGATTTTAACAAAATATGTTGGTTAGGTGGCAAAAATACCTAACGTGTTATTGAGTGCAATGGGCGAATAGTCTGCAGACACACTAAACATACAGCAGCAGAACATCATGTAGTGTTTCCACAAGAGTAGGTAACATTGAGAGCTTCTGTTTACATTATTGAGAAGCTATAGACAAACCATGAAATTTTCCCATATTCCGAAGTCCCCATATCATGCATTGAGCTAAAAATTAACTTGCCTTGCATGAATTTTCACAAGGCTTTGAAGTGTAGCCCCCTTTCACAGTGAGTTGACCATTATGCATTGAGTTGAAAAGTAACATTTTTAATGCAGAACTTTTACTTGTATTTTTACACTGTGGTGTTCATTCTTTTACTTAAGTAAAGCGTCTGAAGCTTCCTCCACCACTGCTTAGGAAGTGTGCATTGGCCGTGCAAGCTGTATTTAGAAGACAGTCAGAAAGGGAATAAAGTACAGGACTGTGCAGTGAAAAAAACCCAGAAACTTGGCATTTTAAATTGGACTAAAGTAGCTTATCACATGACATTGTTAAGCTACTACTTGGTTAAACCATTATGCAGTTGCAACTCCTAACGAAGCTCTGCGTAGCATCCATTCATGCAATTATTTAATTCAATCCGAAAATCATAAAAATGGGTCAGAATTTTGTTTTTTGTGCATCAGCATCATAAGAAAATAAAACACTTTCAAAGCATCCCTACTTTCTTCCACATCGATAATTCTCCAGCATATTTTTTCACTGAAAAATCAGCTACTTGACATATTTACCCACCATGCTGTTGCTGAAGTGTTGCAGTTATATATACATGAAATCAACTTGTTTGTTTCCAGCCTCCATCTAATGCACTGCTATTTTTCTTTGTAGTGGGAAGAAGATGAATGGGTCTTTGGACCACCCCGACCAACCAGATGTTGATGCCATTAAGATGTTTGTGGGACAGATTCCACGGTCCTGGTCTGAGGAGCAGCTACGTGAGCTGTTTGAGCCTTATGGGGCAGTCTATGAGATTAATGTTCTCAGAGACCGCAGCCAGAATCCACCACAGAGCAAAGGTTAGTCTGTAGTAATTTAGTTACACACACGTATTTCATCGGACTCTGTAGTAGTCTAAAATGTAACCCTTACATTTATCAGTTCAATTTGGCTACTTATTTGACTGAGTATTTTTTTGTTGTTTATTTAAAAAAATATATATATATATTTTTGTAGCCACAAACAAGCAAGCTATAGCACACCATCCATATAGCATATCATAACCTAGTAACTGAGTCATGTGTATGACATAGGTGTCTTTCATTCCCTAACAGGCTGCTGTTTTATAACGTACTATACTCGCAAATCAGCCTTGGAAGCACAGAATGTTCTGCACAACATGAAGATTCTGCCAGGGGTAGGTCAGAGTCATGTGTATGACATAGGTGTTTTTCATTCCCTGACAGGCTGCTGTTTTATAATGTACTATACTCGCAAATCCGCCTTGGAAGCACAGAATGCTCTGCACAACATGAAGATTCTGCCAGGGGTAGGTCACAGTCTGCTTTATCTGACTTTTCAGTGCATGCTGGTTCATATGGAAACCTTGGGTTTCTTCTCTGTAGCATTAGTGTGGTAGAGAACTCCTCCTGGTTGAAAAATATATGCGCCAAATACCCATACCCAAATACCATATTTTTTTTTATGTCATGCTGTTCTTATTTAAATTTCTATTTTGTTTTTTAAATTTTAGTTTATCTTTATATGACTAGTGCTATTATCACGATTAGTGCTATTATTGCAACTAGTGTTCTTACTGCTTAGCTAACCTGTTTTTCTTGTCCAACACAATACCCGTTAAGCCTATGTTATAGTACCTATGACTAAGAAAACTCAAACTCATGCTGCCCTCTGGAGGAGTGTCTACATATCTGTATGTCCTGTAAGATCAAAACTAGTTGCCCTTGCAGTAAGGTTCTTAAGAGACTGGCCCTTATCTGGGTTTGCTCATGTGTATTGTGTTGTAAGTTGTTGCACAGGATCACTTTATTTGCATTAGAATTGTCACTTTTCAAAGAGAAAAGCTGTGTTGCTGGATGATATAATGAAATGATATATGCGGGTACAATGATCTGCTTTTTTTCCTCACAGTGCTGTGTTTAGTATTTGAGGACTCTAGTGTCCTTGGTCCCACAAAACGTGGACTTATTGTGAAAAGCCTGACTTAACTAAAGCTAAAACCATTCTATAATCCAAGGCAGAGGCAACATGATCCGGGTAATTAAACCTGGCTTAAACAATTGGGATGATCCCTTGTCCTAGTGTCACCATAGCCACACATTGCTCCCTAGTGGACTTTCAGGGTACTGGCATTCTTGTAGCATTATGTCTCTGCCTCTGCCAGGATTTTTAGCTTGCCTTGTGTCAGTGGGGCTTTTCACTCAGTTCTCTGTCTTGTGATCCATACTTTAAAGTATGTACATTCATTGGTGAGTAGACATGATCCTGTTTGGTGTACATATTTTGACTACTTCTCTTGGTTGTTTGACCTTTACTGTGCAGAATGGCATAGCCAGACAATTAATTAATCAGCAGTCATGAAATCAATGTCTGCCTGTGCCTGTGTTTTGATGATCTCACACACATAGGCAAATATAAATTATCTACATTGTGGCAAACTGTGTTCTATATTTTAGATTCTTCAAAGTGGCCACCTTTTGCTTTGATGACAGCTATGCACACTATTGGTATTCTACCAATCAGCTTCATGAGGTTGTCACAGCCTTGAAGAAATTCCCATATATGCCAGACTTTTCCTTTTTTTTCACTTTTCATCCAAAACCATCTCAATTGGGTTCAGGTCAGGTAGCTAGGGAGGCAAAGTGATGTGATGCAGGACTCCATCACTGTTTTTCCTGGTCAGAAAGCTCTTATGTTAAGTGTGCCTTAAATCTTGAATTAATTAATTAACAGTGTTACCAACCAAGTACCCCCATATGCATGGGAGGGTATGACCAAGCTTTTGACTGGTACTGCAATCAAGCTGGCTCCCCAAGTTTGTGCAGTCCATGACAGTCAGGACTCCTTGATCTTCTTTGGTTCCCAGTTAGTTCCTGTGAAGCTTTGTGAGGTGTGTTTGGGGTCAATGGCTGCCATTTGAATCCTTCTACACAAAGATGAAAACCAGAGAGTACAATATGTCTCTGAAGAATGAGTGGTACTTCTTGGTCAGGGTGGAATCAATTGTATGCAGGTGTCCAACTCCGGACGAGGCAAAACCCCCCAGACTTGAATATTGTCACCCCCATGTTTCACATTGAGTTGGATACACTTCACTATCTTTCTCTCTCCTGTTCTTCTCCTTACACACACCCTTCCGTTACTACCATTACCCTCAAACTCGGGTAAATGAGTAAATGCTGGTATTTCTTTGCCTACCCCAGATGTTTGGCCTTGTCTCCCTTCCCAAGAGGTTTCTAAACTGCAATGTCCTCTGAGACCACAACAAGGCAGTCCTCTTTGGACAGTACTTTAATTGTTTGGAGTCTTGCATTTATTTTATTGAACAAATTCTGTATCTGTGCTGAATTGCTTTTCTGTCTCTCAGGGAACTAACCTTGATGTATTGATTTTCTGATGCCGTGGTCACTTTTGTCTGGCTGATCATGCTTTGGATACAACTAATAGAGTTTCTGCAAGGCAGTTTTGAGTGCCCCAGAGAAACCTATAGTGTAGCCACGGTTTGAAGTGCACAGAACTTTTTATGTTACGACTTCTTTTTCTGTTGAGTTTCATTGAATTAATACCAATGTCTGGTCTCAATTTCATATGAATGGCTGCATTGGAGAAATGTTTAATGAACAAAATGACATGTTGAATACTTTCCCCCACTATATAGAGTATATGTAGATGTATATATGTGTTTACATTTGAAAAGTTGTTGAAAGACAGTGACTTTAAGTAGTTATGAAATGTCAAAATATTCAATCAATAATATTTATAAAGCCAAAAAAGTGTACATCTAATGTACAGATCATCTTTTAAATGGTATCACAACTGGCCCTCTTCATACCATGACTCTCTCTGCTGTACTCAAACCATGCTGCCGACTTCTGAAACCAGTAATATGGACTTGGTATTGGACATGGCCAGTAAAACTGAAATGCATCTCACAACACTAATGGACATTTTTCAGCTTTAGGAATACTAATGTGTTATTTGTTGCCTTGTTCAGATGCACCATCCAATCCAGATGAAGCCAGCTGATAGTGAGAAAAACAATGGTAAGGATTTTCAAGCATTTCTGTCTATCTTCTGTATGTCATTTGACACTAGACATCTCTGTGTCCATAACATTCCTAATGATATTGATAACCCAAATAAAACCTATTTCCTAACAGCCTTATTTCTTTAATTTGACATTGTAATTATACTTGTTTAAGCTGTTGACTGACATCATTAACTATGACACTGTTGAAATTCTATGAGCTATGCTGGTGCGAACCTGTGTTTTAATGAGTATAGATCTGGAGTAGAGTTGTGACTCAGTAGGTAGGTAGATTAACACTTAAGGGACTGCCACTGTTGTTTGTGACACACCTTTTTTTTCATCAGCCACTATTTCTGAATGAGATAGAGGCTCTGGAAGGTTATTAGACAAGTGGAAAGATGTCCTGGCTATTTTTGTTCCTCAGTGGGTCAAATATCTGCTGTGCTTTTAGCTGTCTCATCTTCTACTCCAACGAAAAGAATAATCCCTATTTTAAAAATGGCTCTTTGTCTTTGCATATTTTTCATTTGTGCTCCTACAGTAGATCTGAGCTGTGTCCATGTTAATGTAGATAAATCAGAAAACATTCACTGAAAGACCAACACAGCAAAGAAATGGTTAAATTTCCTCTTTTGTTCTCGTAACCTTCTGAAATTCTTTTTTTCTCATTCACTTGTGAAGTATGGACATGGTTTCAAACATTTTTATTCGACTGAAAAAGCAAATTTAATGTGTTCCTCCAGCAGTCTGAGTTACTCAAATCAAGTGAATATCTTTTTGCATGGAAGGTAAACCATCAATGTAACCCATCACTTACATTGGAATCATATTACTGTAGGAAGTGATATGTTTTTGGCCAAAAACGTGTGCACTTCTGCTTTACGCAGCACAGAGACCTTAACTTGTGTTTTTGATGACAGAGGTTGCAAAAGAGGCCAGTTAAACATATGTGCATGTTGAATGTTGTATTGCACCATTTGCCTTGACACAGAGCAGGTGTGTTTGATGTTGTGTTGTGCTGAATACAGCAGTGGAGGACAGGAAGCTGTTTATTGGAATGATCTCCAAGAAATGTAATGAGAACGACATCCGACTGATGTTCTCACCATACGGACAGATAGAGGAGTGCCGGATACTTCGAGGCCCTGATGGACTCAGCCGTGGTAAGGCATATTCTCTTCATAAACACACACATGCATTGAGATGTTGACAAAAATATTTTTTTCCTCAGAGAAATATATATGAATCATGATACATCTGTTTCTCACTTTCAGGTTGTGCATTTGTGACATTCACAGCTAGACAAATGGCCCAGTCAGCCATCAAGTCCATGCACCAGTCCCAGACCATGGAGGTGAACTTGACACTAAAAACAATAAGTGATTTTGTAATGTTGATGTTGTAAGTTGTACCTTGGTTTCCAAATTAATGTCTCTCTACAATTCACATATTACCAAGAAAAACAGTTTTTTAACAGTCATTCAAACAGAGATTTTTAAAAGTAATTTCACTTATTTGACTTGCAAGTCACACCTTAGTAATATATTAATCCAAACATATATGATTACATGAAACTGACATAATACAAAAAAATCCTGTGCCTTATCTTTAGGGCTGTTCATCGCCCATCGTGGTGAAGTTTGCAGACACTCAGAAGGACAAGGAGCAGAAGCGCATGGCCCAACAACTGCAGCAGCAGATGCAACAACTCAGTGCTGCTTCCATGTGGGGAAATCTTACTGGGCTCAATAGCCTGGGGCCACAGTACCTAGCAGTGAGTGTGTTTATGGGGCCTCTATATGTATTTCTACAAAATGTAATGATTAGCCTATTGACAAAGCAATTTCACCACTTTAAACTTCACCTCTCACGTTCACTTTAGCATGTTGTTTCTCATATCTCCCCCTGGTTCCAGCTCTACTTACAGTTGCTACAGCAGTCAGCCTCAACAGGGAATACACTCAACAACCTGCACCCTGTTTCAGGTATATACACACACATATGCAATGCACTTGCATGCTTTAACATTCCACCATTAAATATATAAGAAGATTAAGATTCGACTATGAGAATATGTATTGTTGGCTGAATCTCAGTCGTAGCCTCTGAGTTTGAGAACAATTCATGTCAAAATGGTTTAATTGTCTCTCTGGATACTGAAGAGGTTTTCTGTGTCCAGCCTCAACCTTTATATTTATGCATTTCTATACAACAGTGGTCAGAGGAGCGCTGGAGTGGAGTCTTGAATTTAACTGTGTGTGTGTCTGACAGGTCTCAATGCCATGCAGAACCTGGCTGCTTTAGCCGCAGCAGCAACTGCCACACAGGCCACAGCAACAGGCTCCAGTGCCATGACAACATCAAGTAGCCCACTAAGTGCACTAACAAGCTCAGGTAAGGAAAATAGTACTGTTTCATGGTTATTCATGGTGCACATTTCCCCACTGTGGGACGAATAAAGGTTTATCTTATCTTATCTTAAGGTACACTCAGTAGGGCTTACATATACCTCTATCACATAGTAAATTATTTTATCACTGTTAAGCATCTGTGCAACTATTTATATTTATATGTATATACATATACCGTATAGTAATTATATAATATATAAATAAACTTAACATTTAAAAAAAAAATCCTCCGATTGCTATTTTTCTGTATTTTTTCTGAGACCTTATTTCATAAATTGCAGTTTCTGTGAAGTTAGACTGACAGTGTGGAAATGTGGTCATTGCTGTGCCATAACACACAGACTGTAGCACAGCTTTGTCTAATATTTTACTTTTATGTTTAGTATAAAACTAATGGTAAATATTCCCCGAGCAGGCTCCTCCCCCACCTCCAGCAGCAACTCATCCGTGAACCCCATGGCCTCTTTGGGGGCCCTGCAGTCTCTGGCTGCTGGGTCTGGAACTGGCCTCAACGTGGGGTCCCTGGCAGGTACTAACCCAAAGCTGCACCTGTACTTGTTATCAGACTGAACATTCTCACTGATTAGATTACTGTGAGGAAGGATGCTTGATATAACTGAAGATTTACAAAGCAGATGATCAAATCTTGAATGAATGTTACAGTGTGTTGATGTATTCAAACCTTCTCCAGGTGTTTATAGTTGTTGCGTTGTAACATAACATTTAGTTTCTACATCTAAGGTGCAGGGACTGTTCTTTTAATCAATACACTATTTATAGTGTATGGTATTATATTCAGACATTACACCCTGGCCAGTTTCAATTTGTCATGTTAAGCATCTTTGAGTAAGTTTATTATTGTTATTAGAGGCTTTAATTCAACAGGCCTTTGAGTCACTGATGATGAATTACTTAGTCACTAAATTTCTGTATTTTCTCAATATTATGTTGAACTCAACATCACTTTGAGCGATAAGAGCTTACCTTTTCACCCATGACTTTTTCTCCCCTTTCAACTCTGTTGCAGGCATGGCAGCACTGAATGGCAGCCTTGGCTCTGGGGGCCTGTCTAATGGCTCAGGAAACACCATGGAGGCTCTGAGCCAGGCCTACTCAGGCATCCAGCAGTATGCTGCTGCTGCCCTCCCCAGCCTGTACAACCAGAGCCTGCTGTCCCAGCAGAGCGTCTCAGCAGCAGGCAGCCAAAAGGAAGGTAGGTTCTGTGGGCTGGGAGTAGAAAAAAGGAGATGAAATCGGGGTTGGAAGACACTGCATATGAAATGACTGACTAGCATGATTAAAGGTCTGTAAAGAGAGCAGAAGGAACTGGGGGCTATTTAGATTATAACTACTATATGAGCATTTAACCTATTTCTTTCTTCAGTCCAGTTTGGATTCAAAGCACCCAATTAATCCTTTAGTACTCCATTACTGTATTAAAATGTGCTCTGTATCTGGACATGTTATCCTGATAAGTAATATTATTAATGTTAATGCAAGGTACAAATGTATGGTGATTGGAATGTGATCATAGGTAGGCGTAAACAACAGGTACAACATGCTGGCATCAGTACACAATATAACATAACATAATAAGAAAGCTAAGAGAGACACAACTCTAATTACTGATTACACATCTGTCCTGTGCCATGAAAAGGCCAAACGATGCGTTATTCAACAGAACTGAAAAATACAAGCAATATGATGATGAAGGATTGTGAATTATTCAGATAACATATCCAGATACAGATCCAATTAATTTTAATACTAGCTGTAAAAGGGGTGAAATTGACAACAACTGTCAAGAACTGCAGGCTCAAATGTGAACTGAAGTTTGGACTGCTTCTCCTAATGTGGCAATTTTCATACAAACTGACCTGTTCAATGCACTGCCATAGCCCCACTTTGTAGAAGACAGAGAGCTAACGGTAACAGCAGAGTACAAGCATAGCAGGTTTGAAAGGACTAAAGTTCCACAGCATTTTGTGATACCTGGTTTAAAGTAAGGCAGGGCGATATTACTGAAAATTTACCGATACCGAAATTTATGACGATAACCGACGTTGCTTTGCTCATGTCGGTATGTTCAGTATTTAAAAAAAACAAAATAAAAGACGTTTTGCCTGTGTGTGTAGGTAGGCATTTTATGTCCCCTTAAGACACTGTACTACATGTACAGCATGTGTAGTCACGTGATTCCATCCCATCCAGTCGGCAACAAGAAGGGAAAGAGAAGGGAATGAGGAAATGGAGGACGGTTCAAATGTAGAAGCAACTGCTGCTGCAACTGAGGTAGTTGAAGTAGATTTACTCAGGGAGGACGAGCAGCTTATCCCAAAAATAAATGCTTCCACTCAGTGTGCGAAATACGGGGGGGTCCAAGGGTTCCGACCCCCTGATTAACCTTTGAAAGGGGTCTCAATTTTCGGAGCTGAGCTCTGCCACCTCACCACCTCGGAGCTGTAGCAGAGCTCCGCCTCCCCGGAGCCTTAGTTAAATAATTAAAGATTTCAATTCAAACTGAGCGCCATGGAGTCGAGATCATTTATGCACCGAGTCAGCACAACACAGTGTGCGTTGGGAGACTTGACTCGGGGGGTTGGGTTCGGACTCCCCCGAGTATTGGCGGGTATCTCACACACTGCTTCCACTTATTGTTATCGAGGTGAGCTGCTCAGTATAGTGTGATGTTGAGTTGAGGCCATATCGCCCAGCCCTAGTTTAAAGTACTGTTGTGGCCAGGTTGGTAGAGATGTGTGTGCTGTGTCTTTATCTCACCTTCTGCTAAGGATTCTGTCTTGTTTTAAATCTGCTGCGTCAGCCAGCGACAGTCGCAGCACCGGTAAGACGTCACCATCTTCTCTCTGACATGACCTCTGACACTCAGTGTCAGCTCCACGTTAAAACAAGCTGAAGTCCATAACAGAAGGCTTGTACTTGTTTGTGTTTGCTCATATTAGACCTCTTTCTCAGATATTCTCATTTCAGTTGTTTAATTTCATTTTAATATTTTTTTAGAATTCATTCTTATTAACACTACAGAGCCCCCTGGGGTCATGGGTTCATGTTGGAAAAAAATATTAATATGGAAATTCGTATTGGCATACAGTGTGCAATGAAGAATATGCTCCTCTTCAGAAGTGGTTGCAGGGGGGGGGGGGGGGGGCATTTGATCATGATCATATTTTAGAAGAAATAGATTTATCAAGTCATGAATTCTTAAAATATCACTGTGTTTAATGTTTGTATGATTGGTAAAAGGGACTCAAAGGGACTCATTGATTGGCAGGTCCTGAAGGTGCCAACTTGTTCATTTACCACCTGCCCCAGGAATTTGGAGACCAGGACCTGCTCCAGATGTTCATGCCCTTTGGAAATGTCATCTCTGCTAAAGTCTTCATTGACAAACAGACAAACCTCAGCAAGTGTTTTGGTGAGTAAATGCAAACTAGCGTACAATAAACCATTACAATCAGCCCCCCCAGGAGGACAGTGCACAGGCAACACAAGCAGCACAATAGTTTAGTATTTTCTTAACATTGGCTTCACCTGCTTTACTTTTTGCTGCCAAGCACAGCACACATGGTGAATTATACGTGATGAGGGAGAAACTCAACACATTGCTTACATTTAACATTCTTGTGATGTGACCGTTTTCTTGGTTATTGCTGGCAGGACTGGACAGAAGTGACCCCTCTTGCACATAATATGGGCATTGGTTTTATTTGCAGTAATTCTTGTTGTTGCCAGATTGCAAAAAATCTTTGAGGGACTGTTTGAAGAAGTTGCCATTCTGAGTGTTTCTATTTCTTCTTCAGGCTTTGTGAGCTATGACAACCCTGTGTCATCACAGGCAGCCATCCAGTCCATGAATGGTTTCCAGATCGGTATGAAGAGGCTGAAGGTGCAGCTGAAGCGCTCAAAGAATGACAGCAAGCCATACTGAAGGTGCTGAGGCACTGCAGACTTAGTTAGGCAGGGTGGTGTTATGGTAAGTGGAGTATGATCAACTAAGACTGGTCCACTCAGAAACTTGTCTGTGCATTACAGGGTGATGTCTGCTGCACTGCCGTTCCTGGTCAGTAGAACGTGGCTAGGCAAAGAGACACATGGAGCTACATGCAAGATTTTTCAGGCTAGACTGGATTCTTCCTGTGTTATGTTGTGCTTTATGCACTTTGTTTTCCTTTTCACAAATAAGGGAAACAGGTGTATTTTCATTTAAGTTTGAATGTTATCCGTTTGCTGTGGTACATAATACACATACGAGTTGATTGTTAGGATGTGTTACACATTGACAGTCCAGTGCCAAATTCATCTGTTTTTTACTTCCTGCTCAACTTCCCCTGCACCACCCAGACCCACACAGCATTAAACTGTTGGAAACAAAAGAGCTACATTTGATTAGGAAACAGAAATCATTATTAGGTTTTCTTTGACATTTTCACAAACCAAAATGTATGGTTTTTCCTAATTATATATTAGGTATCTGTTTTATCTCTTGAAATCAAGACAATGTATGGGATATCCACCTAAATTAGTTGTAAAGCTCAAGGTACGGTACAAAAGGAGGAGCTCCACCAAAACATAGCGGCATTTGGACATACTTGTCCTCATTCTGCATTTGCAAAACACTTCCCGTTAACAGGGAGTGAGAAGCTGTTGTTATCTCTGTTAACTGGACTGCCATTTGTTTGAGTTACATCTAAAGATGACTTGCTTATATCGGACTTGTCATTTGAGTGCTGCAGCAGTTGCATGGCTCACACTTATCCAATGACCTCATGTGGGTGGCTACACCTTTGCATATGAGTCACATTGGCTGAAAGTGATTTCTGTGCAACATTGTTTTTAGCATGCTGATCATTGTGTTTATTGTATTTTTCATTTGTAATGCAGTTGAGATTGCATGTAATGACGTAGTTGTGAAGTATAGACATGTGTAGAGGACTAAACAGAGCATGTTTTGGTGGTGCACCTCCCGTGCTTCTGCACTCTGAGTGACACGTGGCTGTGAAGACTAACTTTCAGCTATAGTGAGCAATACTGTGAAATTGGCAATAATAACATTATAGGCTTGTTCCACTTAATATCCAAGAGTCAGTCTAATACAGATGTAATGCTTTGTATACATACATTTTATGGCTTTAGTTAGTTTCTAGTTTTCTTGAATCCAGATGTTTTGTAAGAAATCAACATCCCTCAGCTACTGTCCTGCTAGCTAGCGGCTAGCTCATCTATAGAGGGCTACACCACTACGTCTCTCACTGAATATCCTTTGTGATTGGAGAATTCATATAAATGTCAAATTGCTCAAGACAAACCTGTTAGTTGCTTAGACTTGCAAGAATGTGTGTGTTTTTTATAGAACTAGGAAGCAAGACAATTGTTGAGATGTATATTTAAACTATTATGCCTTTTCTATTTTTATATAGGTTTTATACTTCCCCTGTGTGTTGGGGAACTATTTATTGCCTAAATTATTTATCTGAACTGAAATTATTTTGAAAAATGTAAAGTCCAACAACTCCATTTGATCTCCTGGTGTGTGTCCTCTCCTTGCGTGTTAAGCGTTGTTTCCTTTTGTTGATGTGAACTACGTGTAATGTGGCATGGACTGTGTGTATAGGATCCATCAGTGCTGCTACAGACTTCATAGAACCCCTCTCTGCTATACAAGCCTTCATCTGAATAAATCACTCATTTTCCAAAAATACAGGGAGCATAGTTTATTCTAAAGGTCAATTTCAACATGTGCCTGTTGGTTCTGATTTCTGTTTGAATAAATAGTCATCTTATATATTGTCAACAACCTTACACCAGGCGAAGTCCTAGGTGTTTTTCTAGTAGTAGAACTAAGTCCAAAGATTGAGTCACAGTAAAATTATATGTAATTTGACTATTAGCAAGGTGGTCACAGAATCCCTCACTGCTGCAGGGTCGTTCATATCTAAGAAGTTGAAGGTTATCATGTTTTATGTAATGCTATGTTAGCGTTGGACGTTTCTTGGTATATTGTCTACAAAAGCATTCTTGCTATTGCACAAAAATCATGATTGTGTATCAGGGACTAGTCATAGCTGATCCAGCTGTGCCTGTTGAGTATTGTTAAATAGTAGCGAGGTCATAGGTCACATGAGCCGGACTACTGAAAACCTACTGCAGGATTTGAATAATGGAAGCCAGGCAGGAATGTGTTAAGGTATATTGTTTATCACTGTTCCAGTTAAATAGGTGTTATATGATACATTTACCATTAACCTAGCACTTTGTAGTTTGTCTGTTAAATATTACGACTGCTATTTACACTTTGTCGACCATTTGAGAGCAACTTCCTGATGGTACATTTTATAACTAAAATCACCTAAATTCACTTTCACTTTTTGTCTCTATGTGTTTAGAGCATCTCATCTGGAGAGGAACCTACCTCTTCATAGAACCCTTTTTTCACTCATACCAGAGGTCAGTAGTTGGCCAGGGACAGATCATGTTACTTCTCTGTAGGCTAGACCTGATTTATTTTTTACTTGAATAGAAACAGACATTTTAAAGGCCCATGTCTAGAAATTCAGTGTGTTTGTCTGTCACTCAACACGTTCTCACTTCTCTACTCTGCCTGTCTGTGGCTATCAGCCCAAGCCCACGGTTCCTACTGAAGATGTAAATCTTAGTTCATTAATTTACTGAAAGTTGGCCTCTCTCTTTTTAGTAAACATTAAAGTAAACATTACTCAAGCACGAGGAAATGGTGTATTAGTTGGGGACTATTTTCAGTGGTGGACTGATCCATAATTGATGCTTTCGTGAGGATGTCAGGTAGCAGGACGGTGTAACTGAAATTCAGTCAAAATAAACGACTATGTGAGTGTTATGGTCATGAAGAAACATGTCACAGCGTTTGTTTAAACAACAGTGGAGCTCTATGGCACAGGTGAACAAGATACCTCAGGCTTTGGATACACACAGTACGATTAGGATCTACGTAGGATTTGGGGATGTTCTGCGTTACACGTTCAACATAGCCAGACTTTCTTTGCATGAGACAAAACATAAAACCCCAATCAGAGATAACGAGTATCATGACGG
Source organism: Centropyge bicolor (assembly GCA_037975185.1). NCBI lineage: Eukaryota > Metazoa > Chordata > Actinopteri > Pomacanthidae > Centropyge > Centropyge bicolor. The sequence continues at coordinate 195,377 of JBBMOC010000179.1, read as the reverse complement.
TGGTTATCATCTTTCTTAACCCACGTTTTCTTCACCAGGTTCTGCACATTTGCATAAAAAGGGAGCTTCACATGCTCGGCTCTCCAACGAACGTTAGGCTCAACATACCTCCCTAACCTTTGCTAAAATTCATAGGACCCCCCTCTGCTCTTTGTTAATTGGCTGTGTACAATTATTCTGAACACAGCAACATTATTTGCACAATGTTTAGCTGTGATGATAAATGTTATATAATTTGTAATAAATGGGATATAACATGCAAAACTACTGGTATGGTACTGTAATACCTTTTTGAAGGTATTGAAGTAGCAGGTAGAGTGGAACTTTTTTTTCTTGCGTGTTTTGAATTGACAGTAAACCACTCTCCAGGCAGTCTCCAGCCATCATGTGTGATGGTTGATATGAGCTGTGTGTAGATAGCATGCTGGACTGTAGCTGCTCTTCCAGAACTCTGGAGGTCTAATGTGACCTGGTGTGTCGCTGACTCTGTGATGGCGTTTTATTGAGGCTGTCCTGTGTGTGTCGCTGTCCTTGTCATCCACCTCAGTTACTGGTAGCATGTGGCTCATCCTCACTCTGTACTGTTGAGTGTTTAGGCTGTAATGAAGCCCACACAGAGATGATCATTCTTGGTTTCTTTTCTCTCTCCTGTCTTGTGTTCCATTGCTGTTTAACCTAGGTTTGTCTCCCTGTTGTGTTTTTCTTTTTGTTTTTTCTAGATCTCTTCCTGTTTGCCCTAGCATGTTGATGTGGCGTCACAGTTCATCGTCCAGTCCTTGTCTTCTGCGCTTCTCTGATGCTTCCAAATTCACCTTTGACCTTGTGTTTGGCATTGATTACTAGGAGGTTTTGTTCTGTTGTTTCTCATATGTCCTCTGTGCTGCCAACAGGGGCACTAGCAAGACTGCCACTGAACATGTTTGAAAGTTAAATCAGGATTATTACAAGCAAAAAGAGAATCTATTTTTCTAGAAGCGACTGACATAACCACTAGACTTTTGCAAAAATCAGCTTGACACGAGTCTGTCCTTTAACTTTGTTTTTATCTCTTGTGTTGAGGAGCAGTCCTCCCAGTGCCCCCATCCTCTGGTTTTCTTGTGTTTTTGTGTGAAAGCATCTAATCTGTCCCTAGGAGATGTTGTGTGTGCGTGTTGGTGCGTGTCTCCTAAGCTAGAAAAACTTTTCAAGTGAGTTAGTGATCATGTGTTGTTGGACATCTGAAATCAAATGCTAGGCTAGCTAAGGGTTCATCCTTGGGAGTTCCCCCTTTGAGTGATGTTATGAGGAGCTAACATTTATTGTCAGTGTAAAAATCAGGTTTTTACTTTAAGCCTGTTGGCTCACCACCGCAAGCACACAATGCTGTTCTGCTCTTTTTTTGTGTGGAGAATCAGACACAAAGACTTTTGTCACAGTATATTTAGTATGCATGTTTTTTTTTATATCTGCACTGAAATTCTTGGCAAAATGTGATTTAGTTTGTGTTAAGTTAAAAATGCTGAATAAACTGGTGCCAAATGTTTTGCACAATCAGTATTTTCCCTATTTATTGGACTTTTGTGGTCAGACTAGTTGTAGAAGGGGTTGATTGGTGTGGCAAGTTATACTGAAGAACTGGCTCAGGCTTGGTGTCAAGTTGACTGGTTGCAACATTAAATCATTTTGTGTGAACCTCTATAGACCTGTACAGAGTACACACAATATCAAACACAAGTGGCCTACTCATAGCAGCAGTGTATCCTGTTTGTGTGTGTATTCATTGAATATCCAGAGTCTGCTTCTCTAACCAGTGGATCAGTGGACCTTGTGATTCATACCCAGTGTAATCTACCCTCCAGCCATCTCATCCTGTTTGAATAAAACTTTATTATACAAGTCTCATAGTTTCCCAGTTTCCTTGATGGAAGCTGAAACGTAACTGTAAAAATTCATAGGTTGGTTCTTATAGAGAACTGTGTAAGTTAAGGGGGAAATATAGACAAATTCAGTTGGCACACTTTGAATCAATTAATTCCTGTTAATTGCCTGTGTTACCCACCAAGTCTTTTTCAATCAGTGTCGCAAATGCACATCAATCAGGTTCTGCCTCTTAACCATGCCAGCTCACTCAATTGCTAAACCATCTGATCTCATCCCGTAACTGGGCTTGCTTTCTCAGACCCAGTGTATCAGAAGGATACTGATGACCCTACAACTTGTCCAAATTTAGGGGCAGAAAAGAGATGAGGAATGTACAGACAAGAAGAGCAGCAAAGGATCAGTTCCATAAAGATATCACATGAGTAAAGAAAAGCACACAAAATTGAGATTAAAATTTTTAATTATTTTGTCAGTAAAAATGTGATAAATTGTATTATCAGTTCATATCTGTCATTGAAAATCTTGTAATTGAAATGATGTCACCTCATTGCCTGAGCCTAAATATCTGATATTGTAAATTCCTTCAGTACAGCTTCATACAGTGATTTTGTGTGCCATATCAAAGTTTGACAAAATTGTCAACTTTTTGACAAGCTTTTCTGGAAAGCTTCAGCATCACCATTATAATTGAAACCCATCTGATCTTAAAAGAACTCATTTAAAAACTCCTGCCGTCTTTAAAGATATTTTCTTTAGAAAGGAATAATCATGTTCTCCTACAAACCTTTTTTTTTTCACAGAAAAAAAGAGTCCAAAGTGCTTAGGTGTTTTTCAAACACAGGTAGCCGTGCAACAACTTACAAGAAATACATTTTCAAAAAAAGGCTGAAGTCTATGTTTAATCTGTCTTTCGGATCAAATGAACAAGATGTAGAGATTGTTGATGTTGATGCAACTTTAAGTTCTTGACGGCGTTCAACAGTGTCATTGACACCAGTCGATGCCAAAAACAAAGAGAAAAGTTTTGATACCCAGGCCATGTTTTAGCCGGTTTACTGCAAGTTGTGTCCAAATGTCATTACAATGGAGTTTCTATAGTGCATCATCAGTCCATTTCCAAACACTTTGAAAGGCAGAGCAAAACCTGAAGTCACTCAGCTCCTACAACTGCACAACATCACAGTAGTAACACAATAGACGCAGCCAGGATGTTCATTATTATGCTTATCATTATGCATAAATGAAGCCTGTCAGATGTGTCATCAAGTTGAATTTACCTGGCGCCTGGAAGGTGGGAACAATACACATGCCTGGAAGTGTGGAAGAGGCCCAAAGGTAAATGTTGAGGTGGAAAGGGGGAAACTATGCTTTGCCAGTTTCTCTAGCAGCAAGAATTCTGGTCAGACAAATGATATATCTGAACCATACTCAACAAATGCACTTTATCCTTAAACTGATATTTGAGCTGTAACCTAGAAAAAGTGCTGTTATAAGCTTACACAGTTTGAATCATACATACTGTATTATTTTTATATTTTTCTGATAGCAGTTGAAGACCTATGCCTTCATTTAGTGGGTATGAAGCTTAAATACCACATTATACTTGTTTGGATGTTTAATGTGTAAAAATTCTCAATTTCATTCTTTTTGAAATCTGTAGACATATATCCTTTATTAATCCCATGAAGCACTCCATACTGTTTCCACAATGCCATGGAAGTACATGGATGTTTCTGTTAACTCTTGTAAGAGAATTCAGAAGCAGATGTTTAAACATGACTAGAACTAATAAAGGCAGAAGCTCTAAGATCCTAAATTAATAATCCTGCAGTCTGATGTTCATTCCAGTGGGCTTTCCCATCATGCCATAGGACTAGATATAGTGCTGGGTGACAGTGTTTGTTTTTGAGTTATTATTTTCAATTTTGCTACGATAAACGCCTTCCTGCACAATGAGACCGACACTGTTACAGGTCAAATATCCCTGCTCATATGGATGAAGTGATGAGGCCTTTTCATTGCATTAAAATACATGCATTTCTTGTTTTTTGTTCAGTATTACACTGTAGTGGTTTTGATGTGAGACCTTGCTGAATCAGTTGACCTAACACCCTGTTCATTTTTCTTTTCTTTGGGGGGGGGGGGGCCCTCTGGAGCTTGATTGTTGTTAAGTTTTGGATCTTTGCTTTGTGCACCACATAAAGCTGCAGTGCAGTCCAGCTGTCGTTTCTGTGAGTGGACTGTGTGATCCCTAATGCTTGGTTGGTTGTTTGGTTACTGTATAAATAAAATATTTGAAAAATCTTCATATTTGCTGTGTTTTCTGTCAGAATTCCAACAGTGTGTTTCGCATTGTAATTGTGGAAGACAGGCAGAGTTGCCCCCCCAAACAAACTTACATACAGTATAGGCCTATATCTTGCTATGAAGGCTACTTTTCGCCTGATGATGAAGATGTGAAGTGATCCATTATTAGACATAGGTAGAGTATTTACATAAACTTACAGAGTTAATAGTTAATAAATTGATGGTATCATAAAAAAAATGGATCAAACAAATAATTGGGCCGTGGTGGGCTCATGCCTTTACTACGCATTTGAAAAGGACATGAAAGCGTTACTTTTTAAAGCAATAAAGGAATATATTAACGATAAGGAGATAATGACAAGAGCATAACAAGATCTCACTCCTAAACCAGGGAAAAAACAAAACAACATTTTTCTTCTTCTTCTTCTTCTTCTTCTTCTTCTTCTTATTATTATTATTATTATTACTGTTATCTGTTTTCCCTGCTGAAATTCAGTTGTTGGAATTACTTTTTTAAAATATTTTTGTTGTTCAATAATATTTTGTATAAAAAAAACTTGCACTCGTATACTGACTGTCGGAGTAGGAAAACAATAAAGTTTTTTTTTTTTTTTTTTTAGATAAATACTTCCGGGTTAGCTGTTATCCGATCAGAAGGCTGTTAGTCAATTAGCTCGAAACGTCTGCGATTAGAGAGAAAGAAGAGGATTCAATCCCGCCGACAGTGAGGAGACAACATGGCGACCACCATCAGCACCCAGCGGGGACAGGTACCCACTGAATCCCGACTTCATTCACCGTGTTGTGGACATTAGAGGAGCAGAGCTATGCGGAAGTAGCTGGACAGCAGCGTCTCTGAGAACTGACTTCAGTCATGAAACAGCAGCATAGTGTTCACGCAGCGGTGAACAACACTGTCACCGTCACCTGCTGTTAGCCGTAAATATCCTGTAGCCATGCATAACCAGCTAACGGCTCTTTATTGTAGCTAACTATGTTGAACGTCAATGATCAGATGCTGTACAGCAGCTCACACAGGGATTAAACTGCCCAGTGAAGAGCTGAGTCTGATGAAGAGGCTTGGCTGTAAATTCAACAACAACGATGAATGAGCTTGTTATGAAAAGTAGCAAAATAGTGAAACAGCTTAGGAGTAACATGGTGATCTGTCCTCAGAGGAGGGAGAGGAGCCAAATCTATGCTCAGTTCAAAGTACCGTTACTTTGTGAAGTACAAGTCAGTGTAGTAACAAGGAAGAGGAAAGAATACAGACCAACTCCTGTTCTATTGTCACTGCTGTTATTTTACGTGGATATGGCCGGCATCATTTCAACCACTGATAAGACAAACCTTTATTCATCCCTCAGTGGGGATATTCACAAAATACAGCGGCAAAGGGGATAGAAGCAATTAAATAGCAAAAAGAGCAATTCACACGAGACTTGGAAGTACGAGATATGAAGTACAAAATGTTGCATATTGACTAGAGTGAAATATGAAATATTACATCCCAAATACAAATATATTGCACCTTGAATATAATGAAGTGAAATATGAAATAACAAACAGAAATATTGCACATTGACTGCAATAAAATGAATATGAAATACTAAATTCAAAAATATTGCACATTGGATAGAATGAAATATTGCACAGTGAAGGGCTTCATCAGGCAGGCAAAGAAGGTAAAGAAGTCAACATTCACCTGTATTTATGGTCAGTTTATGATGAAATGTCACGTCTTCATCTTCTGATCAAATAATCTGCTGCATGTACACCATGATCGTAAACTTACACAAGTGGCGTCAGTCACTAATCTTTCTGGAAATGCCTCATATTTGAGGACTTATTTTGGTTGATTAGGGAACAATGAATAAATGCAGGTGTTCTCACATCCTCACTTTTCCCCATAGAAATCGGGGTTGAACATACATCATATCCACATAAAATAGAAGTAGGCTGTCTTTTTCATGTGTTTAAGTTGCTCTCTTCAACAGGCTACATGAACGTCCATGACTAGTTCATACCGTTGCAAAGATGCGTATCATCAGCCTTAATGTTTTCATTATGACAGAGCAAGAGGTGTAATTGTGATGCCTGAGACACTGTGTGTGTTTCTAGTATTAAATTGCAGAACCTTCATGCTCACTGCACTCTGACCGGTGTTCTGGTAATATTAGCTGCTTTGTCTCACCTGAATATCATGCTGTTGCCTGAGCTGTAGTTCTGCTATGAACATGAAGGTACAACAAGTACAATTTACTTTAAAAAGTTACTAAAGTAAAGGAGTAAATGTAACTCATTACTACCCCTGGCACAGGGCTATTCATAGACCTTGCATGTTGGCATGTGGTTGTCAGTTGTTGGGCTCGGGGATCACCTACGGTCATTAAGTAAATAAGTCTTTAGTTTCATTACAGTTCAAATGAAATCTGTGTGTATAATGATTACATTTATACACTTCAGTGTCTTCACTAGTATCTCTTTCTGTACAGAAGGAATTGTTATTTGTTTATTCCCACCGGAACAATAAGACATACCATAGAGCTAATAAGAGTAATATATAGTTATAATAAGGATAATAAGAGAAATTATCAGGAAATTATCATGTAATTTGTGAATAAATGTGTAAATGTGATGTTTATGTTTTATACTCCTTTCTACTTATGTGGGTGTTTTTTTTGTCTGTTTTTAAGAGCTCCACTTGGGGCAAATTCCTATCAGCTGTGTTGACATAGCAAATAAAGTTTGAATTGAAGCTGTTCTCACAGTCCTCATCATGGGATAGACTCGGCTCAGTTCTCGTCCTCATCATGGGATAGACTCGGCTCAGTTCTCGTCCTCATCATGGGATAGACTCGGCTCAGTTCTCGTCCTCATCATGGGATATCATCATGTTGAATTGATCTTTCTGTGGTTGTCCGCTGACTCCTGCTCCGTGGCCTTTGACCTGTTCCCTTTGTGATGTGAGTGGTTTTGGTGTGGAGTTTCAGTCTCGTGTCCAGGGCCCTTGCTGTTTCACTGATGGAGTGTGCCCCACAGCTGTCACATGTCCTGTCTTTATGCTGTACCAGCAGACATCTTTACATGTTGTCTGGTTCGAGGTAAACACTGCCGGCTTGTGACTTGAAGACTCTGGTTAGATGTTCTGACAGGCCAGCCGTGTGCTGTCTGACCAGGTTGAAAATCAAAAGTGTTTTATAACTGTTATGAACAAGCACAGTTGAAGGTAGGGTGAAAATATGACCATCATAGAGAGAGGCAAGACGAGATCATTGTAAAGCTATTTAGAATAATTGTTGTTCTGAGTGAAACACCTTGGGCCTCTCTTGGTCTTCTTACTCATTGATAAGATGTGTTCTGTGTAGGGGGGGCACCACTAATCCATTCCTCTCAGTTGCCAGTTAATTAGACACATCCAGATGAAACTATTGGATATATGAAGATGGTGCAGGGGGTGGCTGCCTCGGTTTGTTTTTAAAGCTTTTAAATGAAGCTGTCTGCCCTTATAGCCAGAGCCTGTCAACAGAGAGAGCTCACTGACATTAGGGGCTATATTAGAGAAACTTCTGCCTGCTCTGCATGTTGACATTTTGTTGGTTGTGTAAAAGCAGAAACACACAAAATTACCTGATGGAAAAGTGAAAGTTAGAACAGCTTAACAGTTATCATCATGAGTTTATTTAAGATTTGGGGAAATTAGTATGTAATATCTTTTTTCCTAAATCAGATCTGAACCTTTTTTTTAAATTATTTTTATTATTTAATTACTATTATCATACAGTTAAGATTGGATCTGGACTCATTTCTGGTGAGGGCAGGTGGGAGACTAACCACCTGATGCAGGCACCACATCTCGGAGTGTTTGTTGTAGGTGCTGGTTGGAGTTCAAATTAAGACCTTGGCATTGTAAGTGGATTTCCTGTCCACTGTGGTCTTTATGCTGTCTTCTGCCTGACGTCCTGTAAACCCACAACACACACTCCTGTTTGTGTCGAACCTTACAGGACCTTCAAAGTAGCCACTGAACAGTAGCCTGAATATCTTTTTATATCCACAGTCTCCTGGTTCAGACGTGTTACTGACTGTGCTGTGCTAACCTGTTGTATACACACCACATGCTGCTGATCACGTGCACAGGACTCACCAAGGCAGCAGCTATTGGCCATATCCAGTTTTTCCAATTGCTAATTTATTCCTCCCCACCCAACTGATTAATGAATGACTACATTTACATATTTTTAGATGTTGTTAAAATGAGCAAGAATCTGTCTCAGGTATCAGTCTAAATCCCTGTTTGTATGTATGTTTGCTCAGGTGTACATCGGGGAGCTTCCCCAGGACTTCCTGCGGATCACTCCCACACAGCAGCAGCAGCAGGTCCAACTGGACGCCCAGGCAGCCAGACAGCTGCAGTATGGAGGCTCAATAGGCACTGTAGGCCGACTCAGTATTACTGTGGTCCAGGTAAACACAGGCTCAGCATTACTGTTAGAAATATGACTTCTTCTCATTTTAGTTTTGGTACCAATGTGGATACTATATTTGTACCAATAATATGCACCTTTAAGGTCTAAAAGCATATTAGACATGACATGATGATCGTGCTAGTTACCGTTATTTCAACTTAAACTTGGCTACAACGTTAAGGAACATAAAGAAATACTCTTAGTGGTTTTTTTTATCGATAGCAAACATCTAACAAAGTGATTACACTGCAAATTGTTCTCAATGAGAAGACATGTATCTATGAAGAACTAGCTATGATAGAACTAAAACTAGTTCTATGAACTGTAGCTGAGTTTCAATGTTGCTGTCTTTCCCTACAGTTTAGTACTGTACTGCCACATCTGTTGTTATAACGGCAGACAACCATGTAAGTCATAGGTGTCCGATTACATTGTCCAATTACTAAAAGTTCATCTCCACCTTTCACTCAATCAGGATCAAGAATTTTCAGGTGGTATAAGCCCAATATAACTGGGAGCTGGAATCATGTAGAAGAGCTTAGTGATGTTTAGACTCCTGATTGCACATTTGAAGTATATCTGTATATCACCATCTATTGAGTACATCTGAGTGCACACTGAGCTGTGACAGTAGCTGAACTGAAGTAACTGAAGCCACCTTATCTACTTTGCTGTATAGGCCAAGCTGGCTAAAAACTATGGTATGACCCGCATGGATCCGTACTGTAGGATCCGACTGGGCTACGCAGTCTACGAGACACCGACCGCTCACAACGGAGCCAAGAACCCACGCTGGAACAAGGTGATCCAGTGCACAGTGCCCCCGGGGGTGGACTCCTTCTACCTGGAGATCTTTGATGAGGTGAGGAGGTGGGGGGGTCAGAAGTGCCACATATATACAGCACACATTTGAGACATGTTGCTCTGTCAGATATCAACCAATATCAATAATCCATAGAGGCGTTCAGTGTTGGCCTCAGTAAAACTGCTGAGGAAACTGTTCTCACAACCCAATTGAAACGTTAATGTTTTGTGTTTATTTGTGACTCATCAGTTAATTCCCATGCTGTAAACCTGTCTACTAACAAATGAGGAAACCACTGTTTGTCTTTTTGTGTAATGGACTAATGGAACTAATATATGACCTCAGTTTGTCAGATGATCAATAACTTTCTTGCTTGAAAAAATGAATGAAGGCAGTTGTGATGCCCTGACTCCAGTGTGGTTTCCAAGAATTTGACAGCACATCTAACTGTCCTCACAACCACAGACAGCCCAGGACATCCACATCTGGCTTCTTCACTTGCACGATCATATGAGACCGGCCACTTGGACAGCTAACGCAAAACCAAAGAATTTCTACTGTCAGAAAGTCAAGGAAGCTCATCCGCCTGCTTGTCGTCTTCACCAGGACTTGAACTGACTGCAGTTTGTTGTCATAACTTAAATGAGTTGTGTTGGAAGGAGAGACAGTTCCTGGATGCTGAACACATCTCATTCCTTCTCCTGTGTACTCACCAAACACATCCACTGAGCATGCGTGTCATCTCTGGATCTGGATCCACGTGTATGAGAGCGTGTTCCCATTCCTCACAGTATGTAGAGGAAGTACTGAAGAGGAATGGACCAATAACTAATAGGCCACAAGATTCAAAATAAAACTGCACATTTTAGAGTGGCCTTTTATTGTGAGCAGCCCAAAGAACACCTGCTGTCAAAGAGGCATCTTGAGATGCTACATCTGTTAGGTGGATGGTTTATTTTGGCAAAGGAAAAGTGCTCACTTCTGTTCCACACCACAAAGGGTTAAAATGGTCTAAGACTCTTAAATGACTATTGACGGATCAACAGCCCCATGAAACATCTCTGTTGTGTTTCTTCCTTTTTGCATGTACTTTTTCAGTCATCTGGTAAACAAGTACTTCTTTGTTTGACTCCATATGTTTTTGCTGCTGTGCCATCAGAGAGCTTTCTCCATGGACGACAGGATAGCATGGACTCACGTCACCATCCCTGAAGGCCTGAGGGAGGGCAGTGTGGTGGATGAGTGGTTCAGCCTCAGTGGCAGGCAGGGCGACGACAAGGAGGGCATGATCAATCTGGTCATGTCTTTTGCTGTGAGTACATTTAGAGACACACCATCAAACTGAAATGCATTCATCCTCTTCTTGACCAGTTTAGGGAACTTCATTTTGATGATGAGATGGTATGAAAACAACCAGTCCCCTAAAACGTGTGGAAAAGGTCGCTTATTGCTAAACTGGTCAGATATTAGGCAACAGATTTTTCTTGTCTAAATAAATCATAAAAGTCACAGACACATGCAAAACCAAACCAGTCCCAGAGCCTTTTTAATAATATTTTAGGATTATGTTGTTTTGGGGCTTTTTTAAGGAAATGAAGTTCAAGACAAGCAAGATTTCACCACTTTGGTCTCACAGCTGTCAACTTTCCTTTTGAACGGCGAGTGCTGTGGCCCTCAGCTTTCATCGTTTATGTCGGGGCCTCCTCTGCTTAATGTTGGCTGTGCCGCCCTCTGCTGATGTGGATGTGTCCTCCACATCATTCAGGGTGCAGGGTTGTGACTGTTATCTCTCTTTGTGCCAGTCCTTACCAGCAGGCATGATGACTCAGCCTGTTGTCCTAATGCCCTCTGTGTATCAGCAAGGAGTAGGATACGTGCCCATTGCAGGTCAGACACACACACACACACACACACACACATTCACACTGCATGGATGTTCTTTTGTTTACCACTGAACAACAGAAAGCCTGAGTTACAAAGCTTGGAAACTGATGCGTTTATTAATGTTTATTTCCAAAACTTGATTTGCTTCATTGAAGCTGTGTGTGCTCTCCGTCCTCAGGAGTGCCTGCAGTCTACAACCAAGGCATGGTGCCCATGGCAATGCCAGCATCCATGCCAGCTGTTGGGGGCCAGGGGCCAGTGTGCAGCGAGGAGGACCTGAAGGCTCTGCAGGACATGTTTCCCAACCTGGACAAGGAGGTGGTTCGCACTGTGCTGGATGCACAGCAGGGCAACAAGGACGCTGCCATCAACTCTCTGCTGCAGATGGCTGAGGAACTCTAACTGCAGAACACACGCTCACAGCAGACATGCCAACAGACACACACACACACACACACACACACACACACACACACACACACACACACACACACACACACACATATGCATGCACACAGACATAAAAATGTTCATGGAGAGACTGCCCACCCTTCGCATACATAAACAAACACAGAGTCCTCCCACACTGCAGCCATATCTGAGCTCCCACCAGCTCAGCTGGAGGCCACAGAGATGGGTTCCCTCTCCCTTTGTTGACTCCTTGTTGGCTTAACAGTAGATGAAGCCTCGGCCCTCTCTGCTAACACACACCTGTTTGTCACAACTGACACTGTATCTGCAAAGCATTGCAAGCACTGTGTTCACCTTTGGTTTTAAGAAGTCGCTTGTTTAAGATTTAATCAATGGCAGATGTCTTTGAGAAATTCTTGAAATCATGACAGGGTCATTAAGGTTTGTATCACAGCAGAGACTCAAACCAAACTTTGAATTGGCAGTAGAGTGCGTTGAGTTGATTGGTCTGGTAAATTTAACCAGCCCAAGTCATTATATGTTTCAACATTACAATCATTCTCTCTATCTATGGTAACTCAGCTGTATTCCCCTATTTGATCCCAGGGTTTGATTTATACTGTTTGAGCTATAGTGAGTCATGTTCAATCTATCTTCTCTTAATGGTGATGATGTTATTAACAGTGTGTGGAGAACCTGTCTATAGTAACCTGCAATGAACGGCTTCTGTTTCATATATAGCTGTAAAATGTTTAGTGCACTCAAAATCAGATAAATTATTATGGATGTATTAAATTATATAGATTTCTATATGGTAATGAGAGAATTGAGAATGAACCAATGACCGGAGGGATTAAGAATATTTATTCCTAATGAAGTTATCTTTCAGAGTGATTCGGATTTCTTTTGATGTAACCCATTTTCAGTCAGTCAAGTGGAGTCACTTTTTTAAAATGGCTTTTGATACACCCTCAGTGTGAGCATGATAAGAATAAGGATTTCACTTTTCCAATGAAAAAAGTATTTTTTTTGAAGCTCAGCAGGATGTTGTCTGTAAAGCTTTTGAGACCAAAACACTTCCAAGTTGTCTACACAGTGACTCCGGTAAAGTGGCCTCAGATGACCTTGACCAGATTAACATGAAATTGGCTCTTGATGTTCCTGGTCCCCAGAAGCTGACTCCTGACCTTTATTCAAGCACCACCATCAAGTTCAAACTTTTGACTGCTTCATAGTTGGGCGTTATGGACAAGCAGAGCTTTACATGTTTAGTCTTCTTTCAGCCAGTTACTTTAGTCCCTAAAGCTTTCCATTGACACTTGCAGTTTTTAAGGTCTTGTTGTTAAGGTGATGTTTGCCAAAGGTTTCATTTAAGAGATGTTGTCCGATAGTTGTTAATTTTCATTTGTGATTCCAAAACTACCACTGCTGCGACTCTTAAATTGTCACGGTCATTTTATTCTGTGTCATGTGATTCTGTTTTTTTCAATTCACTCCTGCACAGCATCTGGAAGTCCAGACACTGTGGTCTTAATATAAATATATCTGCAAAGGGTTAAGCCAGAGAACAAGAACTGTTGGTACAGGTGTTCAGCTTTGAGCATGACAGGCCTGAAGGAAAAACCTGAATAAACAAGTGAAGAAATGTAACAAATGCAGATGCTTCCACACACTTGCACTGCATGGTCAGTCAGACTCTGTCGCACGTCTAAACATTCTGAGAAGCTCATGCTGATTCTGTATCAAGCTGGACAGAGGACAAGATGTAATTTAAAAGAGGGTTCGTCGTTGGGGCCTGGATGGCAGGAGCTTCAGTCACAAGTACTGCTCAGCTGGCTAGAAGGATGTCAGCATTTAGACGTGTGGGGACGACATCAGTAGATAGAGTTGGGAATTGTTGACAGCACCCATTGGATGACTGTGATGCTCATGCATTGGTGTGATATGTCAGGAAAAGCAGAAGAGCAGCACTTCCTCAGGTGACTGAGAATGACAAAGCAGGATGAGCTCAGACTGTGTATACTGTAGTCGAGCTGCAGCACAGAAAACCTTCCCTACAAACATGAATTCACGTTTGAGAGTTCAGTGGTGTAAAACCCATGTACTGGTCTACAGTAATGTAGAAACAGTGAGTGATGAGGTCAGATCAGTCCTCCTCCACCATCTTCTCAATAAGGGGTGAGTGCACGTGTAGCAAACAGTCAGAGACTCGTGCAGGCCTGAAGGCTTGACCCCGACTGTGAAGGTATCTGCTTACTCTGTTTTACTGTGGGGGGGCATTCTGGGTTTACTTCTCCCATCAGAGGGAGGACTGACTGCCAATCAATCCAGTGTTGTTGGGAGTGATCATGATGAAACATCTCTCTCCTGATGGGAGGGGGCTCCAGGAAGAGTATCACAGTCACCAGATCTAAAGCTAGAATTTCAACCCCATCGAACACCTATGGGAGATGTTTGACAACCTGTCAGACAGCGCTCTGAAACACAACATGAGGGAATATTGTTGGACAGACATATGGCCATGTTAGGTCTGATGACTGATGAAGCCACCAGTAAGACAACGTGACCCTTCAGACACCTCTGTCCATTGTTAACAAGAGCCTAAACCTCTCGTTGCCAAACTGTCTTCAAAATGTTTGTGAAACAGTTGGAACTTTTTACGACAGAGCTTCTTCACAGATCTTTTTTGTTCGTATATACCATTCCCCCAGGGTTCAGTAAAAAGTGTCGATGCAGGAGATCATATTGCAGAAATCTAATTTAATAATTATCATTCAGGAAAACCTAAGTTGAAGGAAGTTTACAGACAGTAATATGTTGTGACATGGAGAAAGAGTACATGTTGGGCTATAAATAATTCAACCTGAATGAACCAGAATGAAAGTTCTAAGTTTAGGTCTTGCATAGTGGTTGTAAGTTTTTAAGGATTGAAGTCATCAGTCAACGTCTCCTGCGGCCCTTTGTCGCGGATGTTGTCCCCGCCGTACATTGGGCTTTGCTGCAGTGGCACGTCTCCACCACAGTGTAGCTGTGCTGGAGCTTGGAGCCGTCGGCACAGGTCAGCTCCACCTGCCTCTGACTGGTCGTGGCCTCTTGGCAGCACTCACATTGGTGCATCATCCTGTTGGCTGCTGCAGAGTACCTGTGCATACACACACCAACAGACAACAGCTCTTGTCTTCACTCATCTATACTGATCACAGCAGCTCTTATCTTCACTCATCTATACTGACTATATCTATACTGATCACAACAGCTTGTTCCACATTGGCTTGAACATAAATGGTTCTGCATCAGTCGTATAATTTCCTGTCTCTCAAATAAAGGCACAAAGCCGGGAAAAAAAATCAAATAAAACCATCCAAGAACTGACCTCCAAAAACTACAAAAACTAAACATCTTGGCCATTACGTTGAAGCCTGAACTTTGGTGCTGAGTAGACTCACATGGACGAGCTTCCACAGTGTCCAGCGCAGGATGTCATGTTTACCGCCTGTGTGCTCGTACAGCCGCTCACTGAGATGACTGTCTGCTCACTCTGGACCACACAGACGCTTTGCACCTTGCCTGCAGTACACAGCACAGTTCTCATTCTTAACATGTATTCAGGAGTTTAGCATTTTAAATACCGTGAGTCCACTAACTTACAGGTTTTACAGCATCCATTAGCATCAGTGGTCTCTGTGCCCTGGAAGAGGAAGACATCCAGGATGGTGGGCGTTAGACATGGACAGTGTGTGTATCTGCATCTGCATCAGATCGAGATGCCTAATAAACTTACAGGTTCACAGTCCAAGGGGTTAAAGGGAGGACAAGTGGTCTTTGTCTCCTTGGTAACAAGCTGTCCCCCGACACTCTGACAGGTATACTGCACACAACTGTCAGTAGGGGGGGTAAAAGTGCTGTTGGCCTGTACCGACAGGGAGAAGCAAAGACAGATATTAGATTAAAAAAAAGACACAAAACACATCTTTGTCTAAATACCACTACAACGCTTCAGGAGACTAAGTCTAAGGAGAACTGACAGCATCAAATGGGATAAAGGTAGTATTAATCAGTTATTAAGGTATTTCTAATTTCATCACATTCGAGTCATATTTACATTTTTTTAATGTAAAATGCATTTATAAAAAGGTAATGAAATAATTCTAGTCTTATTTATTTAATCAATTATTGAGAATTTCCCCACTGTGGGATGAATAAAGGTTTATCTGATCTCTTATCTTATTTTTAACTTTAAATTCTGCTTCTATTTGTCCTACTTTAAAAATCTAAATATATACATATATATTCTTAATTGGTAAACAGAACTTGGCTTGGCTATGAAAAGTGTGAGGAAACTGACAGCTGCAGAACTGACCTTAATGATATGCGTAGTGTTGTCAGATGTGGTGAAAATACAGCTCGTCTGAATACACATCCCGCAGCACCTGCCAGCTACAGTCTGATATTCATAACCCTGGAGTGAAAGAGAGGGACTGTTTGTGTTTTCAGGTATATGGATATATTCAATGCCCAAAATAATTATTCAAATCTTTTGAGATGAAATGAGGAGTGTTAGGGTGGATACCAATTGAGCTTAGAATGTGGGCAAGAAGCCCCACTGAACGGAGACATGAGGGAAGAAGAAAGACAGGTGAAGGATGAGGTAAATGCACACATACTATCACAGTCAGTGGCACTCTATTAGGTAAACTGGTATCGTCTAATGCAACCCAATACAGGCCCACCATAAAGTCTGCCTTTATGGCACTTTTCATGAACAGTTGTGCCAAATGAGCTGTCAACTGAATGCAAATATATATAAGTGACAAGTCTGGTCCAAGAGTGCCTTTGTATAAGAGTAGTGAATGTGTGCGTGTGCGTGCGTTTGTGTGTGTGTGTTGGTAAGTGGGTAAGCTTACCTTGGAACAGTTTGTGCTGCAGATAATAGGGGTGCACGAAATGGGGTTGAGAGTTGTGGGATCCTCTTTGGGGCCACAGTAACACTGGTGGCAGGGCCCAACTATAAAAGGCCCATCCGATACAGGTCCCGGCGTCACTGCTCCTGCTCCATATGATGATGTTGTATTTTCTAATGTGTCTGATAGAATTGATGGTGTGCGTAATGGCTGTTCTGATGGTGTTTCTGGTACTGGTATCTTTGCTCCAGGCTGTAGAATACACACAGTGATCAGTACTTCACTCTCAAACATCTATTCATTACATATAGATTACATTGGTGTCTGAAGTTTGGACCATGTGCTTACCTGAAATGCACTCATGTTGTAAACACATACGTCTTTGGGAACTGCAAAAAGAGAACAGAGATATGATATATGTTAACATTGACACTAGTTTATTAGATGTGTAATGTAGACGTGTAGAGGCTGGGCTAATCTATCTGCAAGACAAACGTTTCCCACTTTAGGATTCATTGTTTCAGATTGAACTCTAACAATAAATTTAGAACAAATATTAAAATCTATATGTCATTGTTCTTGTTGTCTTGTCTATATGTCATGTTGTTTCTTTTTACTCACACTGACTTCCCACAAACAAGAAATGCAAAAATATAAATGTTTTCTTTGACAACTAAAGCTGTCTTTTTCAGACAAGGAAAATGATTTAGAGGGAAAAAATTTTCAGACTGTTGGCAAATTATTTTTTTTTTTACTGCATTTCACTTAATATTATATTTAATAATAAGTTTTGATTAAATATCTACAATTTCATTCATGGTCGTTAAATTACTTTTATTAAAAAGGTCCTTGTTAATGAAAACCCATTCAATTTTTACCCACTTCAATTTTTCAATCGATTGATTGATTCAGTTGTGGCAATGATTATCCATTTAGTGACAATATCAAACATAATTAGAATGTGAAAATCTTAGCTTTAATTTTTTAAATACTTTCAAAAATTGTACCAATTGACAACCAACTACAGCTTGGCAGTATTTCCAAGTATGTGGACCCATATGTGCAAGACCTTGATGAGATATGTACATTTGTTTCTTCGGTACAAACACTCGATCGTATTGTACATCTGCAGATAATGCTGGCATGTTGACGGACTAGAGCAGAGATACTCATTGCGCGGCTCGCGAGCCACATGCGGCTCCTCAAGCTTTAATTGGTCACTGGCATGGTAGTTTATAACAATATGGTGACACAGCCAATACATTTTTTCAAACGTGCTACATAAACTTACAGTGAACACTGCACTACAAACATCTGCATTATACTTCTCCTTTTACCTTAATTATTAAGAGAAGTATTAATTAAGGCTGGATTAATGGTGTTTCCTAAAGGGGGCACTGTCAAACCTGGCAACGCAGCCCGCTTACGGCATTGTTTTACGCCGTCACACTTGACCGCAGTGCAAGCTTGCTAGGCTACATTAGCTCCGCTAGCCGGCACAAAATGGATCGATTTTTAATAAAAATGCTGCAAAACCAGACGGACAGACACACAGTGTTGTAACGAATAGTGAAGAAAAACAGTCTGAGGAAGCAGCAAACGAAAGTCAACGTGAGGACGACGGAGAGAGGACGAGCAGGCAAACGTCAGGTGTTCCCGGTGAAAAACGAAAGGTACGAAGCGTACAAGATGAGCACAGGACGTTTCAAGAGAGGTGGACAGAGGAATTTTTATTTGTTCTTTGCCCTGGTAATTATGCTGCTGGAGGGTGAAATAATTGAGCTGCAAACAAATACTATTCTCCAAGTTGAACTGAGAGCAGGTGTTGGCTACTTCCGGAGTTTGGTTTCTGAAGCAGACTTTCCCACTTTGAAACCACTTGCACAGGAAGTGATGTCTTTCCTCATGAGCACCATGATACACCTGTGAGTCAACATGTTCAACCATGAACACTATCAAGAGGACACAGGGAAACAGACTGACCCATGCTGATCTTGAATGCCTCACTGTGATTGCAACAACAAACTACAACATGAAGAAAGTCAAGGACAGACATGCCAGCTGCTGCTCGTCCCAGTGTTAAGGTAAATATAGTGTTGATTGAAAATGTATTGGCTGTGTTGTTGCTTTTTTTGTGGGATGTCCAATTTATACGTAGAAATGCACATGTGCAAAAGTGACTTGGTATGTTGTTGTAAAAGTGGCTCTCCCCTTGATTTTGCTCTGCCAATGTGGCTCTTGTGAAAAAAAATAGTGAGGATCACTGGACTAGAGTCACATACCGCACTTGTAGGAATAGCAGCAGGTGCTGGTGGTGACATTGAGATGGAAGCCCAGTGGACAGGTGATTGGAGCAGGACACAGGCTTATGTTGCATTCTGTTGAACAAAAGGATGGGAAGATTATCAGAATGTGGAGATTTACCTTATTTATTTGAAATATTAATATTGATATTCATATTAATATAGAAATGTACATGTCATAACTTCTTGTGTTTTTAAGTGTTTATGAATCCTCAAACTTATTATTTTTAATGTGGTCTCACACTTTTGGACCCTTCTATACATCAGTAAATATGAAGATTACATAGCATCAGAGAATAAACGAAAACAACATACAACAGCAAAAGAGGCTGCGAAGCAGTTCAGTACAAACCAGGCCGATACAAGCACTGTTATTAACTGAGCAGTGGGAGGAGCTTCTGAGTCAAATGCTACTGATTCCATCAGTGATGGTGATGATTCAGTGTTCAAGGTGTTCAGATGGACATCAACATCATGTCTGTGTGTTAAGCTCAGAAGGAGTCAGGACGTGTAAGACGCATAAAGAATCAGTGGGATAAGATGGGGTGGAATGGGATCAGGGGAAACAACTAGAATGTGGCTTGAAGAATGTGGCTGACATGTTGACCACCTCCACATGTGGTCTGGGAGACCCAATAGCATTCAGATTGAAGAGTGTTCTGTGTGATCCAGACAAGATATTCAGATGCAGACAACATGTTACTATGAGATTGAATTTCACTGCCATCAACTGTCACTTTGTACCATCAACAAAGCCACAGTCAAATCCAGTTCTATGACACTACGACTGACCACATGACTGTGTTGGGCAGCAGCCGTCTGTCTTGTTGACCAGCTGCTGGCCAGGCTCGCTGCAGTGGGGGACCTGTGCCGACGGGCACTGAATGGGCTGACACTGGATGCTCATGGAGTCCTTGTCACACACACAAGTGTTGCAGTTGCTCGTCCACGAGTCACCTGGCTGGTTAAGAGAAAGGAACAGTTTCAGACAGCTCATGCTTTGCTAGTGTCCTTGAATGTACTATAGTGTGTGTGTCAGGCAGAGTTCTCACCTGTTTGGGTTTCCCATCAGGTCCGACACAATAATCTGAAATACAAACAGAAACGTGCAGATTTGTATATGTGACAAATTAAATGAATTCAAATCAGGTCAAGTTTTCTACAGGATCTCCTCTTACCACAAGAGCTAACACATATGTCATAGACTGTGTTGAATAAGGTGGTGCCTTTAGGACAGAAGCATCCCTCCATAGTACTGTTGGTAGATGCTCTGCTGGACACCTGGAACCTCCGGTTGTATCTGATGTCAGAAATTGAATTACTGGTTAGGGATTGTCACACAACAGGAGAGTGGAAACCTTCACTGGTGCTGAAGAATTCTCCAAGCAGTTACACCCACATACAGTAATACTGTTTCATTACGTATCTGTGTGACCCTAAAATCAACAAGAAACTAAACAACCTCCACCACCAACATTAAACATTGCTTAATTCAATGATAAAATAAAAGCAGAAATGTGAGCAAGGCGGAGGCAGAGGCGGAGGCGGAGGCGGAGGCGGAGGCCGAGGCAGAGGCAGAGGCAGCGAGGCAGAGGCAGAGGCAGCGAGGCAGAGGCGGAGGCCGAGGCGGAGGCAGAGGATGAGGCAGAGGCAGAGGCAGAGGCAGAGGATGAGGCAGAGGCAGAGGCAGAGGCAGAGGCCGAGGATGAGGCAGAGGATGAGGCAGAGGATGAGGCAGAGGATGAGGCAGAGGCAGAGGCAGAGGCAGAGGCAGAGGCAGACAAGCTGCAAAAGAAGCATCGCACTTTGACAAAGTTTACCTGTCATTGCACGTCGGCTCAACAGTAGGGCCACAGGCACAATACACTTTGTTGTCTGGACAACTGCGCACTGTAAGGAAGTCACATGTTCATATACACATTTTTTTCACAACAACAGCAATATTGTACACTGCTGACTATATATCTCACCACACTGGCCATTGGTAGCATTCCTCCAATCAATACACACTCCTGCATTGGAGCAATCAGTGGCATAGGCCTCGAGGCTGGAGCAAGTGTTGTTGCCACCATTGCAAATGCCAGACCTACAGGACGCCACGAAGGGTCCTGGATTTATGACTGCATGGCACGGCGCAAACACACTGAAGGGGAAATACAAGCAGGACTGTATGTTAGGAAAAGTGATCAGGCGATTTTGTAGAAAAATAAAAACATCTAAAATGTAGATCTGCAATCAACACTATCGTAAATTGTTCAGTTTTATTTTTAGGCCCATGTTTCTGTTGTTTTATGTTTTAGCCGTGTGATTCAGTTCTGTGCTGTATTTTGTAGCCACACTTAGTAGTTGTGTCATCTTGCATTATGGAGTTTCTCTGGTCACACAGTGTAAATGGCTTGGACATTATCAAAATGTCCTTTTAACAATTCTGAACACTCTCTTTAGTTAATATGTTTTTTATATTGATATATCTGAGCAAAATAATCCCAAGTTAAGGTGTCTCTAAAGTGTGAAACACAGCAGCAGGATATAATGTCAAAACATGTGCACCTAATGTTTCCTTTGCAAGCTCACAAGTAATGGAGACAGGTTGGCCTGCTGTGCTCCATCAGGGCTGTGGAATGCATGAAGGCTCTGTCTTCTCATTTTACATCTCAAAGTGTGCATTCAATTTGCAAAAACTAGGTCAAAATGCCGTACTTTGTGGCAGAACACAGACATTCATCTCTTCTCAGGCTCTTGTCTAGTCAGACTGAGGATACTTCTGTTGAGTCAGGTAATGTAGGTTAGTTATACATTTAAGTTAGTAAACTACTAATACTGTGTGCCCCAGATGCCTCCTGTACCACAGTGGCAAACAGTCCATACATCTCTCTGTGCTCACCTGCTGGTTAGGAGCTCACAGATGGCAGGTTTGCACGCAGGCTGTGTTGTTGAGTGTGGTGGTTTAGTGGTGGTACTGGGTGCTGTTGGGGTCGTGGGGGTGCCACAGGTTGTACCAGGAATATGCCACTGGCCTGCAGAGACTGAACAGCTTTCCACCTGGCCGTTAGGAGAACGGCAGTCGTTATTCTGGGAGTTGTCACAGGTTCCTGGAAAAGGAGAGGTAGCATGATAAAGCTCATTTCATTTGTCTTTTATTTTTATAGCTATATTTCCTAGCTCAGTATTGTTGGAAAATTCTTGACCTGCCTCAGGACTTTAATGCATGTCTCTCTCCAGCATCATCCTCTGTTGCACCCAACAGTAAAGCATCACCCACTGCGGGCTCTATTGTTATTGACTGACTTTCATGCTAATCATGGTCCACTTTGCTATAGATAGACATTTTTTATTTAGCATCTAACGTCATGTAGCCTGAACATATTGCAATAATAGAAGTTATATGAACTTAGAATATGAAAATATTCTTGCATGTCATTTAGCACTGTGCGTATCATTAGACCTCTCCTACCTGCAGGCTGCCAGTGAAAGCAGAGTGTTACTAGGTGCAACAGGCAGCTGTCTCCAGCGCCCTCTAGTTATTCATCCATGATTTGGTCTGCTAAGGGCCACTAAGCATTAGAACAAGGAATAAGGGTTAAGTGATCTGGTGGCTCTGTAGCTTAGGTAGAGCGATTATCCACCAATCACAAGGTTGAAGGTTCAGTCCCTGGCCCCTGCAGTCTATGTGTCGAAGTGTCCTCGGGCAAGATACTGAACCCCAAATTGCCCCCAATGGCTTTTCCATCGGCATGTTAATGTTTTTGGATAAGAGTGTCAGCTAAATGAAATTGTACAATTGTAGAACTCACCACACTGTCCTTCAGTGTTTCCATTGAAGAGGGAATAAGGAAGGTCAATCTGGAATGAGGAGGCTCTATAGATAACTTTTGTACTGATAGCTGGTATCTCCAATGTGATCATCATATCTGTGCTGGTGAGTTGTAGGACAGAATTGCTGTAGGCAGGATAAACACGTTTTTGATTCACATACACCTGTTGAAGAAGGACACAAAACACATTAGGGAATACTGTGAACTAAGCGCAGCAGCATTTCCAAAGAGAACTATATGCACCAAACAACTTTGACGGACTAACAATTGACATAATCAGTGAGGTGAGATACTGACACTAAAGCAACAAATGTCTCTGGAAATTTGAATCATCACTTACCGCATTAGTTTCTGTTCCCGAAGTCTTCACCTGAGTTAAAACTATCTTGTAGGATTGGTATAACACAGTGAGAGTCTGGTAACTCATTGTGCTGTTTGAAAGACCATCTTTACTTATGGTAATAGTTAGGTTATATTTAGTAATTATCTCTTTGACCAGGTAGTAAGGGCAGTTCCCATTGAAACTGTATGATGTTCCATCAAATGTTATGTAGTTGGATCCACCAATGCCGCTGCATACACCTGTGGGATAAGAAGACCCATGTATGGAAATGAGCAAACAGAAAACATCACCACTTCCACCAAGAAGGCTGTGTGTGTTTATTAGCAGTTAGTATCTACTACACAATAGCTTTAGCTGTTACAACCTTGATTGCAAAAAAAGTGTAAAGCGTATATAAAAACAGAATGCAACCCTTTTATGAAGTGTACCAGAGGCCATGTAGTAATATTCTTTATACAGCCATGTGTTGTGAGTGGTGAAAGTGTTGAACCTCTCTCCATCCTCGCTTGTGAATGACTCAGCCTTTCCAGGATGAACCTTTCAGACCCAATCATGATACTACTGATACTACAGTATCACCTGTTACCAATGAACATGTTTACCTGTGGAAGGATCCAAACAGGTGTTTTGGATCATTCAATAATTTATTAATATATGTCAAAAGCCTAATGATCCCATTCTGTAAATTATGTTTCTCACACTGTCCCAACTTTCTTAGATTTAGGCTTGCAGTTGCTTTAGTAGCTACCACTACTGAAACAATTTTGATGTAATTCAGTTTATATTCAGTTGACGGCCCAACATGAGAAATGTTTCTCTTTGACAACCTCATAGAAATATCAGTGCTGAACTGGGCCTGTGAGTGGACAGGATGTGTGTGGACCGCTGTCCCAGATTCAGCCCAGGATTTGATTGATTGCAGAAGGAGCTGCTGCCTCAGTAAATCTGAGTGTGCACAGATTCAAATAAAACCACAGCAAACGTTTTTGCACTCTCACATGATCCTCTGCTGCATTTAAAACTCAGTGTGGTTGTATTTAAGGTTATATTTTTAACTTACATTGACATTCTTTGTGGGGGCAGCATCCATCCTCATCATAGACAATTTTCTGTCTGTTGATACAGTTGGGTTGTTGCACTGTGGGACAAGGAGCAGGTGTCTGTGTGATGTGGCCATTGGTGCATGTCGCAGTGGTGCAGTTGCCCACCTTCCAGGACTCTCCATTCTGGATAGGGATGAGAAGCAGTAACACTGATTGACAATTATATTCTCTACTTTCACCCCATTTAAAAACATGCTACTATGACCTTACAGTTTGGGAATCCCGTGGAGAGCTTCCTTCAGAGTAAACAATTATTGACTGGGATGTGTGAAGTTTCAAATATGAATACAGCAGCTCAAATATTATGGGATGAGCTGATGACACAGATGATGACACTTTAAAAGTGTTAAAAGTTAAAAGTTTAAATTACTTAATTAGTTTCTGGACATGGTAATGTGATAATCTAGCAATCACAAAATTTTCCATGTGCAATTTTATTTGGATCCATAAAATGATCCATACAATAACCAGTTAATCTGTAGTTAACTATCACCATTGTGTCTTACAGAAAAAGAAAGTGAAATCCAGAATGCTTTCCAGTATTTTCCATGTCGTTTTCATTTCCCAAATTATTGTGTAAATTTAGTTTTGTTAGATTTGACTGTTTTTCATGCAAAAATAATGGTGACAATCTGGGGACAACACAGTTGCCTTTTTGCTCCTCATACTGCGACATAAATATAGTCCTTGCAACGATCCAGTAGAATTTTATTAATTTACTTCTGGGAACACCACACATAATTTTTAACCTAAAAATATCTACTATATAATGTTGCTACAAAGCTTCAGATACTACTTTGGCGAGTCTCTTAACAGCTATCTGGTATTTTGCATTGAGAAACGAGGAGATGGTTTAAGATAAAATATTCACTGGTGAAGAGCTATGTTCTACACCAACATAGGGCCCATAGAGTCCCCACAGGTGTGGGGACACAAAGCAGCTCCTGGTGAAATAAGTTATTTGGAAACACAATCATGCCCTGTGACAGACTGGCGACCTGTCCAGGGTTTCCCCTGCCTTCGCCCAAGTCGGCTGGGATAGGCTCCAGGATAGGCTCGACCTTGCAGAGGATTAAGCGGTAGATAATGGATAGATGGAGGAAACACAATCATGAAAAAGACACTATAAGGACAATTCTATATCACACCTTTCTTGGTGGAGACACATTATTGCAGTCCAGGGCAGCTGTAGATGAGGTGGAAGTAGCTGTAGCAATGGTTGTGGTGGGAGGAGTTGAGCTTGAAAATGTGTCCTCTGTAAAGGTGTTGGTGCTTGGTGTTGGTGTTGTTGGACATGGATAAGATTGTGTCTGAAGTTTACAAGATGCATTGCAATATGCAGTATAACACCAGCCTAAGTCATCAGTGACATTGTACACCAAAGCCCCTGTAAAAATCAGAGTGGAGATAAATGTTAAGAGCACAAAATTTCAAAATGACTGATTGATAAACAATAGTATTTAATAATAGAGAGACTTTGTGAGTATTCAGACAGAGAATGTCCCTGCATTAAAAACAAAACAAAAAAACACCAAACAGCAAACAATCAAACAGCTCCAGCTCTGCCAAAGAGGCAGCAGCTTATCCTCAAAGCTCCAACAAGGGAGCGGGATCCAGCTTTTGGTGTGGCCTGCTCACGGCAGTCACACCTATACAAGAATCAAGAAGAGAACCGACAAGCAAGGTTCTCCTACCAGCAGCTGCAACACAAGCCTGCTTGCTAATTTCAACCAAGGAGCAACACAGAGCTGCTGACTGTAACCAAAGAGAACCCAGCTTCCTCTGACCTGGACAACCAAAGACTGCAACCTTCCCAGCTTGGATCTTCCACAACCGCAGGATCCCCAGCTAACAAGCTTCCTCTCCCTCAAAGGACTGGTAACTACACTGGGCATAGATAGTTAGACAAGCTAAGCTAAACATAGCTAAGTACAAGACTGTTTGACTTTCATGAACATGTGCTTATTCAACATGTGATTGAGCTATCAGGACTATCAGGAAAACATGATAGTACTATAACATATCTCATATATTAAAAAGAATCAGGCATCTGGTGTCATTAAATCTGGAGATATAGAGAGCCAAAAGTGCTACCATGGACAAACACACAGTCCAGGAAGCCATATTTGAATTGAATCTGTAAATATGTCACATACAACGTTGTCCTTCTGTGTACAGAGCCTCATTCTATCAAAGAATCATGTGTGAAAATTTGTGGTCAATATGTTGATTCACAGATGTTTAAGAACGTCCAGAACATAGCAAAAAGATGCAGAAAAACTAGTCCATGCATTTGTTACTTCTAGGCTGGCCTACTGCAATTCTCTATTATCAAGCTGCCCCAATAAGTTGTTAAAGACTCTCTAGTTGATCCACGTGTTCTGACAAAAACAAGAAAAAGAGATCATATTTCACCCATTTTGGCTTCTTTGCACTGGCTCCCTGTCAAATCGAGAATTGAATTTAAAATCCTTCTATTAACCTATAAAGCTCTTAATTGTCAAGCACCATCACATCTTCAAGAGCTCATTGGACCCTATTTTCCCAACAGAGCACTACGCTCCCAGAATACAGGATTCCTTTTGGTTCCCAGAGCCTCTAAAAGATTTTCGAGATTTGGAGCCAGAGCCTTCAGTTATCAAGCTGCTCTCCTGTGGAATCAGATTCCAGTCTCGGTTCGGGAGGCAGACACCCTTTGCACATTTAAGAGTAGGCTTAAAACCTTCCTCTTTGACAAAGCTTATAGTTAGGGTTGGTCCAGGTGAGCCCTGTGCAAGCGGCAACCTCCGGCGCTGTAACACAAAGCCAACACAGAGGTGCAGAAAGCTGCAGTTCCTCGAATAAACAGTAGGGGCAGGCTCCAAAAGGGAGTCAATCACATTTGACCCCCATGTTAAAATGTCGGACTTTACGGCAGAAGAAAACATGTTTCCAGCCTGGTAAAAAAAAAAAAGGCTTTAGTCTCTTTAGCTGATTTTCAGCTTCATGACAACCGTAGGGGTGGGGGTGGGGTGTGAATTTTTTGTAACACATTTAAAATCTGAAATTGTGCGTAATGAGGAGTGACATCACTTTGATTGACAGCTGCCTGCTGGCTGTCGGCTCCAAACATGGAGATAATGCAGTCACTTAACCGTCTGTTTGTGGTTTTTTGCCTTTCGGTTTATTTTTCATGTAAATACCAAATAAATAACTTGGCTTTGCTGAGAGGTTAACTGTAGTGACAGACTGTCCAAAAGTCGATGCTCCCATTTTTTTTTTCATTTACGAGAAAGTAGATAGTTAATGAATTAGCATCGGGCTCCAGCTAGCTGCCGCTGGCTGTGTGGTGTCTTTGTCCAAGACGTTTGCACTGTTTTCTCAGTGTCACTCTTCAGAATTTTGTGTAGTACATTGAAAAATGTTATCAACTGAAATTCTTTTGTGGTTGATCATTTCATACAGGTGTAGTATATGTAGATTTGGGCAAAAAAATTTTTGGACAAAAGAATTAATGAGCATGAAATCAAATAGAGGAAACATTAATTAAGAAAATTTCAGATTAAAGGATAAAGAAACAGTACATGTACACTTGATTTGCAAAAGCCAAGGACCCATATAAAGTTTTATGAAATAAAAACTTTAATCATTACATAAAAAGCTGAGCAAAAAATAAAAGAAATAAGACGAATATGAAAATGAAAAATGAAGAATCACCTACCAGGATGATATGAAGTTCCGTTGACAGAGCAGGAGCATAGTGTCGTTGGTGTAGTAAACAGTGGAAGTGTGGAAACAACTGTGGTTCTCATTGCTCCAGTAGTGGTTGCACTGGTTGTGGAAATATGTGTGGTGCCTGGAAGTGTCTGTGTTATTGGGCCAATGACAGTTGCAGCTTTAACTGTTGTTTCTGTAGTTACACGAGAAGCCACAGTAGTTGTGTTCAAAATAGAAGGTTTTGTTATTACACTTGTTATTTGTGGCTTTCCCGTGACTACACCAAATGTTGTTCTTTGCCCTCTGGTTGTGGTACCTGACATTGAGGTTGTAGTTTCAACAAAGTGTGTAGTAGAGGTCGTTACTGGGCCAGTGGTGACTGTAGGTGGTTTTGTTGTCTGAACATGAACAGTTGTTTCTTCTAATGTTGTTGTTTCAACAGGTTTTTCTGTCGTTCCCTCAGTTGTTGATGTGGGAACTTTAACAGTTGTGGTTCTAACAGATGGTTTTGATGTCACAACTGTTGTTTCTGGGCTTGTGGTTGTGGTACCTGGTACTGAGGTTGTAGTTTCAACAACGGGTGTAGTAGAGGTCGTTACTGGGCCAGTGGTGACTGTAGGTGGTTTTGTTGTCTGAACATGAACAGTTGTTTCTTCTGATGTTGTTTTTTCCACCGGTTTTGCTGTCGTTCCCTCAGTTGTTGATGTGGGAACTTTAACAGTTGTGGTTCTAACAGATGGTTTTGATGTCACAACTGTTGTTTCTGGGCTTGTGGTTGTGGTACCTGGTATTGAGGTTGTAGTTTCAATAACAGGTGTAGTAGAGGTCGTTACTGGGCCAGTGGTGACTGTAGGTGGTTTTGTTGTTGTCTGAACTGTTGTTGTTTTCTCTGTAGGTCTGTATGTTGCAGTTGTTTCTTCTGATGTTGTTGTTACAACAGGTTTTTCTGTTGTTCCCTCGGTTGTTGATGTGGGAACTTTAACAGTTGTGGTTCTACCAGTTGTATAAATTTTTATGGTCCCTGGAAGTGTCTGTGTTATTGGGCCAATGATAGTTGTGGCCTTGGTTGTTGTTCCTTTCGTTCCAGTAGACGCCACAGTAGTTGTTGTATTCAAAAACGAGGGTTTTGTTATTACAGTGGTTGTTTGTGGCTTTCCTGTGACTACACCAAATGTTGTTCTTTGCCCTCTGGTTGTGGTACCTGGTACTGAGGTTGTAGTTTCAACAACAGATGTGGTAGAGGTCGTTACTGGGCCAGTGGTGACTGTAGGTGGTTTTGTTGTCTGAACATGAACAGTTGTTTCTTCTGATGTTGTTGTTTCAATGGGTTTTGTGGTCGTTCCCTCAGTTGTTGATGTGGGAACTTTAACAGTCGTGGTTCTAACAGATGGTTTTGATGTCACAACTGTTGTTTCTGGGCTTGTGGTTGTGGTACCTGGTACTGAGGTTGTTGTTTCAACAACAGGTGTAGTAGAGGTCATTACTGGGCCAGTGGTGACTGTAGGTGGTTTTGTTGTTTTCTGAACTGTTGTTGTTTTCTCTGTCGGTTTGTATGTTGCAGTATGTGTGATTGTTGGCGATGATGTAGTCGTAAGAACACCTATGATAAAATCAGATATTGTGTGAATAATGCTTAATTGCACAGAATCAAAGAATCTTTAGTTACTGTTTAGTTTGTCCACTGTTTTATTCTTCCATTAAGGGTTAGTCATGTATTTTTGCATACCAGTTATTGAAAAAAATATGAACAGTGGTTATGTTTTGTAGATTTTTTTTTTTACCTGAAGTGGTTTTTCCAACTGTGCTGAACATAAACGGGGTTGTAGTCGGGCCAGGGGTGGTAGCTAAGCATGGTTTCATGGTTCTATTTATGGTCCCATTCTTCCCACACTGAGCCGTTATGCAGTTTCCTAGGCCATCCGTGGTGTTGTAGATGGATGCCCCATACGTGTAGCTTTTTCCATTAATCAAGCATGTACAGGCTGGAGATGGAGAGTAACATCTTTTCAACTTTCTCAATACTGTATATACTGTATGTGTGCATGTGTTTGTGCATATATATTTTTATGTGAATATGTATGTGTGAGTCTGTGTGTATGTGTGTGTGTACATGGATAGACAAACCAGAAATACACTGTCACTTTACATGTGTACTTACAGTTAACATTGTAGCTGCATGTTATTCCAGTGTCTTCACAGGAGCTTTGAAAGAGAAGGAAATTGTCATTGTTATTTTGTCTTTTACTTGGAAAATTCCTTTGAGATCCACAAAATAAATTTTTCTGACATTGTTTTCAGATTTTAAAAAAATTAAAACATAGCATTTTCTCATCACTCTCTCTATGTATTAATCCCAACTACAACAACCATTTTTCATGCCATTAGCAACCACAATTGTATCTCATGATGTAAAGCCAATCTCAAAATATTTTCTGTAGTTGCAGTGTGTTGTGTGTGTGTCAACCTGGTATATTTCCCATAAATGCAGTTGCTTGGTATATTTAGATTGATTTTCATAGACCTAGATAATCTGCATATCAACAACATAGTATGGACAGATGTATTAATTCAAATGAATGTGATACTTTCTGGACCCTGGAGTTCAAGGTTTCATTCAAAGTATGAACAAGGCTGAGGATAGGGCAAGTCCGAAAAAAAATAGTTTAGGGAAGGGAGTATAAACCATTCATAGAGAACATAGCACAAGGATTCTATTAATCAAATTTGTTCTCAAATCAAATTGTTCCAAAACTAACCACAAAATCTCCCTTCCCTTTCAACACTGCCAAACACCTTATTAATGGTGCCATGAAACAATTACGTGAGTGGGCTGCATTTATGTCGCACTATTCTAGTCTTCTTAGACCACTGAAAGTGCTTCACAAAGCAAGCCAGCATTAACCCATTCACACACATTCATACATGGTGGCTGACTGGACACTGGCCACCACCACTAACGACTAGTGGACGGCCATTTGATC
Source organism: Centropyge bicolor (assembly GCA_037975185.1). NCBI lineage: Eukaryota > Metazoa > Chordata > Actinopteri > Pomacanthidae > Centropyge > Centropyge bicolor. Next base: position 164,499 of record JBBMOC010000179.1, on the reverse strand, counting down.
TCCTGAGCCACAGCTGCCCACAAATGATGCGATTCAGATGGTTTACCATATAAGAGTGCTTTACCTGTTCTTAAAGGCCATCCAAATTACTTGACTTTACCTTTAACGTTATGAGACTATGCGCATTTCATATCGTCTTCCTTGATTGACAGGATCTTTAAAAAGTCAAGCCTTCCCTCTGCCTGGGTGGATGACTTTGCCTGAAGTTGGTCAGCTCTTGTCTAAAAATGTTTGCCTCCTTCACTTTTGCAAATGACTTTGCTATTTGCCTTCATATGTAACTGAAAAATGAAAGAGTAGATCAGGAATGATGGTATACGTCTGACCCAAAAATCCCGCTGAACACTGCTGTAAACCTCCCTTTTAGTGCCATGTGGGTGCTGTAGTTTGCCAACCTTGCAACCCTGCACCATTTGCAGTCTTCCAGAGAATCATTTTTTTCTTTTACCTTATCCACCTCCAACATACAGGTCCACTCTGCCAATCAAGCCTTGAATAGCTGATGACTGGGTGCATATAATCACTATGGTACTAACAGTCACAATCACATATTTTCTGCTCTTAGTATGAAGATGAACATGACATACCAAGTCTCACAGTTGTTTGATGGGGTTGTATCTCCGACGCTGTAATGGTTGCCTTGGTCATCATAGCAGCCACATAGGTCCATGGAGACACACTTCATGCTGTCTTCATCAAAGTAGGGCTGGGATGGGGGACACTGTGGATAGCAGCCTGCAACACCATCGAAACATTTTGATTTACCTCCAAATATACATATATATGAGAATAGAAAAATGGTAAACTGCTACATTATTATAGCACTTTTATTTACAGAGCTTTAGAATTGGCCTCACCTTCACCCATTCAAACACATTCACTCTGTATGATGGCAGCGAGATACGATGTAAGTTCTGGGCTTTACCCTTGGGAGCAATTTAGGGTTCAGTCCAAGGACATTTGAAAATGTGGACAGGAGGAGCCATGGACTGAACCACCAACCCTGAGATCTGTGGACAACCACCTCTATCTCTTGAACCACAGTCACCAAATTAAATACAGTCCTTGCAGGTTTTCAGAGAAACAACAAGACTGAGAGTGTTAACTCTCATTTCCTTTTACAGAATTACATGGTTTCCCCGAGGCTTGACCTCAAAAGTTGGCCTTGTGCAGGTCTGCACATGCTGGACATACATATGTCTAAAGCTGGATAAAAAGTACCTTTACAATATGTCTGAACAGAGGTCATCTGGTGTTAAAACATAGTTTCCACTAGTAAAGAAGATGACGTGCCAAAGAATCTGTCTAATGTACCTTCCATGGCGGTGATGAGGTTGGAACAGTTTCCCGTTGGATTCCTACACGTCTTCATACAGTCAGCTCCACAAGGCTTGTAGTGCCACTCACAACCACCAGGAGAATTATAATAGTCACAGAAAATAGCTGCAACAGACCAAATAAGCACATCATTGCTCTTGTCACAAAAGTCAGGGTGTTAGTTAATATAACAGATGAATTTAAATCTGTTGGCTAAAGATGCAATTCCTGATTTTGATTTAGACACCAAGAGGGCCCTAAATCCTGTAGCTCAGATGTTGCTAGTGTAATGGTGGCTAAACTTACGGCACAGATTTGGAGTTCTCCATTTAATGCAGACACCAATTTCATTACAAGCTTTGGCATAGGCAGCCACAGCAGTGCAGAAACAGTCACAGTCCCCACCACTGGAACAAGCACAAGAATCTCTCATGCATGAATCAAAGTACGGGCCAGGATCAACCTTGAACACACAAGAATACATTTAGCAGAATACCATGTACTGTATTAGTATTATTAGTAGTATAGTAGTACTGTACTATAGTAGTATTAAACAAAATTTTGATTGAACTCATATATGGACCACCCAACTGATCGGCATATGTGCCAAACATGTAGAGAAACAATAAAATGTATCTAATTTCCCAGATACTTTGGAAGTTAAAGTGATGTTTGTGTATTTGTATACATTAATGTACATGTATCCATATGAGTATGTCTGTGCTACCCCCATAGATACCTGTGAATGACAGCTCTCGAAGGTGACACTGGTGATGATGCCACACTGTCTGGTGGCCCAGGCTTTCCGGTAGCGGTTGCTTTCACAGGGATCAGTATTTGGTGTGGCATCTAGGCAGGTAGATGAAACCTTCCAGCTGTTGCCAAATACCTGGTCATCTACCACTGTCTCCCCACAGCTTGTGGTATAGTCATTTTTACTGTTGCCGTCGTAGTTTCCACACATACCACAGACTTTACCCTGAATGGGAGGAACCCAATGATTGATTGTTGTCACTGAAATATCCTTCATCCCACAAGTTTGGCTTTTTCATTTCAAGACAAGTTTCCCTGAGAAATGTCGCTTAAGCAAATTAATAAATATTAATAATAAAGCTGACTTAATCAAATTTCTCCAGAGTCCAGAAAAACATCCAAACAATCACCATCATAGTTCTGACAATAGTTATGGCCAATGTGTTTGCAGTCATGTTTAAAATAATACAGACATATTTAAATTCAATATTCACTCTCCTTTTAGCTCCTTTTATTTTCACCAGCTCCGCCTCCACCTCTTATCCTAGGCTAGACGCAATGTTCACCAGCCAGTCACTGAGTTTTTTTTTTTTCATTGATGACAGCAACTAACAACCAACCATACCATAAAGGTGTGGACCATAAAACAAAGCAATGAGTTCAAAGAGGCTTAAAACCTCAGTGGGGTTTCATTACAACATTACTTTTACATCAAGTCATTACATATGTTCATCAATATTGCCAGTTGTCAATCAGAGCATGCTGACTTGATTGCTTACCTGGAACTGTGGGCCGAGCTTAATGTAAAGGCTGGTCTTCTGGTCCCACATGAGCACAAGTCCTGGCTTGATAACATTCACCCAGTAATTACCCATCTTCTGTATCTGAGCAGGGACAACCTTGCTGTGGCCTTTCAACACCTGGAACTTCTCATCTTTAAGTTGGAATTCATTATCCTATGGGTATCAAAATAAAATAAATGTATGTATGTATTTTATCATAGCACCATTAAATGTGGTGGAACAAGTAATCACTTGCTCAATAAATGCTTTGTAATTGTTTTTCTCTAGTTTTTTTTTCCTGAAAAGTTACATGTTATCTATTTATGCTATATTGTGAAAAGCGACTGTGGTTCTCTGATAGCTTGAAAGAAACAGCCTCTTTCCCAGTAAAAAGTGACTGCATGGCAATGTGAACACTGCATTTCATTGGCAGTGTCATTGAATTCAGTGAATGTTCCCACAGGCTGCCAGGATTTTGACTAAATTTTTGGACATTAGCATCATGGCATGACCACGGGGTGAAAGTCCGTTATTGTTCTGAAAGTTGAAAGTTATTGTTATTAAAGCAAACATTATGTATACAATTATAGTAGCAAATAAAGTTTCAGTTTAGTCTGACTCTATTTTGCTTGATCCAAGTCATCTTAGTATTGCTGACTTATTGAAGGCATTATTAGGCTTATCAATCATAAATTAATAATAGATCCTAGCACTAGCCACAACTTACTGCATTAACATTAGTTTTAGTCAGATCCAATGTTTGAGGCAGACCATGTGGACAGTGTCAGTGTTTGTGTTTACCCCCAGAAAGATCCTGATGGCCTTGGAGCAGATGGTTCCTGTGGTTTCACATGGAACATTCTCAGCAATAATTCTGAAGCTGCCATTGTTGTGATTAGTGCCACAGTAGTCCTGAGAAAGAGAGCACAGACACAGGATGCCACCGTCAAAGCTATAATCCTTGATACGATAATGTTTAACAATTAATCAATCTTTAATCATTGTACACGAGACCACCGCTTTACCTGTGCAAGTGTGTATTGACATTGTCCATTGAAGTCAAACCTCTTTTCATCGAACGTGATGTAGTGACCACTGCCATAGACTGTACACACTCCATCACACACATTGTTGGTGCATGCAAAATGGCCTCCACTGCATACACTGGGGAGACACACACCAAACACAAACTTTTAATCATATAAACCTGTCTAGCAAAACCATCAAATAGCATTATTTTACACCTACATAGCACATGTTTTGAGGTTGTTTTTTTTTTAATTTGGTGAATCATCACCAAAAGTATATTAAATCTTTTGTGTAAATTGGAATATAAAAATGCACGCTCACTTCTGAACACACAATGTGTATAATATCCTTAATGTTAAAATGCTTACAAACTGATTATGGTGCCTAGACACCTACTGATCAACAAACACTTAGTGTAAATTTATTGCAAAACTTGTATATTATATAATAGATTATCATATTATTAATAATCCCCTCAAAAAATACTTTTAAACTAAATAGAGATAAATTAAAACATGTTTACAGCCTGGTACAAAAAAACAGTTCCGGGCTCTATAGCTTCTAATAATTGGTCACTGCTATATGGTAACGTAAAAGTTCGATGTCCTACATACTAATTATACTTACTTACTATTATTGTTGAAAGAGGAATTTTAAATTCATTAAACCCTAGAAATTAGCCTGACAGTGACTGACTGTAGGCTGAAATGTTGACATAAAATGGTATGGCTGTTTTTCAGGAAGAACTGTGCAAAGTGGCGTAATCAGGGTTGAGTTGGGCCGGTGCTCCAGGGTTAGCTGGCAATGCAGAGTAGCATACAGACTAGCCTTAGCTTCAAGCTAGGTGGGCGAGTTTCAGCAACCAGGCGTCATTCAGCCCACCTCAGCTCCACCCATTGACCTTGCCTTTTCTTTGTCATCTTAATATTTGTGTTTTTTATAAAAGATCATCTTTGAATCTGTTATGTTGTTACAAATGTTTTTTCTTCAGTTTGTTCTGTTAGAATGCAATCTGAAATCACTGCGTAGGACTCCGTAACAGGAATGTTTAGTGTGTGTGTGTGTGTGTGTGTTCATGCGGTGCATAGTATACATATCATAAGAAGTGTACAAACCAAGTGTTGCAGTCCACAGTCAGTTGCTCTCCAGGCTCGTAGGTCTGTCCATTGTGCAGACACGGACAGTCGGTCTCGTTGATGCAGTTGCCTTTTCCATCTGACAACAGGCCATCAGGGCACATACAGCCTGACTTACACACTGTGCTTATCTGTATCCAACAAAGGGTAAGGGTGAAAAGACAGTATCAGCCAAACCAGGACTGTGATTGTATTTCCAAATGAGTGTTTGACTTCCGTCAGTGTGTTGTGCTGAACTTACACAAGTGTTCTCAAGGTTGCAGCTCCTCTGACACGCGGCTCCAGTGGCCCCAGGCTGAGCAGTGGAACAGTCGAAGTAAACCATGGGAGCAAGGCACGTTGGCGAGGCTGCGGGATAAATGACAAATTTGTGATGAAGCATATTATGGTCATGGCTAAATTCCAGATGTCATATGCATAATTCCATCGACAATCAGTATGAATACTTTTTCTTTGAGCTTAGATTTGTAAGGGAATTTAAAATGCTTGGTCACTCAACACAGTACATTTAAGGGAGTTTACCATTAATTATTAAATTAAATTCCCAAATTCAGCTCAACAGTTAACAGTCAACAGCTCATTCAAAGCACATATGGTTAGTGGAATTACAGGGTTTCAAGTATGTCCATACAATATGTGGAAACCTACCTTGTATTAATGTCTCTCCTGAACACATGAGAACTCCATTTGTACAGACACTGGAGAACAAACACATCATCATCATCATCATCATCAGGTAGCATCATGAAATCATTCTCTTTGCTCTAACTGAAATTCCTTATTCCTCATAAACACACTGTGATGATGTAAACTGTTCTTAGTGATAAAATGCTGGCTGTATTGGTGCGTTCACATCATGCGGCAGAATTGGTAGAATGGAGAAAAATGCCCTGTTATTCCATCTTGGTAGTATTCACATATGTTTAATTAGCAGCTTTTCAGTCACACCAGATAAGTACAAGCTAAGTTGTGCCACTTTTTTGACAAGTAACAATAGATACAAAAAACTGCATACAGCACCTGTTTATCCAGCTAAGTTGACTGTAAAAGCCTAGGATTGTGAATTCTGTTTAATTGCCATCCAATGGTTTGTGAACACTTCTGTAGTTCTTTACAAATGTTTGATGGATTGCTATTAAAATGTGTTTAGAAACTCAAAGTATAGCCTAATTATAATTATCTGACTTTTCATCTAGAACCACCCACAGATGAACATTTTTGTTTTAGAGTAAAATGTCCAAACAACTATTATTAAATTTGACATTCATTTTTCCAACTGGATGATCATTGTGGTTATCATCTGACTCTTCACCTGGTGGCATCATCAGGTCAAAGGTTAACTTTGTCCAATACTTTGGTTTAACATGAGTCTGAGTCAGTTCCAGCTCAGCTACACTTTGTGTTTAGTGCAAATTAACAAATGTTAGCACACTATATTCAAAACTAGGATGGTGATGTAAACATTATGCGAATCACCAGCATGATGTGTTGTCAATGTAGGCATGCTGCCAGGCTAACATTATCAAATGTATAGCTCCTATATTAAAGCTAGTATTAACTACACAGTTTGTGTGGGATGAATTAAGGTTTATCTTATCTTCTGATCTTATCTGTATCTTGTGTGTTGCTTACCTTTGACCCCTTAACTCCCAACTCTTGATATCATTACCCTGTATATTTACCAGGTTGCGCTGTCTTTGGTGAGAGACCCTCCAGCAGGAATAATATTGTCTTCATAATAGCAGGGACATTTCTCACGGGGCACACACTGCTCTGTGGCATTCATGTAGGTTCCCTCAGGACAGCCACAGCCGTCCACGGTGGTGAAGTTGGTCTGGCAAGAGTAGTCAGTCTGGCTGAGAGAACGGCAGGTCCGGCCGCAGCACGTCATGTTGTAGTTATACACTTTTCCAGCTGGACATGTCATGTATTTGCCTAGAGGGAGCGATAAAAGTTGGGTGACATGAGATTGCTTGGATGGATCAGATTGTTTTTAACATAGGATCTTGGTGGCTTGGTCCTGCAGGCCCTTGTAAACACTGTGATGATTATCACTGATGATTATGACAATGATTCCTACCTGTACCAAGCTAGATATTATTCAATACAATACAATGTGCTTCATTTTTGTAACGTTTACCTTACTGAATCATTTTTGCTTATTGCTGCAATAAGAGCCTCCAAAAGTAGATTTGGAGCCAGAGGGTCTGGGGATTTCCACTATCGACACACCTGTGGATTGTATCACTGCCCCCCCTCCCCGCCCCCCCTCTCTCATCCCAACCAGTCGCAGCAGATGTCTGCCCATCACTGAGCCTGGTTCTGTCCGAGGTTTCTGCCTGTTAAAAGGAAGTTTTTCCTCACCACTGTTGCATCAAGTGCTTGCTCATGATGGGAACTGTTGGGTCTCTATAAGTAATATCATAAAGAGTATGGTCTTAGACCTGCTCTGTATGTAAAGAGACAACTTTTGTTGTGATTTGGCGCTATACCAATAAAATAGAATAGAATTGAAAAAAACCCAACAATTTCATAAAATCAATTTTAATATGCTGCTGTTGATTTGTTGATTTTGATCAGCTGCTTGTTACAAATCCAGCGGCTCCAGATTGCCACAGTAAAACAAAGTGGTGCTTGGTGTTTTACTCACCACAGATCGTGTCCCTCCAGCCGCTGATGTGGACACCTACAGCTGCACAGGCATAGACGTAGGATGAGACTGCAGCACACATGCAGTCCTCACTTCTGTCACATTTACAGCTGTCATACATGCAGTTCTGTGAGGAGACACATGGACATATTAACACTGGTACAGTGGTGTAGTTTATTTGTCATCAGCTCACCAGCTCTGTGCGTACAGACTTACAGATTTGTATTTTTCGGCGCTAATGACAGAGTGGCAAGGAGCAAACACTCCCTTTGAATCCGTCAGTTTGGAGCATGAGAGCCGGGCAAATTCCTCTGAAAGACAGAAACATCAAGAAATGAAATGGTTCCAAAACATCATATGCCCTAAAAACTGCTTGGTTAACAAAGTGGTGTGGTGTGGAATAGTTTTATTCATATGGTATGCATTCACATGACACACAATGGCGTGACAAACATTAGAGGAAAGAGACTGTAACTGTACCCCTCTGGATGCTCTGGCTACAGGGATGTGACATGTCTTGTGTTATGTCAGGGCACTCTTTAGTTTTCCATCTGTTGGCAAATGCTGCAGCGGTGGCCTCCACCAGGCCACTCTTTGCCTTGAAGTCGTCACCGATTTTTTCATTGAAGTTCCCACATAAACCTTATGGACACGGTGAGACATATTGTGTAGTATAAATGTTACAATGAGAAGCACTTTTCTTCTAAATATATCTGACTGATTAATTTGAACACAATAAAAAGTTACACATAATAATGTGGAAGAGACATTGCTGAGATGCTGACATATAATGATAATGACATGATAATAAGGAGACGTACCAGAGGTGGTTCCTTTGAGTGAAGACTGAGCTGAGATGAAGACCTGCATGATGGGGCTCAGCTGGACCATCACTTGTATGCCCACTTGGGTATTTATGAGGATGTAGTAGGATGATGGCTTGAAGATACTCAGTCTCGCTGCAGCATCAGTGAAAAACTCAGTGTTACAGCAACTTGATCAGTTACTCACAGAAATATACACATGACTACAAGAGATGAGATAAACCTTTATTCATCCCACAGTGGGGAAATTCACAGGAAATTCACAATGTTATGTTTGACTGCTGCAATTCTTCAATTATTTTTTTCAATTCTTGATTTGAGTGAATAGAATCTGCTAAATGAAATCCTGTAATTTCATTTGAAGTGACTCACGTGTAAAGAGTGGAAGATCAGAAACATTGTTGTTGTTCACATAGACCTGTCCAGATTCCAGAATTCTGACAACCTGTCAGTTTGTGGAAAGGCACATTTTAGATTATATCAAACAGTAGTACAATTTTATTTTATTTTTAAATTTTTTTTTATTTTTATTTTTCTAAAATGAATTTATTTTGCACTGCACAACTTTGAAATTATCAGGTAAAACTCCAACTCCAATCTCCCAATACACTGTAATCAATGCAAATGTAAAAGTATTTGTGAGTCCTCTTTGGCATGGATCTGTTCACCACTGACATTTCTGACAGAATAGTGAATAGTATATTTGTGTTATCTGTGCGTCTCTCTCTCTCTGTGTGTGTGTGTGTGTGTGTGTGTGTGTGTGTGTGTATACCATAGAATTTCCATGTAAGGCCACAGTCACAGCTTTGAGGCAGGTGCTATGGGCAGCCACATGACACTTGACCAGGTCCACCAATATGTAGTATAAGCCTGCACTTTGCTGGAACACACATTGAAGCAAAACTTAAAAAGTGACTGAAAGACTGAAAACGAGTGGCAGTAGAAGAAATTAGAGGTGCTACAGTGTCACCAACCACAAACACTGATGTAGCAGAGTTGCAAATGATGATGTGTGCTACCTTAGACAGAACGTAGGAGCAGTCTCCATTGAAGGTGTAGTCTTTTCCATCGAAGGTGTTGACGTGAGCTCCTCCCTCCAGAGAGCAGGATCCCGGACAGTTCTCCTCTGTACACTTCCACCGACCAAGCTCACACACACTGTCAGTAACAAACACGCACACATTTTTGTGCAGTAGTGTGATCAGCATTCAGATGTCACAGTTTCATTTTAAGGAACTTGATTATTGATCTGGTGTGGTATAATACTTTAAATCAAACTTGCAACGTGTAAAATCTATCATGGGAAAGTATCTTGTCCTGGCTTGTCGTCATTATTTGCTGTCAGAACTTATGTGTGCAGGAGGGAAGAAGGTTAAATGGACGGATTTGGCTGGTTGAAAGTTTGAAGCATGTTTCATGAAGACTGTAAAGTGATGACAGAGGATTATCAGTGAGACAGTTGCAGTCTCTCTTAAACAACCTAATAACATTCTTTGCACTGTAACAACACATAGGGGCTAAAGGCACTCAGGTCTTAGAAAATACTACAGTATGCATGAATGTTCAAATGCCTACCACCTACAACTACTTCAGAAAGCAACCCCATCACATCAGCAGGAGGGACCCACCTCCCTGCTCCACCCTCAACACACATGAACATGAGTGAAAAGGCTGGTGGCTAAAATAGGAAAACTAAAGATGAATAAAGTTCCTCAGGCAAAATGTATTGTTTGGCAGTGTTTCCCTACATTTGCCTTTCTAAATGTTTGTAGAGCCGGCTGGAGGAACTACAGGCCAGAGCAGAGAAGAATCCTGGAATATCATTTACTTCAACCGGCCTTCAAGAGCTCGTCCTTACGTAGTGGTCTCAGTCCGACCTCCACCAGGCTACAGCAGCTTTCATTTAACATATGATATTCATTTATTAGTCCCACAACTTTGAAACTTCTATTTCAGCCATAACTTTTTATGATACAACTTTGGATTGATCCACAGTTTGCTTAATGATTTGAAGAAACAAAAAAAAGATGTTGTAAAAGCATCAAATTGTTTCTCAAACTGTTGAAGTGACACCATGGAGGAATTCAGGTTCAATTTACTCACATTGAATGAATCTTAACTTCACAGGGAGGAAACAAAGGGATTTTGGTGTAACAGCAAAATGAAAGTGTTTATATAAAGCAATTATTTGCTGTACTTTTCTACGTAGGTAAAATTGTGACTTTACAATGATATGAGAAAATGTGAGTAGATTTAATATATAATATATAATTGTGTCTGATTCTATTTCTTTTAGTGTGGCAGTCACAAGATAAAATCCTGTGTGTACTTTCGGGGATTATGAACTAGATTGGGAAGATGTGAACACTAGTTTCACTCATTAACAAGAATTTGACCAAATCAAATGAATGAACAACATGTGGAAGTAAAAAAAAAAATCAGACTTTAGATGCAGTTTAAAAGGAATGCTTATTCATGACTACCTTTACTCATAGCAGATGCAGCCAAGTTCTCATCTTACCAGGATCTGCAGTTGTCAGAGTAGGACTCTCCTGATTTGTAGACTTTGTCGTTGTGCCGACAGAGACATTCATTCACTGCAACACAGCCCTTCTTACTGATGTCATCAAAGACCATTCCTGAGGAGGGGGGGGACAAAGGATGATCATTCTTCTCATGGTCTATGTCTTTGCATTAAATGACACTGTGTGTGCTTGCAATCTAATGACTGTAGTGTAAAATGGTTGTTGATACCAGCAGGGCAGCTGCAGCCAGAATGGCAGGGGCTGTCACATGTTTGGCTGGCCTGAGGCGTGGAGCAGCTGTTCGGACATGGACTGCTACATTCGGAGAACTCCATGTTGTATGGACATTTCTTGTCTGTGGAAACAGTTTCATGGCGCTGTAGCAATGACAATCAAACACCAACAACAGTGCAAACACTACAACATTCAAATGAACTCTTACAGCAAAAGTGTGCACTCCTCCATTGTTGGGGCTTGCCCCCTGCATGGACGCACTGTCTGGAGAACTCGGAGATGGTCTTGCAGGGGACGGGGTCAGTGTTGTTTGCAGAGTTGCACATATCAGCTATACAGGCTTTAATGAAGAATTCCACATCCAGAAGGTTTTGGCAAGTCCTGAATGGAACACTGGAGAAGATCCTTTGGCAGAATTGCTGAAACAAACAAACAGACAAACAAAATAAGTCAATGGGTTATGAAATCCAGCTTGGAGTTTGTTTTGCCCACAAACTGTCTCTAACTTTGAGCGTGCATACACATTGACATGCAGAGCAGAGTGAGCTGTTGAATGATGAAACTGGGACAGCTCAGAATGTTTGATGAGCAGAGGACGGTGTGAAATTTAATGTAGTTGTATAAGGTTCTCAGTCTGATCTCAACCAATTCTGATTGCCTCTGGATAGGATGCACAGACTGAGCTGACAAAACAATTAAAAGTCAGAATGAGAAGCTTGACACAATTTAAACAGTGCCTGAACCATCACAAAGATTTCATTAAAAAAAACATAAACTCAGTGTTGAGTAGCTGCAACAGAATCTATAATATTATTGACAAGTTGGAAAAAATATTAAGTTAGATAAAGGTACTAAACAATACTGAATGATAGAGAAATCTAATCAATTACTAGAGTTCCTACTGGAAGATTGGAAGATTTTAGAGATGATTTAGTTTTAAAAGGGAAACTTTACGTCTTGGATAGATAATGTTCAGTTATTAATAAATTAAACCTTTTTCATTTAGTCCTACATAATAATGTCAGACGCTGACTCCACACACATCATTAAAGGTGAAACATTTCTTTAATATTTTTAACTAAATCTTTTACATTTAATAACAAAAAGGGTCTGAAGCAAAGAAAAGAAAATGTCTTCTTTAATCTTATGCCTTTTGGAAAGCAGTTCATCTTTTACTCCCTTAACTATGCACACGCAGTATCAGCTGCACAGGTTGAAAAGTAAATTAATAAAATACATAAAGTCATGCAGGTCATTATTAAGGTCACACACATACAAAATCTAATGAAGTGAATATTATTGAACATGACCATTAAACCTACCATGTGTTGTCCTGTGATCTGCCAAATGATGACATAGTATATGAGATCAAATTTCATTTGCAGAACTCTGTTTCTGATTATATGTGAAAGCCTTCACACACCGTGCTTATCTGTGAAACTGCAGTCCAGCAGATAGATAATGAAGCACACAACTTAAAAACTTACCTTATCAACATGGTTACATTCTGGGTTGAGCTCCTCCCAGTTGTCTGACAGCCGCCTCACCTTGCTGGTGTCAGCAATGTCTGCCACAAACTGTGGCGTTCCTACAGTACAGTGCAGACAGTCACACAGCCGTGGGAATGAATATTCAGCCCAGTATCTTGCAGTCAAATAAAAACTTGCACAGCATCCTTTTTTCCAAGTCATTGTTTCAAATTATTTTACTTATTTTACTTACTTACTTATAATTATTTTTTTGTACTGTAAGTTTTTTATGTTAAGTTAAAGTGACCCTTTACTAAAAAATCTTGAAATAGTCACTACCATCAAGAGTTTGAACCTTCTTTGGTTTTGTCAGCGGCAAACTCTCAGATGAATATGTCAAAGGGTTAGTCTAAGGTATTAGGCCAGTGATACTTTGGTTAGATAAATGAGTATAATACAGGCTAAGACAGAGCAAAGCAAAGCTGTAAACTCTCTCCAGTAATACAGACATGGTGAACTTCAGTTCTACAAGCAATTCAGTGGAAGTTCAAAGTCTCACTTTGAGGATGGGAAGTAGCCTGTGGACACTCTGAAGGAGTTACAGACTTTATGCATGCAATTATTTGGGAATTTATGAATCAATTAATAAATTAGTGATATTTCTCTTTGATCTTAATTTGCACTGTAACCAAGTTGAGTAGCCTAATTCTCCCCATTGAGTAGTGTTAATGTGAAATTTGATCCTGTAGGCTGGATACCAGCTGCTTTTCAGTGTAAAATAGAAATACAAGTACAATCAAAGTCAATTGTCCCTCCACAACACTGAAAAGGATCTTACCATCTTTAGCAAAATCATTGGATTGGCCATCAAAGTTTCCACAGAGCCCATACGTCTGTGTCTGGTAGTCATCACGTAATTCAATCTGTAAACACACAGTCATTACTGGCAGAATCACAACTCAGTACTCATCAATAAAGCACATTTTTGTGATGTCAACATAGTATTAATCAAAGTTTAACTTGTGTCATTCTTTCTATGTGGTCCATTTGGGAATTTGAGTATCACACTTAAATGTCCATCACAACTTGTCTCTACTATATCTGAGATGATCAGGAATGTCGAGTCTAAACGAAGGCTCATGAGGCAGAAAAGGGTGGAAAGCCAGTTTAAACTGTGGAGAACCTTGGTGTGCGAAGTCCTGTGTGAGCTCTGAAACAAGTGAACTATTGACTGTAGCACTGTTTGGTGAGAGTAGTTGCCATAGGAGAGTCACATTTTTGTTTTCCAGAACTACCTTTACCCACTGTGGGACAAATAAAGGTATATCTTATCTTATCTTATCTTAATTTCAAGTATCAAGTATAAGATCCAATATTGTGACTACTGCCTGGTGCCATCCATCCCATTGTACTGTAATATTGGGAGGTTGGAAGCAATGAAAAGTGGCTCCCATGTGACCTTGGCAAATATAATTCTGTTTGCATATTTTTGTAGTATTGAGATTATATCTGTCTATATTGAGAGAATCTTTTAATCACATCCATGTTCATTAAACAATGAACTCAGCCATATGTTTAACCAAAGCACTATCGTTTGCATTGTGGTTTTCAGGCTTGGCTTATTTGTACAGTTTGATAATCTCTCCATGATAGCCTATATTCTCTGCTGAACCTCGGTCAATATTTGGTCAGATTTCTCCCTGCAACTCAGCCATGGAGGCTGTTTTTTTAGCCCAGTTTGTCCACCTCAAAACAGACTAGATGTAAGGCCCAGTGACAGGAAACACTGTTTTTGTTGTGGATGGTGCCATGTATTGACATTTATAAAGTAGTTCATGTTTTCACTCAAGACTGTGATGCATGATTACACTGAACGCTGTAAGACCAGCATATTTGACATGAATAGCCATAATTCTTTAGGACACAAAATTTAGATGACATGCACTATTGATGAAAATAGCATTTTAACTGCAAATAAAAACAGTAATGAGGCATGTTTTAATGTATTGCACCTGGAGGAGTTGATACCTCCACTTGAAAGGGAGCAGGTTCAACTATTTATTTATCATTATGTTTTATGTTGTGTGACTCTTGTAGTGTCTTGTTCTCTCCTGTTCTTTGGAATGTGATGTTTAATTGTTTTATGGATTGTAAAGCTATGTTTGTCCCTAAGTTAGAGACTTGGGGTCATCAGCCATCTGTGTAGAAGGTTTGGTTCTGAAGGACAAGAAACCACATATAAGGAGTTTGGGTTGACAGAGAGAGATCTCACAATTGGCACCGGTGAGTCTCAGAGATTCGGCAGGTTTTTGACACTGTTCTTTTCTCTAATAAAGATTTTATATACAAGTGAAGACGTGTCAGCGGCGGTCACTTCTTTTCATCCACACATCAAGAAACAACACTCTTCTATTAAAAATGTCTGAAAATGTGAACTGCTACTCACAATAATCTTATTGCCTAACTTATTCAGTTGTTACTGCTTAGTTTAATGAGCTGATATGTGACATATGATATGTCAAATAAGTCACTGAGTTGCAGCCCCATGGCTCTTGTTTATAGTTTTAATAGCTTTTGGATAACAATAGAGTTCAGTAGCAACGAGGGATAAGCTCTATCAGACTATGGCAACACAGGCAACACTTCTTAGAAAGATAAGCTCTTTGTTGGTTTTGGTCTTTTCATTGGATTTGTTGTTAATATTTCAAAAAATGATAAGATAATATCGGCTTTATTCTTTAAACAATTAAAATGGCCCAAGGCTCAGTGTGTTTCTTTGTATGCATATGTACACTTAAGAAGCAGGTGCAGAAACGGAGTCATGTAGTGGAGTCACATCCTGTTGAGTTGTTTACAGTAGCCTCACAATGTGTAACTTTGTCGGCGTGTTTAAAACCCCATGAAAATACACCTGGACACGAAAGTGAGGACAGAAATGTGTGCATGTGCGAGGGTGTACTTCATACTTCCAGGGAGTCGTCCAGGTTCCAGATAGCTCTGAATCCCGCCTTGGTTTCCACGATGATGCTCGTTGTGGTGTTCGTGACAGTCAGCAGGGATTGGAACGGCAGAGACACCCTGCAAACAGCACAGACCATGACAGTGAGACAGAAAGCAGCAGCTGACAAAGGACAGTAGTAACTGTGTCTTCTGTGAACGATAGTGAAAAACTGTAAAATGACAGGAAGTCACAGGAAGTCATCAGGCTTGTTTCTTAGGAGTTTAGCTTTGCCTGGAAGAGAGTGACTGAGGGCAGGGCTTAAGAGAGCTAGATTACATTGTGCTTTTGCCATTGCAGGTAGCAGACAGTAGATTTTTGGAAATCTGGAAATGACCACCTTGGAAGTGTCATTGATCATGGCTCAGACAAACACGAGCTCAGAGGGCTAAAAAGCTGATTTGATTTGATTCAATGTTATTCAAATATCAGAAACATTGATTGATTCAGATTTAAATTCTGACAATTAACAAAGTCCCACAAGGGGGAAATTTACAACTAGGAAATTTACATTATTGATTACATAAAACTGGCTATTTATACAATATTTTTTTCCTACTAGGCACACTGATTGATGATGTTTAGAATTAAGGCCTTTCCACAGCTGATGTTCAGAAAGAGATTGTTTTTTTCTGAGCTTTTGCACCACAACATCAACATCAACCAACATGCAGTATGGGCTTCACGTCCCAACTCGTAATAAGAATGGCAGCTCTGTTGGTTGTCTGTGTTTCTCATCACCCTGTATTATATAACAAAGGACTTAAAATGATAGAAGTATCAACAGAAGTAACCTCAGTTATGCAAACTGCTGTATATGTGGGATTCACTGATGGGGAACTGAAGCCATTATATCCATCTGTTCAATTACACCAGACTACTTTGACTCAAACTTTCAATTTACCATGCAGAACAGGGGAGTTGCTTGTTTGTGACTTTGGTCTTTTAGCATATTAACACATCTGAACAGACTGGACTGGACTGGAGCCCTGGGACAGGTAACTGACATGAACCCAGTGAATGTGAGAAACTGAGGCGTGTTGCATTGTTTTTTCAAATTACTGTAACAATGAATAATTGAAAATCAGCATCACACCAATGTACAACCCTATTTATCTTTATTTTCTTCTTAAACATTAATATGTGATGCATCTTTTTGATCAAATCATTTGGTTTTGTTCATTTTAGCTGGTATCTCCTGGGTGCTCCCAGTTGGGCTCCAGAGCTCTAGAAAAAACTAGTAAGTAGTCCTTGAGTAAATTGTTTTAAAACTGTTGTTTTCAAGATAAAGAATGAGCTTTCAATCTCATCTTTTCCTGCAGCACTGAATGTGAACATTTGGTCAAAACATCTAAAACAGATTCACACAGAGTGTGTACAGAGCATTATAGGTATAGTGTCTCATGGGATACATGTAGTTGACTGGTTTAGACTGAACTTACGTCTGGCCATTGAGAATCGCTGAACTGCTGTAGAGCTCGAGATGATAATCCTCCTGTGTGAAGTTGACGTTGCTGATGGTGGGGATGTTGCTGATTGTCTTGCGCCTCATCTTGATGATGAAACCGTCGTAGTTGCCATTGTAGGCAGCCACGACATGGCTACTGGTGGAGGGCAGCTGGAAGAAATCTCCATCAAAGGTCTTCCAGTAATAGTTTCCCCAGGTCGTGCACACTCGGCCAATATGAGATGCATTAGCTGCAACAGCATTAACATAGTAAAACATCTTTTCTAACTGGCATGGACAGGTGGCCAAAAATCTGTTTTGTTACCTGAATTCAGATTCAGTGTGTTTAGAGAAGAAACCATGGTCACTGCAATGAAAATAAGACATAATCATTCTTTCATTTCTCCTACAGTATGCACAGTCACAGGATATATTACATATTGTGTATTAGCTCGTTCCAGCATTTAACTGAAGCTATATCACAGGTGATGCAGCAAACACAACCCACTTTTAAAATGATTATTTCACCCCCCGCCCCTGACTCCGCTCTGTGAATTTTTCAGTGCGGTCTAAGTGCTTCATTATTGAATCCATTCCTCCTGCTTACTTAGAGAATGCTCGTACCAGTGAATCCACACAATGCTTGCACTGCTACCTTACACCCAGGCCTATTCTGAAATGTGTTTTCCCTGCCATTATAACACTTGGGTGCAGCTCCTTAACAGAGATGGCCTCACAGCAGGTAGAAATTCCACCAGTCAGGTTACTTTGCAGTGATTGCTGACCTTTAGCACATCATTCAATGGTAATAAAAAATGTGTTCACATTCCCTTCTACATCAGCTCTATATGCAGGCAGTGAATCCCAGCAGCAGCAGAGGGACAGGAGGAAGGATACTGACCAGATGTCTTATTCTCTCTAAACTTCACTCAGTATTTTGATGTCAGAAATATTTTTGATTTTACTGACATGTCAGCTATGTTTCCAGTGAGATATTACTGAGTGTATATAATGATTCTGCTGTTCTGAACTATCCTGTAGCTGCCATAGTAACAATATTTATTTGTATCTAAAATATAGATAAATTCTAATTTTGTATTAGATTTATTCTTTTTGAGAATATTACTTTAAAAAACCTTATTCTTTAGTGATGAAAAAGAACCTGTCTGAATATTGATAAAAAGCTGGGCTGATAAGAGAATTAAAAAAAATTAAGATACCCACTCCTACAGCTGGTTAGTGACTGAACTCTGACTTTGAGAGAATGAGCAAATTGCAGTTAAAATCCCTTCGTTATATATATAATGAAGGAATTTTAACTATATATAAATATTTTTTAGGGCACAGTGTGATCACTGATTACTTCAGGTTGTGTTCATTTGTTTATTTTTTTTTCTTGTCTGAGTATGATGTGAAAACCCCTTGAGCCCGAGGGTCCCCAAATTGGGGGACCCTAGAGCGTAAGACAAAGAAATAGTGTGAAACAATGCACTTATCATGAGAGAATATAGTAATGCTGCAAATTAAACAGCAGAACCTGGCTACAAGAATATATAAGCCATTTTTTTCATTTTTACAAGCACCAAACACAGCTCAAACACCAACTAAATGAATTATCAAATATAGAAATTAATACAGCTCCACCCAGTCAACCCACTCGCCATATTTCTGGCTGTAGCGCTGTGGTACTGTATGCAAAACGGACAAACAACCCCTCAAACGAAAGCAGACAGTCCACTGATTCAAACCATATCCATCTAAAACCAAATATCCATCTAAAACCAAAGCGACAGCCACAAACAACACAAACAACAGCAAAAACACAAATCGCTTTGTCAAACTATAGTCGTAAAATTTCTCTTACCTTAGCTGTTTCGCCATCAAAAGTTTGTTTTATCGGTAAATCCACACCACAAACAGTTAGCGCTCCTTCCTTAGCCACAACGCAAACAAACCGGGGGGCTCTGGGAGGCTTCGTCTGCAGACGGTAGGGGGGAAGGGACTGGCTGGAGCGCAAGGCAAGCTACGCCCTAGTTGCCTTCTGGGGCTTCTAATTGGCTAACGGTGCTGTCAATCTTCAGTCGGTGACTATCCCTGTATCTATTGGCTCTAACGCTTCAAAGGAGGTGTCACTGGAATCAACCAATCCATGACGGAGATACAGCCTCGCGTATTCACATACAGCTGCATACTAGTCTGATGGGCTTTGCGCATGTGCAGAATACGCGCAGCGAGGCCTTTGTTTTGAATAATACGAAGCTTTTTTGTGAGCAACTGTGTTCCTAGAATACCGGGAAAGAAGTAAATTCACGTAGCACAAGCGAATTTCACGCATGGCACTTGGATAACCATGATGTCACAAGCTGTGTCAAGATGTGACCTGGCCTGCACTGTCTGCACTAAAACCTCTCTAGTTTTGTTCTGCTTCACTTCTTCAGAGTCAAACTTTGCAGAGACAATGCTCACATATTGTGCTATGATTTGATAGAAGTTTAGAGCTGCAGCTGGATCATTTTATTATCCTAAAAGTGCTTCTTTTTTTTCAGGTGAACCTGAACTTTTTCATTTGTGCTGTGTGCCATCTTCATTTACTCTTAACCAGTAACATATATACTGATATTTACACATCTGAACAAAACTTACAAGTGTTCCCTTTATTATGACACAAGAATTATTCAAATAGACCTTGTGGTTGCAGAGATACACTCATTTTAATATGGGTATGTAATTTTCGAGCAGAGGCCTGAAAAATAGCTTAAGGCTCAAGGGGTTAAGATAAGATAAGATATTTGTTTATTTCTCCCACAGTGGGGAAATTCACAAAATAAATGTAATTAGAATAATCTAAAATAATGTGAAAAAGTTGTTTTTTTTTTTTGTCAAACAACACAACTTCTTTTTGGAGAAAGACCTACAAACCCCATGACTCTACGACCCACACTGCAACTCCAACAGCGAAGCCCTCCAGAAACCTCTGGAAAACCTGAATGTCATTTTAGCCAAAAAACATCAAAGGGCCACACATGTATTGTGATGTCACTCATCGATCTTGATCAATTGCTCAAACCTATGCCACTTATGAATTCAAGACTTTTCATGAAAGGCTGTCTGTAAACAGGTCACCAAGATAACTGGATACCAACATGATGTAGCTTCAGGCCTCAGGTCTTCTGTGGGAGCCCCCCCCGGAGCCCCAGTTATATTGTCCCACCCACATGTTCAATGCTGCCTGTTGTCATGAGCAATACACTAAAATGAACTTCTGTCAAAAGAACAACATCTACATGCCTACATGACCAATTCCCACCATCGTATTGTATATCCAGTGAGAGTGAAGCTGTAAGCAGTCATCACTCACCAGCGTGAGCGAGTGAGCCAGCCAGCAGCGTCAGGTAGATGAGCCGTATTGTGGATTGGAGTCCTGTGGTCCCCATGTTGGTGCTGAGGACGGACGCTCTATGAGAGGACTCATCTGGAGTCTGAATCCCTTTATAACCTGCCAATCAAGGTGGAGCTACACCAGCCCCTTTAGGTAACACAGAGAGAGAGAGAGAGAGAGAGAGAGAGAGTATAAGGCAGTTACTGTTTGTTTACTCAGTGAACATGTCATCACCTCTATCACTGCACCAAACACCTTGTTCTCCTTGTAGACCTCCTTGCACTACACAGCACAGGTGAACCCTGTCTGTACGTTTGTTTATCCCTAACCATTCTTCATTTGCCCTGTATGGACTCTGTAGAAAGAGCGAATGTGAAAAGAACTTTTGCTATGGATCTCATTGAATGCACTATTTGTCTGGCAATAAGGTCGCGGCCTCCTCCACATGTGTGCAGTATAAGGATGCCACACCTCTGAAATGTGAAAAAGGATTGAACATGATCTCAGCACTTTCTCTTTCTTACTTACTCATATTTGGCAATGAAAGTAGCAGAATATGAACGTATGTACGAGACCTGACATTGGTTGTGCCAAATTTCACTTTCACTGTGGTTGTTTAATTGTTCTACAAACAAAAGCATTTATCATCAGAATTTTTTGAAAGAAGCTTGTTTACAATATGTACATCTCTGTTTAAACAGTCATATTAAAATTAGATATGGAAGATGATACGTGCTGTGGCAGCTGAAATGAAAGGAACTGTTGATACTACTCTCATGTCTGTAAAGAAATGTTGCTGGAGCCAGTGGCCAGTTTGGTTAATTCAGCTCAAATACTGGAGACCGGGGGAAACAACAAACCTGGATCTGTCCAAAGGACACAAGTCCATCAATATGCAAATTGCACAAAATGTTTTTTAAAGCATCACCAATGAACTGGGAGTAATATGGGCGTTCAAGTTTCAAAGTTCATTTATTCTCTAAAACACAGTATGTACAGAGGGAAAAAGAATGGTGGCAGTGGTGGAGTGTGACAGAGGAGCTGAGGAGTCTGAGGAACTGATGCCAGCAGGGCGGTGTAAATAAATCATGGGGTGTACGATTAAAATGATACTTGAGTTGGATCATAGTGTTCTTTACCTTGTCAGAAGCAAGTAGCATCGCATGAGAAAATACTCCATATTAATAAATACATACTGAATAGATTTCTTTGTACTTGTGATAACTATGGCTTTTGTAAAGTTAACAAAGGAAAAAATACAGTGAGTACATTTTTCATCACAACATAATTTGGAAAACAATTATAATTTCTATTGCACAGGATTGCAATGGAGTGATGATTTTATCTGAAGCATTCTGTTGTGAACCAGCTGTATAACTACAGATCTTCTCTGTTTTATCCTACTTCAACTCTTTCTCAACCCAACCAATCAAGACAGATGGCTGCCCATCTGCAGTCCCGTTCTATCCACACCAATGTGTCCTTTGTGGAAGTTGTACACTTACCCAAACATCCTCCAACCGTGGCACAGTACTGGTACTTTTAATGAAAAATGAAACAGATTTGTCACACTATTGTCCACAGTTTCCCAGCGGTGAGTGGGTCTGCTGTTGCTGTCACTGCTGTGTGTTTTGTTGTGAGATCATGAACACCACAGAGGATAAATGAGCAAATGCAGTGTGTGTGCATTTGATAATAGAGTATACTTGCACTATGCTTTTCTGTGAACGTGCCACAGAATGAGCAGACAGCATGCAATGGGAAGAAAGGGATGGAATCTTCATATGTTTTCTTCAGCAATATTGCCAGTAGGATTAGAGGGTGATGAATAATGGGTTTGTTCTCTAATGTTTCCTCAAAGGTGTTTGTGAAGTTATCGGAAAAAAAACCAACTTGTCTGAGACGTTTGAAAAGACATCTCCTACAAACCCTTAATGAGAAATGAGAAACTGGAACAATTCATTTCTGCACTTCCTTTTGTCGGCTTTAAAAAGAAGTAGCTTATTACTTTTTTGACAATTGGTCAATTTTATTGTTCAAAGCAATAACGAGAAACAACTAAAGAACATGGTAGATGAGGTAAATATAAATCTATGATCTATGTAATGGAACTGCTCGGTGGAAAAACAACAATATGATAGCTCATTGTCTTTTGCCACTTTCAGAAGGAGTTGCTAAAAATGCCACTTGAGTCAATATTGCTGAATATTTCCCAGTGATATAAGGTTACATCCCCACTGCATGTTTACTTATTATAGAGTTATTAGTCATGACTGCATAAGATGTTGAACTACGACAGGTGAGGACAGTTGGGTCAGGCCAGCGTTTAACAAATTAATGCAGTGATGAGCGAGGAGATTCTGTATAATTTGAAACTGTATCTTGATGGTATTGTTGTGCATGCAGTGTGGTAGAAGAAGATAGGAAATAAAGTCGTAAGGACGATCATGACCATAACAAATGGTCATAATTCTAGTAATAATGAACTGTATGGTAAAAATGATTAGCAACATTATCGTCATCATAGTATTGATTATCAATATACTAATAGTCATAATCATTATCATCATAAAAGCATATACAAAATAAATAATGATCAGTTCCATATGAACAGCAACTCTTATTATTATTGCTATTAGTATTATTATAATTAAAAACAACAGTAATAATCAGTGGCAGTGGGGGAAAGTAAATAAGTACATTTGATCAAGTATTGCGTTTTTCAATTTTACATTACATTATTTTTCTACTCCACTATATTTCAGAGGGAAATATTGTACTTTTCACTTCACATTGTGGCATTGGCATTTATGTCATTATTGACATTTATCCGACAGTATCAGATTACAGACTGAGATATTACATTCACAAACAAATAAATCATGAACTTCAATACAATGAGGCATGCTGCATACAGTGTTGTTATCTGTGCATTGTTTGAGCAATTCAGTATCTGGTGGTCACTTCAAACTTGCATCTTATCAGACTGCGTTGTTTCTGTTGTGGTATGCCAAATTCCCCTTTCATACAATGGCAAATATATAGTAATTCAAGGTTTTCTCCAAGTGTTGTATCTGCAATCAAATGTATGCTTATTAACTGTACTTGTGCCGCAATCTAAATGACTTCAAATCCCTACAACTAGAAGCAGATCTCTACAGCACTATCAGTAGTACAACCCACTCAATGTGTGTGTCTCACTGAACTTCATGAGGAAGACCCCCCATGATGGTTCAGTTGTGTGACAGTCTTTATCTGATTTATCATTTCTTGTTGGTAAGTCAAAGGGTCTAAAACCATGTTCAGTTTGATGGTGTACAGATAAGAAGCCATGATAACACCTGCATGAGATGTGTGTGTCTGGAGGTTTCACGTTGGACAGGAGAACTTTGTGTCCATGGCCCATCCTCTCACTCAGTCATGCTGAAATACAATCTGTATGTATTTGTGACAATGCAAGCCGAGACTACAGTATTTTCTCCCATCACATAGTTGACTCTGCTGTGCTGTAAATATATTGTAGCTTACAGCTATCAAACAGTCTAAATAAAAACAGGTAGAAGAAAAAATGAATAATGAACCCTAACCCAAACAAATGACATTGAATATCTCAGTGCATAAGACATCTCAGCATGCACTGGTCCGCACCCATCTCTTAGTCAGCTATGGAAAATGAACACAATATGGCACATTGTTCAGGTGTAAACACAACGTGTGTTGCTCTAAGGAGGTGAAGTATTGTTGCACCTGTGTAGGTGTTGAGGCCTGCGTAAATAATCATCAGTGACTCAGCTGCCTCATTCCAGGATACAGATCCTGTGAGCCATCTTTCATGAAAACTCTACTCTTTTTTAATACGTAATGTTTGTGTTGTGTCAATAAAGGCTTATGTTTTGCAGAAATGCCATTAATATAACTGTGTGTCAATATAGAAAATGTCATGTCATTATGTAACACATTAAAAATAATTCAGATTCCTACTTTTGATGCTGGGCCTGTTCCCACTGCCCAGCTCCAGTGAGGCACTCCGTAGATATTGTGCCTGTTAGGTGCTGCTAGACTGTAGCAGCAGCACCTTATTGCTAATGAGATTTGCCTCAAGAAGCAATGTTTCTTGTTGGACAGGTCACATCGTCTCCACAGTAGTACATATTGACTGAGCTCTGACTTTACAAGTGAAGACTGCAAGTATTTGAGGAGTAGAGTTTGGCAGGTGGCCTCCAGACACTTTGGACAAGCCTGTCCAGTGTCGAAAGCAAACACTTCTTCTTTCTGTTTATTTTGGTGTGCAGCTCTTATTGCTTAGATCCAGTTGAATGATCCACTGGCTCTTTGTTAAACCAAACCAAAAGGCCTTTCATTTCTGGTCCTACGTGACCTAATCAATAGTCATCTGCAGGAATGTGGTGTTTGGTCTCTAGCTGCTACAAGGATCTGATTGGTTTATATATATGCTTGTATCTCTCCGTACTGATATTATATAATAATAAATATGATAATATATAATAATAAAAAAGTTACTTGTAAAATCTTTTAAAAGGCCCAGTTACTTCAGTTTGAGTCAGTTTAACTTTTTAAAAGAAAAGTTACTATAACAACAATTCACAGAATAAACAGAGCGAAAAAATATGACAACAGATGGAATGTGGACCAGCTCAGAGCGGTGGACAGCAGCCAGGAGAGGTCGGGCGACAGCCACAATCCTCATAGCAGATTATGGATGTTATAACTAGCTTAAAGACCTTGTTTGGCCAAATGTTTGATGTGATAACTCTTATTGCTTAGATCCAGTTGAGACATCCACTGGCTCAAAAGACCTTTCATTTCTGGTCCTATGTGACCCAAAATCAACAGTTTTCTACAGGAAAGCTTTGATTCACTTAAATTGTATTTTCTTATATATACTATGATATGTTAATGTATATGTAATCTTTGATATATATATATACAGTGGCTTGCAAAAGTATTCATCCCCCTTGAACTGTTCCACATTTTGTCACGTTACGACCACAAACATAAATATATTTTATTGGAATTTTATGTGAAAGACCAACACAAAGTGACACAATTGTGAAGTGCAAAGAAAATTATACATGATTTTTTTTTTTTAAATAAAAAACTGAAAACTGCAGTGTGCAAAAGTATTTCACCCCCCTGAGTCAATACTGTGTGGAACTGCCTTTTGCTGCAATTCCAGCTGCAAGTCTTTGGGGTATGTCTCTACCACCTTTGCTCAACTAGAGACTGAAATTTTGCCCATTCTTCTTTGTAAAACAGCTCAAGTTTAGTCAGATTGGATGGAGAGCGGTTGCGAACGGCAGTTTTCAGATCTTGTCACAGATTCTTAATTAGATTTAGGTCTGGACTTTGACTGGGCCATCCTAACACATGAATATGTTTTGTATTAAATCATTCCACTGTAGCCCTGGCTTTATGTTCAGGGTCGCTGTCCTGCTGGAAGGTGAACCTCCGCCAGTCTCAAGTCTTTGGCAGACTCCAACAGGTTTCCTTCCAAGATTGCCCTGTATTTAGCTCCATCCATCTTCCAATCAGCTCGGACCATGTTCCCTGTCCCTGCTGAAGAGAAGCCCCCCCAGAGCACGATGCTGCCACCACCATGTTTGACAGTGGGGACGGTGTGTTCAGAGTCATGTGCAGTGTTACTTTTCTGCCACATAGCGTTTTGCATTCAGGCCAAAAAGTTCAATTTTGGTCTCATCTGAGCAGAGCACCTTCTTCCACATGTTTGCTGTGTCCCACATGGCTTCTGAGATGTGGATCCCTGCAGTTGGTCCAGAGCCACCATGGGCCTCTTGGCTGCATCTCTGACCAGTGCTCTCCTTGTTTGGCCTGTAAGTTTAGGTGGACAGCTGTGTCTTGGTAGGTTTGCAGTTGTGCCATACTCTTTCCATTTCCGGATGATGGACTGAACAGTGCTCCGTGAGATGTTCAAAGCTTGGAAAATCTTTTCACAGCCTAACCCTGCTTTAAACTTCTCCACAACCTTATCTCTGACCTGTCTGGTGTGTTCCTTGGACTCCATGATGCTGTTTGCTCCCCAATAGTCTCTTAACGAACCTCTGCGGCCGTCACAGAACAGCTGTATTTGTACTCAGACCAGAATACACACAGGTGGACTCTATTTAGTCATTAGCTCAACATTCAATCATTCAGCAATCATCAGGCAACTTCTGAAGGCAACTGGTTGCACTCAGAGAAAAGGGGGCTGAATACTTTTGCACACTGCACTTTTCAGTTTTTCACTTTAAATAAAAATTAAATCATGTATAATTTTCTTTGCACTTCACAATTGTGTGTCACTTTGTGTTGGTCTTTCACATAAAATTCCAATAAAATATATTTATGATTGCGGTCATAACGTGACAAAATGTGGAAAAGTTCAAGGGGATGAATACTTTTGCAAGCCACTGTATTTGAATAATTCTTGTGTCATCATAAAGGGAACACTTGTAAGTTTTGTTCAGATGTGTAAATATCAGTATATATGTTACTGGGTAGAGTAAATGAAGATGGCACACAGCACACATGAAAAAGTTCAGGTTCGCCTGGGGGGAAAAAAGCACTTTTAGGATAATAAAATGATCCAGCTGCAGCTCTAAACTTCTATCAAATCATAGCACAATATGTGAGCATTGTCTCTGCAAAGTTTGACTCTGATGAAGTGAAGCAGAACAAAACTAGAGAGGTTTTAGTGCAGACAGTGCAGGCCAGGTCACATCTTGACACAGCTTGTGACGTCATGGTTATCCTAGTGCCATGCGTGAAAGTCACTGTGCTACGTGAATTTACTTCTTTCCCGGTATTCTAGGAACACAGTTGCTCACAAAAAAGCTTCGTATTATTCAAAAGAACGGCCTCGTTGTGCGTATTCTGCACATGCGCAAAGCCCATCAGACTAGTATGCAGCTGTATGTGAATACGCGAGGCTGTATCTCCGTCATGGATTGGTTGATTCCAGTGATTGACACCTCCTTTGAAGCTTAGAGCCAATAGATACAGGGATAGTCACCAAAGTGAGATTGACAGCACCGCTAGCCAATTAGAAGCCCCAGAAGGCAACTAGGGCGCAAGCTTGCCTTGCGCCCCACCCAACCCTTATCACAGTCAGTTACAAATAAATGCACAGTACAGAGGAGAGGCAGAAGACAAAGTTGTTGGGACAGGAGCACAGTTAATTTATTTTGGCTTTTTCAAAATGAACAAGAAATGGATTCCACAAGCTGGTAAAAGTATTCACTGAGCCCGTCCGGAGTTTTTCCACATGTCAGTGACCCACAGTTGTAAGGAAGGAGGATTAGGAGACTTCCTTTCTTTTGATATTAATCTCTTTGCCACAATCAGTCCCAGTTCCAGTGGTTGCCACATCGTAGCACGGACAGTCCTCGTTGTTTGTGTGCAGCCAAAGATGACAAGTCCAGGCTCAGGCTGAATGGAGCCTTTTATATAGGCTTTGGAGTACCAGTCAAATATTTCTGACCAGAAGCCTGTCAGTGAAGAACAGGACCAAAAGGCATGAGACAGCGTACTTTCTGAAACATTACACCTGTCACACACTGGGGAGACTGAGGGATAAATTCTGTGCAATCTGACTGTGGAATAATGCAGGCGATGGACAACCTTAAATTGAATTAATTGGTGCTGTTTACAGAACAAGAACGAATCCTAGACAAACATTTGGTCCACATGGATTCAGACAGTTCTACACCCAACTCCTCTCTCCAAGCATCCCTCGTCTTCACAGTGTGCGCAATAATGCAGTCATCAAATAAGTGTACTTTTTTTTTTTTAATAAGATGCTTGGGGTCAGTAGGGCTCTTAAAGACTTTATAAATTTCATGTTCTATTGGAAGACTTTTTAATTTTCAATTTTTGATTGGATGTAATGCCTAACCTGCAAATACCAAAAGAAATGTGGATGAGATAAATTGTATTTTTCTTTCAACTGATTGAATGATGCAAATTTACTCTCAATGTCCAGGTCATTAATTGACACCCCCCCCCTCTCTCCAAGCATGGTAAGAAACAATGGTTAAAACATACAGGTGTTTGTACTGACGTATTTGGCAGTGCCATAAATCTCCTAATCTGGTTTAAAATTCTTACTGACTGCTTTAATACGAAGCACAGATTCTTAAGGTTTTTCAAATTTGGAGAATAGCATAGCTGACATAGAGGAATTATTTGCAGAGCTGGCCTCCATCTCAAGCACAATGAGGCTGTAGCTGTCTGAATGTCTAGAGCTCTCTGCTGCCAAAACACTAGCGCCCTAACATTGGCAGCCCAATTATAATGCTTAAATACTGGCAGGCCCAACCCCCCCCCCCCCCGCTTTAGGTTTTTGCAAGTGTACCTTCGAACTTCTAGCATTCTTGCCATTCCAAACATAGGAGAGGATAATTGAATTCAAGTCTTTAAAAGAGCAGCTGTGAGGTAAATGGGGAGATTTTGACATAAGAAATCTGGGAAAAGAGATCATTTAACTCTCTTTATTAAGTATTAATTTCCCCATTGTATCAGCCAAGTTGAGTCAGGAGCTCAACTTTTTTTAGGCAGATCATGCATCAATGACAACGCTACGTTATGTGTAATGATGATGCACAACTTCAGCACCGTCATATATTGCTATCAACAACTTGGCTGAAAATGCCTTAAGTGAAAGGTTCCTAATCTGACTCCCTTTTTTCATGTACCATGTTCATATGTGTACTGATAGAAGTTTTTCACAACTACAAACTATTACTGCTTCGATTTAATATCTTGTGTCTTTAAAACATGCTGGTGTTGAGACATAGGTCATGATCATTTGCTTTCATTTACGTAGCTAGTTAGATAAATGTTAAATCAAGTAAACATCCTGGTTTTTCAAGACTTCTATGAATACCTGTTACATTGTGCCACACTGGGAGTGTTTGTCTGTGACTGTGTGTTTGACTGCTCTGCCGTCACAGCACTGCCATGATCTTTCTGTGAGAACTTTATCTCACACGTCCTGTTCAAATACTCAGGGTTGAGAAGTAAACCAGCAGCAGGATGTGGCCACAGCCTCTATGTGTGGAGGTGATAGGCTTCTCACTCAGCTGCTGGTTTGATGGATTGCAGCTGAATGTGGAGTGTTACCACAGATCAAGGTGTAGGCACACACACACGCACACGCACACACACACACACACACACACACACGCGCACACACACACACAGACACACGCACACACACACACACAGACACAGACGCACACACACACACACACACACACACGCACACACACTCAGACACACACACACACACACACACACACACAGACACACACACACACGCACACACACACACACAGACACACACACACGCACACACACACACACAGACTAACCGTAAGTAATGGGAAATGTATGAAGTGAAACAGAATTTAATATGTATGAAGAATAAAGATTCTTATCATAACTTGATAAATTAATTTCTGCTTATGTTTAAACAGAGCAGTTTTTCTCTGGAAACCAACAATTGCTTTTGAACTCAACAACACTAAACTCAAATAACTGTCTCTGCCTCAGTGTCTACATAGTTTTCTTAGAGTATAAGTATAAATTAGTCTTTTTATTTTCCTTCTGTTAATATGATCTCAAATGTTTTACAGCAGATAATTCTCAATATAGAATAAAAAATATAATATGGAAAAAGGGAAATAAACTTGATCTGCAGTTGCCCTTCACCCAGCATTTTGGCTGTTTGATAGTTTTTGAATGTAAATCTCCGCCTGGTTTCTCTCAGGTTGCCATTGAAGTGTTGGACAGTGATATTATTCACAGTTAACATGTGTGGCTCTAATTGAGTAGATGGAGAATACAAGGTGTCACACAGCCTGGTAGTTAACTCGTTAGAATTTGATTGGATTATTCTCAGAGGAAAAGATTAGGTACACACACACTCACTCACAATGTGTGTGCAGTGAGGGAAAAAAGACCATAAACAGACATGCTCAGTATGAAGCTGCAGTTTGATCTTTATTAATGAGACCGTTATGTGTTTACAATCTTATCAAGCTAATACTAAGTACACTAACACATTAGACATAAATAGAGGAATTATGTATGCAGAGGAAACTGACAGTGATTTGGTTATGACTGTGAAGTTGTGATCTTCTAAAGTCACTGTCATAAATTAAGTGGCTAACATTTGCTCATTCAGGATTGTTGCTTTATCTCCTGCGTCTACGTGACTTGACACTGGAGGGCGTGCTTGCCCTTTCAGAGCACTGAGTCCTGAGACATCCGCAGGAGTCGATGTGGGTGTAGGTGTAGGTGATCTCTGTGTCGTCTGGGCAGGAGAGCTGGACCTGTCGCTCAGATGTGGCCAACTCCTGGCAGCAAGAGCACGTGTGCTGCAAGGATCGTGTTTTGGCAGAGTAGCTGAGGGGAGAGAGAGAGGACGGTGTGAGGAAAGGGCCAATGGGAAACTGAGAGAAATTAAATTCACTTCCAGAAATCTCTCATTTAAGACTACAGACCTAGAAAGTTTAGAAACCATGTTGAAGTCACATTTATACAGAACTGAGCAAAACATTTTTCACTTGAATGATTTCTGATATTTTAATTTACACCCAACAATTTTACACATAAAGATCTGTTAACTACTCATGTTTAGCACAACCGTAAAACTGTAAATATAAACAATGCAAACATTTGTAAATGAACAATGTTTACTGACAACAATTTTACAGAGTCTTCTCCACTTTGTGTTTTAATCTCCTTCATCCAATCAAGTGTTTGATAGAAAGTGTTGAACCTCTCTCCATCCTTGCTCGTGAACGACTGAGCATTTACAGGACAAACCTTTCATACCCAATCATGATCCTACACCTGTTGCCTGTTAACCAGTTAACCTGTTAACCAGTTAACCTGTTACCTGTTTACCAGTTAACCTGTTTACCAGTTAACCTGTTACCTGTTTACCAGTTAACCTGTTTACCAGTTAACCTGTTAACCAGTTAACCTGTTTACCAGTTAACCTGTTACCTGTTTACCAGTTAACCTGTTTACCAGTTAACCTGTTACCTGTTTACCAGTTAACCTGTTTACCAGTTAACCTGTTTACCAGTTAACCTGTTTACTAGTTAACCTGCTTACAAGTTAACCTGTTACCTGTTAACCAGTTAACCTGTTAACCTGTTTACCAGTTAACCAGTTAACCTGTTAACCTGCTACCTGTTTACCTGTTAACCTGTTAACTTGTTTACCTGTTTACCAGTTAACCTGTTAACCAGTTAACCAGTTAACCAGTTAACCTGTTTACCTGTTTACCCGTTAACTTGTTTACCTGTTAACCAGTTAACCTGTTACCTGTTAACCTGTTACCTGTTACCTGTTAACCAGTTTACCTGTTTACCTGTTAACTTGTTTACCTGTTTACCAGTTAACCTGTTAACCTGTTTACCAGTTAACCTGTTTACCAGTTAACCGGTTAACCTGTTTACCAGTTAACCTGTTAACCTGTTTACCTGTGGACTGTTCCAAACACAAATTCAACACAAATTCAGAAAAAGTATATATTTACAGAAATTGATGAAGCTGATGAGGTCAAACGTTATTGATTTAATCTCTTTCTTTTCATTCATTCAACTTAATGGCAACGGCCCTTTAATGGGACTAAAAGCACAAACATTCTCTGGAGATATTTTGCGTGACACTGGTCATCAGGAAAATGAGATGAGGGGGACTTACAAGGTGAAGGTACGACATGCTCCACCACAGGATGTGACGTTAAACTTGTCTTTGGATTTGCAACCGTTGCTCTCCAGGTACGCAGCAGTAGTGGACACTTCACATGGTTGACCCATTGGAATACCTGAGGCAGGCAGGAGAAACATGTGAAGAGGGACGAACATCTTAATTGGACCTGATTTACTGATCATAGCATCTGTGGACTCAATGACACAATGAAGACTACAGTGTGAAAACAACTACATTGGGTTTTTTTTAGAAGCTCTAATGACATGACAATGACAGTGAGAGAAGAGAATGATCAGGTCACAGGAGTATTAGTAATATACAGGTATGAAAAAGCAGTACATACAGGTTTTGCAGCACCCCTCTGTGGTCTCCGTTCCCTGCAGGAAACACACGTTCACATCACTGTTCTGTTGGCTCATGTTTCATTTGGTAGAAATTCACACAAATGTAGTGTGTGTGTATGTGTGTGTGTGTGTGTGTGTGTGTGTGCGTGTGTGTGCGTGTGTGTGTGTGTGTGTGTGCGTGTGTGTGCGTGTGTGTGTGTGTGTGTGTGTGCGTGTGTGTGTGTGTGTGTGTGTGTGCGTGTGTGTGTGTGTGTGTGTGCGTGTGTGTGTGTGTGTGCAGCATACCGGTATGCATTTCTTGGGGTCGTAGGGTTGACAGGTGGTCTTGAGCTCGACAGTGATGAACTGATTAGCGATCTTCACACACTCAAACTTCTCACAGGGATACCCAGCGGGACTCCAAATGTTGCCAGGCTAAAGGATAGCATAACAGAATTTTCCAATCCAGGATAATTGATAAAGAACATTTTAAAGCAACAACAGTTGAATATTTTTTTTGGAACACGGTGTCCATGGCAGGGCTGCATCAGAGTCACTATCTTCCTGATTACAATATGTGTGGATTTGGGCTCATTCTAGTGAAAGTTAAGATGAAACTGCACAAAATGAGATGCACCTGTAGAAGCAAACACGCTGTGGTTTGGCAGCATCATTATTATTTTTGAAAGACATTAGAGATGTCAGAGACCTTAGTGACTTCAAAGACATCTAAAATCTAATATCTTTCTCCTTTCCTCTTTTCCTTCTCTCTCTCCAAACGCACACATTGCATGCACATATACCAACCATTATGATGTGTGTGGAGTTGTCTGGCAGCAGGACCACGCAGCTTGTTTGGACACACTTCCCGCAGCACTGACTGGAGGAGTTTTGGTACTCATAACCCTGAAGAGCAAGACAGAAATAAAGAAGCATTCAGATGAAACATGAAAATGATTCTGGTAGGTTTAAGGTAGTTTAGCTTTATTAAACAGGCAACTGTAAATGGAAGGAGACATTCAATGTGATGTCATGAAAAACAGTGGTAGTAAAGAGACTAAACTGGATATGATGAACTCTGAATCATGTGAGAAGCTGCTAACCAGCAGGCTTCAGCAGGGCACTGGCTTATCTGACAGCTAAAGTCACAACCTCTTCTTCTTTGGGAATTTTGCTCTGCTCGAAGCGCGTGTTTGCTCGTGACTGATAAAAGCTTTGAATAGTCATAGCAGAGTAGCTGCTGCTCATCCAGATCCACTAACATAACTTGTCTGGAGACACGCTGATCACACTCACCACTCTGTCCACGCTCACTCCGGAAATCTTGTTTGACCTTAAGAATGTGTTGCTGTAGCTCACTCAGATGTGATCTTGTGTAATGGTCCCAATTTGCATTGTGCCCGATAGTTTTGCTCAATTTGTGTGTTTCCGCACACATAAAAATGTGAAAATGTCATGTTTGGTGTTATCCATGTGTTGTGCTCATTACTGTCAGTAAATATCAAGTAGGTAGGGAACACTTAAAATGCATACTATATGGAAACTCAAAACAGACAATAAAAGCAGAATGCAAAAAAACTTGACTTCTTTAGATGATTAACAAGAGATTTTCTCCGACAGGACGGTGAAAGTTGGAAGACAAGAAATCCCTGAATTTTTGGGAGATGATGTGGTCAATGAATAAAGAAAGTAAGAGTGGAAAGGATGTAGAGAGAGAGAGAGAGAGAGAGAGTCTCACCTGAGGACAGTGTGTGTCACATGGTATAGGCTGACACTCTATGATGTGAAGATGACTGTTGGCATCTATCTGGTTACTACAGCTGCACCTGTCACAAGGAGTCATGGGCACAATGTCTCCAACCTGGACAGGGTGAGAAGGTCAGCACAGATGGACAGGTAGCATTGGTAAATGAGGTGGGCAGAAATACCTCTCGTTATAATGCAGTGCAGTACAACACAATAACATCAATAAAAACATGTGGTTAAATTAACACCTCTGACAGTGTCTTAACATTGTCATCTTTCTAAAATGAGCATTTACGGCTTCAGCGATCAGAACTGAGTGCTTATGAGTTGTGTGAATTGTCTTCCTGTACAAAGCCAATTATTCCCAGAGAAGATTAGATCGGAAAATCATGGCATAACTGCTCACCAGTAATGCCAGTTGTTATGTCTAGAAATATATGATTTCAACACCATTCAAAGCTTTCTGGTAAATTTTCGCTTGTAGAAAAATGCCAAAATCCCACAGTTGCTAAACAACGGTGTTAAACAAAACGTTCTTGTATTATTTTGTGGTTTATTTTAGTCACTTCACATCAGTTTCACACGGCAGAGATCTCACCTGATATTCATGGTTGTTGAAAACGCACACATCCGGTTTAGGTACTGTGAAGTAGAAGAGACCAATCAATGAATGCCTTTTACCTGTGCTGCAACAATCAGGGGGGAAAATGAAATCTGGTTATACATTTACACTAACATGAACACACTCACCGCAGGTATATGTGAGACAGCAGACTCCCTTAGATGTGTTCAGAGTGAAACCAATAGGACAGGACGGCACAAAACCAGGGCACTGCTTCACGTCACACTCTGTTCACAGACACACAAGGATGAATGAAAGAGGATGTATGTACCAGCAAATAACAACTGAAAAAACAAGTCCTTACTACTCAGAAGAACCTGTGATTTTCAGAACAGGCCAGAACATTATGTTGACACTTATCAGAATCAAGTATTCACTGTGGCTATGCTACAAATGCTCCTCAGGATGTTTTACTCAATGCAGACGGCTTTAAGACTCCTCTTATTTTGAAAGTGATGGATTACACGTTAAATACCTAAATAGAGTATATGCTTCTAACTACAGAGAGCATTGACTGTTTCACTTACCACACTTCTCCATTTGACAGCAGCCAACAGTGTCATTGACCTTGACCTGACCTTCATGGTCACAGCGGAGAGGTGGCTGTTTTGGACAGGACACAGGACGGCAGATCACCTGCAGTGTGTCCTCTTCACATATACACTGCTCACAGCCTTCTGTCCATGTTGCATTGGCCTGAGAATTACGATAGGAGGAATGGCATTATCAGATATTACTGATCTGTCTACAGGTTATGAAACAGTGACTTGCATTGTTGGGAGATAATTTACCTTTGTCCATTTTCCATTTGGCAGCCGACAAATTTCTATTAGGAGAAAAATGTAAATCAGAATCATTTATAAATGCTGAACGTATCCTGTCTGTGTCATTCATATTTTCATAAACATTTGTTTACCATTAAAGCTGGATAAATAGTCCTGCACTGTAGTAGCCATGGGCTGTTGTACTTGTTCAGCTGCAGATAGTCAGTTTGCATGTTCCCTCTTTTAAGTGGCTAAGACTGCCACAGTCTGCATACAGCTACAGCTTTGATGACTTGAGTGTCAGCTGTCCTAAATCACTGTTAGTCGAGCTCCATTTAAAGCAAAATATATTTGATTGAAGTAAATAGAGACAAAGAGAGTAAAACATGTGAAACCTGTCTGTGTGTGCAGGTCACTAACCAATTAAAATGTTCACCCTCTGCAGTGATGACAGCTCAGTTTCTTTTCTCTTACATACACTAGTGCAATGTGCTCTTACCACAGGTGGGCACACATTCATTGGAGTTGGAAACGAGGAGGACGGTGTCATTTGGGCAGTAACAACCCTCCATCTTCATATTTGTCATGGCACTGTATGCATTATTGGCATAGATGAATTTTTCGTTGTACCTGCAGAAACAGCGGCACACTGTGTGAAGGCCACACCTCGTTGCTGTTTGCTAGTCAAAGCATACGTCGATGAAAAAATGGATGGATTGTGATAAAGCAACAACAATGTGAATTACTGTACCAGGAATCACAGGTAGGCTCAACCATCGGGCCACAGGCGTGATACACTTTGGTACTGGGACAAATGTATTCTATTAAGAGATGAAGGGAAAGAGACATCATGTATTTTAGTAGAGGGCTTTGCTGCAATGTTGTTTAAGTTGTGAAATGCAATCTAATGGCATACCACAGACTCCTTTGGTGGCGGTCCTCCAGTCAATACACACTCCAGCCTCAGCACAAGCATCAGCGTAGGCTTGTAAGCTGCTGCAGCCAATGTTGTTAATGTGCATGTGGCAAACATCAAACTCACATGCCACAACAAATGGACTGTAGTCAATGATCTTGTGGCAAGGTTCAAACACACTGGGGAAGATGGAATGTAGAGTCAGTATGGACATGAGACAAAAGCAGAATGCATCATTATCAAGCTGAGTCATGTGAATTAACCAGTAATGAGTTGCGTGCTAGGTGTGATTCAAAGCAGGATTTGTTTTTTTTTTGTTGTTGTTTTTCAAATAAAGCCTTTGCTGAGTTGGAATCTGAAACAGCTCTGGCTTCATCTAGTGTCTGACTTTCATGACTTTATTCAGGCTGCTCACATTACATTTGCAGGTGGGGAGAGTTGGAAAGCACCAATATGAAGGAAGTGTTTTCTATTCTCACTGATGTGTCATTTATGTCAATGTAATGACATTTAATACATACATACATACTTATACAATATTCCAGTTTTATACCAATATGTGAACCTGATGTTACATATGACTGGTGCCATTTCTGACATGTGTTCTTCCTACAATACCTGCTTTTGATGATCTCACAGATGGTGGTGTTGCAGGCTTTAGGCGCAGGTGTTGGTGTGGGCTGAACTGGAGGTTCACAGTGGCTGTTGTTAGTATGCCAATGGTGTGCCATTTTAGAACATGAAGGATCAATCTTGCCACTGGGCAACAAGCAGTCGTCTGTCCGGTTGTTGTCACACGTGCCTAGAGAAACTCTCACCATTAGTAAAACCATGACACGACTCAAATCAGTGCTGCACTGGTGTTTACCGACTGAATCACTAGACTTGTGTAGAAGCCAAGTTACTGTGTTTTTTTCAAGACATGCTGATTGCAGAATGTGTTAAGATAAGATAAGATAATTAATTGATCAACTATAGGGGAAATTTGGGTGTAGCAGCAGCACAAGCATACAATCAGATAGAAGTATAAAGTGTAAAAACTATTTTTTTAAAAAAGGTATGTACAAGGTTTTACAACTAATACAAGTATAAGTGGAATGTAAAGTGACATAAAGAAAGATAAAGTGACAACATCAATTTACAAACAGCAGCAAATGTAAGTGGTGCAATATGAGAGAAATAAATAGGTGAAATAGTAATAACAACCTGTTGTACTCACCACACTGTCCCTCAGTGTTGCTGCCAAATATACTATAAGGCAGGTAGATGCTGAACATGAGTCCAGAGAAGGTGATTTTGGCACCGATATCAGGTATGACAAGCACTGTATCAATACCAGTGGTGGTTATACGGAATGCACTGGTCTGGTATGCAGGACTTAAAGCCTTGTCATTCACTAAAACCTAAAACAAAAAGCATTATGGTAAAAATGTCAGAAACAACCCTTTACAACTTAATGTTAAGGTATGAAAGCCAGTTTCACATGTATGACGATTAAAGGCATATAGGTATGTACATATTTAAGTGTAATCCAGTGATTGCATTTGCACTGAAGCCAGAAAATCAGAGTTGCTGCCAGGATAATGACTAGATTTTGAATTCAAAACAGAGAAAGTCTATAGTGCAATTTAATTACCTGGTTTATGAAAATGCCATTTATATCCTTCTGCGTAATAAAGATCTTGTAGCCTTGGTAGAAGACAGTAATGGACTGTGGACAGGACAAGCCATCAATTGCGCCACAGTAGTAGTTATGAATCATTACGCTGAAGTTGTTTTTGGGCAATATCTCTTTCACCAGCCAGTAGGAACAGTTGCCTTGAAAACCATAGTAGGTTCCATCGAAGGTAACATAATGGGGATCTCCCCAGCCATAACAGATACCTGAATGCAATACATAAATACATTCTTTAAATGACATTTCAAGTGATCTGGTCCATTTATTGTGAATACAAAACAACATTGCTGTTGTGTTTACATGTTGAACTTGAGAATTTTGGTGGATCACACTTACATTGGCATTCGTAGTGAGAGCAGCATCCGTCTTTATCCTTCACTTCAACAGCAGGGAAGTTATTTGCACATACTATAGGCCTTGCAGCTGGACAGCGTGTGTTGCTGTAGGTTACCTTACCATTATGACATGTTGCTACACTACAGTTACTTGTCTTCCAAGTTTCACCATTCTGTGGGGGAAATCACAGAGTGGAATTAAAGGGGAAAAAAAGACATCTAATATTATCATATATCACCATATTAATTTGACATTCAAAGTTCAAAGCAAATGTAATGGTAGCATTTCAAGGTTTGAACAGTATTGCTTGACAATTGCATATAGAAAGAAATTTAAATATGTGTGGAACCAGAAATAAAGAAGTACCGTTCTTGGAGGAGTTACACTAACACAGTCTTTCATACACTTGTGGTGTTTGAGCACTACATGACAGCTATCATTGCAGTACCCGATGTAACAGTAGCCATCATGGTCTGTCTCATTGTAGACTATGGAACCTGAAAATGAAACATATTGTGAAGACTGAAGAAAAAGAGTTTGTCAGATAACAAACATGTGATATGATATATTACAGTGTTTTTATTCTTTTTCTGGTCCAAGTTGGGCCAGCCTGTGCTTTGTTTTTAACTGTTATGATTGTTTGACTGCTGTGAATCTGTTGTGCCAATGTCACCAGACTGAGCCAGAGTTATGAAAAAAAAAAAGAATTACATTATTTTTGGCTAGTTTTGTAGAGTTGAACTACAGACAAGTGTTGCATAGTTTATATTTTGCATTCGGAATTACAAATACTTATTGTGCATTTTCCTTCAAAATAAAGAAATTTGTTGCAACTACCTCAGAGCACAAAACGAGGACGGACTTATTTTATGCCACAAATTCCATGCTACCTATAAAGCAGACATTGTTGCTCAGAAAAGTGAATGAAAATTTAAACTGGAAAAACACAATGATGTCTGCCATGGATGTGACTCAACTACAGGGTAAACGCTGTCCTTGTTAATCACAACTTACCAGGGCTGAATTTTCTACCATTGTGAAGGCAATGGCAAACAAGTGGT
Source organism: Centropyge bicolor (assembly GCA_037975185.1). Lineage (NCBI taxonomy): Eukaryota > Metazoa > Chordata > Actinopteri > Pomacanthidae > Centropyge > Centropyge bicolor. Next base: position 124,765 of record JBBMOC010000179.1, on the reverse strand, counting down.
GAAGGAGTTGGTTGAGAGGTGCTCCCCGTCACTACAGGTGGTTGAGTTGTGGTGGAGGGTGTTGTGGTAGTCATTGTTGTTGGCTGAGTTGNTGTTGTTGGTTGAGTTGTAGTTGTTGTTTCAGTTGTGGTCATAGGTGTTTCAGTTGTGGTTGTAGAAGGAGTAGACATTTTGTGGCATGCGTTATTGTCACAACACAGAACTCTGACTTGGTAGTTAAAGCACAATGCCAGGCGTCCTGACTGGTCTTCATTTTTACATGTCAGTCCTTTAGCGAGGTCACATTGCACCACTTGTCCTACATTGTCAATGGTGACATTTGGGAATTTCTCAGCTCTGCATTGGATCTGACTTGGTTTATCACATATTTTGTGTCCAGCTTCTCTGATCTTTGTGTAAGTTTCATTGTCTCCTCCTGGAGTTCCCAGTGTGGGGAAGCTGGTATCATACCATGGTGACCATTTACAAGGATTACATGTGACTGGCTCTGTGGACACACATAATTCAGGTGTGGGTTATGTAGTAAATCTTACAATATCCAACTGAATATGTCTTCAGTTTCCAAAATGAATACCTTCCCTTACCTGGTGTGGTTGATGTAAAAACAAAGGTTGTTGAGGACTGGCTCGTAGTGGCTGTGGTGGGCATATGTGTTGTTGGTGTAGGTAGTGGGCATGGGTATGAGCTCTTGACAATAGCACCATTCTTCCCACACACTGCTGTGATGCAGTTTCCATGTCCATCTGTTGTGTTATAGATGGTCTTGCCATGGGGATATTTGATTCCGTGATATGTGCAATTGCAGGCTGTAAAAATAGCAAATATTTTTTGAACATATTAACATGTACATATATATGTATCAATGTATATATGTGTTTTTACAACCAATAGTGTCTTCAAATATTTGCCTACCTTGGGCATTGTAGTGGCATTGGATGGTCATTGAATTGCATGTGCTGCAAGAGAGGGAACATGAAATACAGTATATTGTTAATATGAACTCACCACAAAGTTATAGAACTTTGATTGGCTCATGTAAAATATGTGAGACCTACCATGTTTGACAGTTTTCAGTTGTTGGCACTTCGTCACCATTGTTATAGTGCCTCCCATCTTTATCGTAGCAACCACATTGGTCTTTCAAAACACATGTCATTGTATCCTCATCAAAGTATGGCTGAGCAGGAGGACAAGTTGGATAGCAACCTAATTAAAAACAGACAGTTTTTCTTAAAATGAAGGAAAGGGGTCTTCAATACTTGGCATTTTAAAACCTTTGGTATCACCGGTTGAAAGTGGTAAATATCTTGTGTTCACAAGGCATTGTGCCTGAAGGAGTGATAAGCAAATTTTTAAGCACAACTATAAAAAAAATTCAGCAAATGTAAATAAAAAAGAAGCAATTGATCTGTTCAATCTTGAAATTAGTTTGGTGAGCAGATCAGGTCAAGTTATAAAACACTTATCTTGTACCTTCAAGAGGAGGTAGCTGTGTAGAGCAGCTGCCCGATGGGTTCCTGCAGGTTTTCATACAAGGAGATCCACATGGCTTGTAGTGCCATTCACATTCACCAGGGGGATTGTAGTAATCACAGAAGACAGCTGGAGGAGATAAGATAATACTTATTTAGTAAAGACATGATCCAGATTGGACTATGCAGTGAGCATACTGACGATTTCATATTGTTGTACACAGCCTTTTTCACCTTTCTATTAGCAGACATGATATCTTGGCCAGAAGCCAGAGTGTTGCAATACTAATGAAGATGACATTGATGAAATTTAATTTTTCCGTTTAATTTCCATTATAACTTAGCTCAAATAAACAGTCAAGCCCAGTTACAACAAGGGCCTTCCTTCACAGCAGCTCAGTGATGGCTCTGCAGTGACTGATGAACAGCCTGCTTCCCTAACCCAAAGGTCACCCATGTCCCAGTTTAAATTGAATGTATTGTCATCAAGGTAATACTATGCTTTGGTGTTTAATTGTAGTTTCCAGAACCCTGGTAAATACAGGATGGAGATTTCAAAACAAATCAACACCATTTAAATTTAAAGTTTAAAAGAGCAAGGGCAGAAATATGGCTATTGGTAACAAACTGATTTGTTATCGGCCATGGTTATGCTTATGCAACCCTGATAGGCTCATCCCTTCCTTTGTCGTAAAAATTAATTTAGCTCAGATGAATTGCTTGTACCATTTGCTGATTTTGTTCTATCTTGGTTACTTACGGCAGATGTTGGGGCTTCTCCATTGTGCACAGATGCCAGCTTGATTACAAGATTCAGCATAAGCAGCCACAGCAGTGCAGAAACATTCACAGTCTCCACCAGTGTCACAAGCACATGAGTCAAACACACATGCCTCATAGTATGGAGCAGGATCCACCTACAGACAAGCGACGATGATATACTAATGAGTTACATTCATATGAAAAAGCAAATTTAACAACACAAATCACTGAATGGATGAAGGACACTTCTGCACTTTTACTTCTAGTTCACTATATCTTGGAGGAAAATATTGTACTTTTTATTCCACTATGTTTATCTGACAGGTACAGATACTAATTACTTTGAAAGAAAATGAAGATTTTAGTGCAGAACATATGAACAGTTTGTAGAATGATATCAATCTGGTAAACTGATATCCATATACTAATTTATTGAAGTCTGTCCAACAGTTGACATATCTTATTCTGGATCTATGTTGGAGGGACAGGCAGAGCAAGTGAAAACTGTAAAAACAGAGGGATTCAAGTTGAAAAACCACCTACAGTGGAGTGGCAGGCAGAGAAGACGTCGCTCTGTATAATGCTGCACTGTTTCTGGGCCCATGACTGTCTGTAAGGGTTGGCTGTGCAGGGGCTGGTGATAGCCTTAGCATTGGGGCAGCTCGGCAGATCCTTCCAGCTGTTCCCAAACGCCAGTGGGTTGACCACCACAGCATGGGACCTTGTAGTGAAGTCATTATTTGCACTGCCGTCATAGTTGCCACACAACCCACACACACGACCCTGAAAAAGTTGTTACACATAAAAACAAAGCTTGTTTTGTTTTCGTGATAAATCAATTGTTATCACAGTGAACTAAAACCTTCATTCAGATCTAGCAGGGTTACCTTATACTTTGGGCTGAGCTTGATGGACAAACTGGTCTTCCTGTCCCATATGAGAATGAGTCCATTGTTGGCTTCAATTACCAGGTAGATGCCCATAGTGCTGTAACGGAATGGAACTGTTTCTTCATTTCCACTTGAAATCAGCTGGTAGTTTCCCTCTGTTAAAATCAGTTCTGCACTCTAAACAAAAGAACAGTAATTGATTATTGGTTCAAAGTTGATTGTTGGCCAGTTTTATATATCCAGTATATACTGCCAATTGCACTCAACATCTCGTAAAACTTCTCAGAAAATGTCACTGGGCCATTAAATCACTATCCTCAATTTTTGCAGCTATAGTCTATAGTCATCTGTTGTATCAACACAGCCCTCAAGAATCAAGTGATCTGAGTCTGCATAATTGTTGATTTTTGCTAAATCTGTCGATTCATTAAGGAAAGGAATGAATCTCCTCTTGAACCTCTTAAATTAGAGGCAGAACATCCACAAGAATCTAAAGCAAGTCCAGTTGCCCTTTGACTTAGCACTAATACTTGTGCAAATCAGTCTTTTTGTGAATCCATCTTTAATTGCAACTTTGTGTGAGGAGTTTACGTTGAGTCAGATACTGCAGTTGATTTAGAAAAGGTATTATATTGACTGTCTACCCCCAGGAAGATCTTTATGGTCTTGGAGCAGGTGGTTCCTGTGGTTCCACATGGAATGTTTTCAGTGATCACTCTGAAGGTTCCATTACTCTGAGCATTGCCACAGTAATCCTGAGAAACACACACACACACACAAAAAGTCAGTTTTGTTAATCATGCCAAAACCTTTTGTAGGACATGGTAAAATTGGAATCTCCCAATGATTTCTGACTAGCCTCATTCCTGAAAGTGCCACAAAGCATGTTGAGTCTGTCATAATTGATAACATGTATCCTTCTCAGTTCCATCACTCTGTTCACCAACTGATTTTGTGTGCATTCATACCTGAGTCAGAATATATGCACAGCTGCCATCAAAGGTGAAGCGCTTCTGATCAAAAGTCATGTAGTGACCATCCCCATACACAGAGCAGGTTCCATCACACTGGTTCTTAGTGCATTGCCACTTCCTGTCTTTGCAAGTGCTGTAAACAGATACAGATTAGATGGCATTAGGTTTATAATAAAAGATCTTTTTTTTTCGCTGGTGTCAGTCACAGATTGAAGTGGAAACGAAAGAATGATTCCCCTTGTGATTCACCTACCAGGTGTTGCAGTCCACCCTGGTGGTCTCTCCCGGCTGGTAGGAGATGCCATTGTGAACGCAAGTACAGGCCTCTGGCTTGATGCAGCCTCCTGCACCGTCCGATACCATTCCAGATGGACACACACAGCCTGAGACGCACCCTGTCGTCATCTGGAAAAAAGATCACATTTACAATACCCAGTCATGTGTTTTCATTTCTGCTCGAGCAGAGAAATTGTGAATTCTGTGAATTTCCCCACTGTGGGATGAATAAAGGTTGATCTTATCTTATCTTACCGTAAAATGTTGTAACTTTACCTCAGAGCTCAGATTATCCAAATATTTGTTCAGATATAAACTAATAATCTCTGTTTGCGTGCACATGTTCCTTTATGTTGGGGAGACTCACACAGGCCATGTCTAATGTGTTGCAGCTCTTCTGACACTCCGTTCCTTTTGCAGCCGGACCATTAGCAGAGCAGTTGTAGAAAACCATGGGAGAAGCACATTCCGCTGAGAAAAGACATGCCAAGATTACTTTGGACATATTACAGCATATTACAGTATGCTAATGCTTTTTCTGTTTCTGTCAGAACTCTCTGAAAAACCTGTCACAGCTCGATGTGTAGCCTAGTTCTCCCCGGTCCATAGTATGTGAGTTACAAGAGGTAAAGGAAATATTATAGCATGTTTAAGGCTGCTCCATATCACGTGATTCTGTATTATGTAACTTACATGGCAATGTAGCAAATTCTCCAATGCAGCTGAGTTTGCCCTCGTTACAGGTGCTAGTGGAGAAAAAGAAGAAAAACAAATCAATATTTGAGTTGTCTCCTCAAGAGTCTTAGTTGACTAAGTCTTCATTAGTCTGTTCAAGAGCAGCATCTTGTTGGGACGAGGACAAAAGTGTCAGAGGGATGGTTGAACACTGGGACGGCACAGAGGAAGATATATATTCACATATTTCAAACAATGAGACGTATGTAAAAAAAAATTAATAGAATATTCAGTGTCCGTGCTGGTTGTTCTGATGCATTCAGAACATGAATGTTACTGCTTTTTCCATTAGCTTTGTCGTTGACAGACAGCTTGCATTGTGTGTTCCCCCAAAAATATGTATTTAAATAATTAAATTAATATAATAAACAAGCAGCCCCAATCAGTATACAAACAGTATACACATATATATGTACATATGTCTAAATATATATATGTGATTTTCATACCACATGACTCCTTCCTTGTTGACAACCTGTCCTGGGGGCACCACCAAGCCTTTGTCATAACAGGGACAAGCCTGAGGTGGGACACACTTCCCAGAATCATCCAGATACGTTCCCTCTTCACAGACACAGCCGTCAATAGGCGGGAAGGAGAAGTGACAGTTGAGATCTGTGGTCCCGAGGCAACGGCAGGTGGCGCTGCTGGTCGTGATATTGTAGGAGTAGACCATTCTATTAGCACAGGAGCTGGCATATTTCCCTGAGGAGGTCAGACAGCAGGATCAGTGAAAAGCTGTGAGTCAGTACAAATATGCCACATGAAGATGTTTAAAGGACCAAGCTGCCACTGCTTTTGCACCATTTAGCCCCCTGTGCTAAGATATTTTTAGTTTGCTATGGAGTTGGTTACTGAATGTGTTTTTGTTCTGCCTTCCAGGCAGACTGCTTTAATTTAGAATAGAGCAAAGTGGGAACTCTGGGGAAGTAGTCATGTTACACTTCAAGCAGACTACCCGACACAGTTTGGACCTTACAAAGTATTGCAGCATGATGTTTTGATGGCTGCTTCACCACAACCAAAAATCGAGTGACAAACCCCAAGCATTATGGGATGTTCTTGTCAATTTGTCATAAAGCTGTCAGAGTGATCTGTTTTTTTTTTTAATCCAACTGGTATTGAACAAAATAACAAAGATGAAAGCAGTGAAAGCACTTATATTCTGACTAACCGTTTCATCATGGGCTGAATTAACCCGCCCATGCAAATGCAACATGCAACAGTTGACTGTTTGACTGTATTAAATTCTTCAAAACAGTGAACCCAGTGAGTCAGTGCTTCAAAAAGCTTTGTTTCCCTCGTCACTAGATAAGTATTTGGTGGTCCAGAAAGAAACCACACAGGTTGATGTGGATTCACACAAAGACTTCTCTGTGAAGGATGCATCAAGTGCCTGATCAAACTGACAACGGAGGTGAGGACATGCTGTCCCTTGAAAACAAATGTTGTTGTTTTTTTTATTATTTGGACCAGCTAGTTCTATCAAGTCCCACGCATAATGCTCTTCTGTGTTCCTCAGTACTCACCACAGATGGTGTCCCTCCAGCTGCTGATCTGGACTCCTGCAGCTGCACAGGCATGGACATAGGAGGAGACTGCAGCACACATGCAGTCCTCACTTTTCTCACAGTTACAGGTATCATAGATGCAGTTCTGTGAGCAGACAAAAAAAACACGTCACTATGAGATCTGGATACTGGTCCATGCACAGCCCACAGAAATGAGCTGTAAGTGTGAGCCTTACCTGTCTGTATGAGTCAGGGCTGATCTCTGAGTGACAGGAGGCAAACACTCCCTGAGGGTCACTCAGCATGGAGCACCAGTGCTGGGCGTATTTCTCTGTCAGTGACAGACAATGACAGACATCAGTCATTCTGAAGAACTCACGGTGATAACAGAGATTCTAGATGAGTCAGACCTACCATTATCCAGACTAAGGCTGCAGGGGTTCTCAAAGTGGCTCTTAATGTTGGGGCAAGCAGCAGTTGTCTTCCAGCTGTTGACGAAACCAGCTGCTGTGGCATCGGGAACACCACTGAGTTTGAGAAAGTCATCAGCTTGGTTGCTGTTGAAGTTCCCACACAGCCCTGTAGGCACACACCATCATGTTAATAACACAACCAAAGCCTTTCTTCTAGTGCCATGTTCTGTGGGTACTCTCATCCCACAGCGTCATCACTGCACAAATGCAAAAACATGTTGCACAGCAGTCCAGTCTGGTTCCAAACTATAAACATTCAGTGTCCACATTGTGACTTTCTCGTGTTGCTGATCTCTAAATTTAGAAGAAATTACTTCTGTTTTCTTTTGCAACTTTCACTAAAATCCATGTAAGGAGATGCTTTTATTCATTGCAGCAGAATGCAAATCATGATGTCCATCAATAAGATCTTTAAAAACATAAAACTAATCAAAACAATCTATAGTTTGTTTCAGTACCATCAAAACTTCAGTACCTCCATCGGTGTGACAAGTAATGCTTCTATATGGTTTGTAAATGGATGAATCTTTCAAACTAGAAATACATAGAATATTTAAATGCAATGACTTGATATAAATACTTTAAACAGTAAATAAGTGCCTCTGGCTTCACAGAGTAAAAAAATACTCCGACATATTTGACTTATTTCAGCGTCAGTATCTCTATTTTCTCCCTCTGATGGACATGTTGGATACATGAATTTAATTGAAACAAGAGTACATTGTATGTGTACATACCACAGGTCTTGTCCTGATAGTCAGTGGTCACTGTGATGTAGAGCTGCATGACTGGCTGGAGCTGCACCTCCAACACAACACCAACAGATGTCTCGACTAGCAGGTAAAAGGAGGATGCCCTGAAGGCAGAGATCCCAGCTAGGGTTAAGAGAAAGGAAGGATTTGTTAAAAGGATGGAAGTTGAGAGAAACAATCAAATGCTCCTTGTCTGCCCATCTGCTATTCACAAAAACAGATCACAGTAAAAGTATGTCAAAACTGAATTCTACATTTTTCTGTATGCTGTCATCCTATCTAGACCAGAGAGAAATGAAATTATGCTCAATCTGTTGTAAAGAAACAGCCACTGGATGTTTGTTGGAAATGTATGATCATGATTTGAGATGATGCTGTGGAGCTGCTCCTTTTTATCTGCCAGCCAGTGCCATTCACCAGGAGTGTGTAATACATAGGACACACTCTGGTACTAACACATGTTCCTACATCCTGTCATCTCCATGCAGTTACCCCAGCTGACCAGTAGATGTAGCTAATGCAGTGACAGGGTTATCGATCCACACTTGTTTCCCTCCCACAGTTCAAGGCAATAATGGCAATAATGTTCACTAGAATTTATGACCAAGGCAGGTACTGCTGCCTAGAAGTGAGCCAGACATTGCACACACACACACACACACTTTGTTTTTGTCCATGGACCACCCCATCATCTTAGCTATGCATAGGAGCTGTAATTTAGTGTGTATCCACTCCTTAGCCACTCGGCTAAACTGTGTGTGGGACAAAATATACATTAGGGTTAGGGGTTAACAAAACAGACATTTTACTGTAGCTTATAATGTGGCCATATAGTGCAAAGAGAGACTGAGTCAGAGTGGAACACTGCACAGAGGAGTCTTTCTTACCAGCAGAGAAAGGTAACTGAGCGTAGATGCCATTCACAAAAACCTTGCCACTGGCCTGGATGGTGATCATCTTTACATGAAAGGAGACATGATGTCATTAAAAGAAAAAAAAATTCTGCATGGACTGCATTATCATGCAATGATGCATGATTGTGAATTTCCCCACTGTGGGACGAATAAAGGTACATATATGTATAAGGTATCTATCATATCTTATGCAGACTAATTAAATATTGATAAAACATGAACATGGACATATTAGACAACCTCTAACCCTATTGTATGCTGTGGGAAATGATAGCCAGCAAACACAGGCTTGCTGTTGGAGAACAAACTAAAAAGGTTTATTATGGTTGTGTTTTCCTCATTTCCTTCCTACAGTTATATAAAAATGCTGCACAGATTTGGAAGGAATACATATTTAATATTATATCTGCATTCAATGCAAAGGGTGATCTAAGATGTATTTTTAGATTGTTCTGCAGTTGCAAAGGTAAAATAAAAAGTGTGGTTGGGTGAGTGTCTGTGTGCATGTCATACTCACATTAGCCGCTCCAGATAAACCCAAGGTAATGGACTTGAGGCAGGTTTCACTCTCAGCCAGTCCGCACTGCACCAGCTCTCCCTGTATGACAAACTGGTCCCCGCTGCAGTCCTGAACATACAAACACAGAACAATTCAACTACTGCTGAACTGAACTCCTAGACATGAAGACTGCAGTGTGTGTGTTAAAGAATAGCAGTAGAAGAAGTGACAGCGGATCTATCAGTAGTATTACTAACATTAGTAGTAGTAGTGGTTGAAACAGCAATGCCAAGTAGTAGGTAGTACTACTAGCACTTTCAGCAATAGTAGTAGAGGTAGTAGTAGTAAAAGTAGTGGCAGATAATTTCCACTCACATCCAGACCCCACCCCACTTCCTGTTTTTCAAAAACTATGTACCTCTTGTATATGTGTTCTTTTTTACACTACAAAAAATAATTCGGTCATGTGTGGAGCACTTCTTTATTATTTACACTAATCACACATCAATAATAGCTTCAATGGGTTTGAGGTTGATATCTTTATGTAGCAGTGTTGTGATGGTGATGTGTGCTACCTTAGCCAGAACGTAGGAGCAGTCTCCATGGAAGGTGTAGACCTTTCCATCGAAGGTGTTGACGTGAGCTCCTCCCTCCAGAGAGCAGGTTCCCGGACACCTCTCCTCTGTACAGTGCCACTGACCACTCTCACATACACTGTCAGTGCAAACAATTCAGTTTTAATTTCCCAGTGGATTCATTCATTTTGACCATATCCAAAAGGTTTTAATTTCAAACGAGTATATGCTAGATGTGCAGAGTGTTCCTCAGACATGCAGACACACTGATGTACTATATGTCATACCATTTTTTGCAGTGGCTGGAGTAGGACTCTCCAGGTCCATAGGTCTTGCTGTTGTAGCTGCATGAGCACTCGCTTAATGGGACACACCCACTGCCATTTAAGTCATCCAGCACCATGCCTGAGAGCGATCAAAGTGTTACTGTGATGAAGCACATTTTGTGTGTTTATGTGTGAATGTGTGCATGTTCCTGTCTGTGGGTGTCACTCTGCTGTACCTGCAGGGCAGAAGCATCCGTCGTTACAGTGGCTGTCACAGGTGAGGCTGGCCTCTGGGTTGGAGCAGGTATCTGCACAGGGACTCCCACACTCCTTGTACTCCATTTTGAAGGGACATGACTTCCCTGTGAATACATCAGTTTTTTCTCACCACTTGACTTGAGTAACCTCTCTGATAACATTCACACACACACACACACACACTTTACTACTCTTCCTGTTACTATTACTGTTGAATGGCCTGCCCAAATTCCAACAGTGTCCCATACACCCACAGAACTCAGAACTTTAAGCAGAGGTGGGTTTGGTGTTGTGTGTTCAGAATATGACATGTATGTTTTATGAATCAGTTTATTCACTCTGATCACAGCATTTGTTTAATGAGTGACTGGTGAAAAGCCAACAAACAAATCCAACAGATTGCATACTCAGTGCTGCCCTTATCACACATGGAGAAACGGTGGAGTCATCAGCAGGTGTGGCTGGGACCAAAGCTGGTCAAATGCCATTAGCACTTTATTATTTAGTCTGAGTGAAGGTTCATGGGCTCTTGAATCAAATATGTGAGGTGAATTTGCCCATAAACTCCCAATTCTCCTTTGAAAAATGTATGAAAACCTGCAACATAGCACACTTACCCACACTGTACATGCTTTACATCCCATAACATAACTGCCTGTTTTCACTTCTGCTTCGACGCTAACCTGCACTTCGTTGCCTCAGTACTTGTCCTCAGTTCAAGGGCAATAAAGTGAATGTAATCTGATCTAATATTCTGTATATGCTGCTTTAAACACGTATGTGACTGAAATATTCACAGCCAGGACACCTCATTTTCAAGGGTCCAGCATTCTGACCGTCTTCTCTGAATACTGTTTCATTTTTATTACGTTTTTGTTCTATTCATGAAAGACAGATGTCCAGATTTGTTTTCCTGGATTTATTTCCATGTTAGAGTGTCTTCTGCATGCTTTGAGTCTGTGCCACTGCTAACCATGGGATATCAACCAGCAGCGTCTCATGAATGTACTCACAGCAGGTCTCTTTGGTTCGCCAGTTTTGGGGCTTGCCA
>JBBMOC010000179.1:90857-110857 GCA_037975185.1 Centropyge bicolor | reverse complement strand
TAATCTGTGCTTGTTACATTACAGAACATGGATATCATATATAATTAGTGTGCCTTCTAATATTTTGTTATACCTTAGTTCAAAGCCTTGACAGTATATTTAACCTTTTGGTACAGTCATAATCTTACCAGTAAAGAGTCGTCCTCGTTCCAGATAGCAAGCAGTCCCAGCTTTGCTTTGATTTTGATGTAGGTGGGAGTTTTCTCAATGAGCACTCCTGCTTGACTAATTGGTAGAGTGACACTGTGGGAACAAAAAAGAAGTCTCATTATTTTATTTTTTTTAATGTTTTTTTTCCTCACTTCTGTTCCTAGACCCCAAGGAGAGATTGTTAATGGAGCTGTCAGTTGCACCACAGCAAAGAGTGGCGATAGATGCCAATATATTGATAGGGAAATTTACAAAATTTCCTTAAAATAAGGACTGTCACTGACATAAAATGATTCTCAAGAGTAGATTGCATAAAACACTGAAGACCTTGGCACTTGACAAACTCCAACGAAACAGACAAAATAATAATAATTTGTATTATTATGCGTAATGTATTCCCTCCTCACTGCCTGTAAGCAGGCCCTGTCTAACTTGTACTTTATTTTAAGGTACTTATCCAGGTTGTTTTCTCCTGACTAGATCCTTACTTGTGTTATTTGTGTTATTTATTCTCAGGTTACACGTCATTTTGGACAGAAGTGTCTCCCAGATGAAATTGTAAAATTGTAGAATTCAACAATTTTATGGAAAAAATTGTAGAAAACACGATAAACAAAGAAAAAAAGTTTTAATTTTAATCTCCTTAACTAACCACTGTACTCTACAGTGTTTATCGAAGCACTTATAGAAATCAATGTCTAAGGAAACATCCAAAAGTTACAGTGGTAACTGGTTCCTTTTTCGTGCTAATCAAATGGGTGTTTTTATAGTGAGGGTATGAGACATTTTTAAATATCACTCATATGTATTATCCACTCTGAAGCAATAGACTGGGTTTAGGCTTTTTAGAGTAAACTTACGATTTGCCATCAATGACCACGGATCCCTTGGAGAGCTCCACCACGGTTCCCTCCAGCACCATGATGATTTTCTCAATGGTGGGGTGGCCATCAGCATCCTGTCTTCTTATCTGGACGTCAAAGTCCTTGTACGTGCCCTTGCATGAAGAGGTCAGGATGTAGTTGCAGGTGGAGTGCAACTGGAATACATCCCCATCAAAGGTCTTGAAGTGGAAGTTGCCCCACGTACTGCACACCTGGCTGTTGTGGACTGGACTCACACCTATGAAGACAGATCAGGAGGTGACACCACGGCAGCAGGCACATCTCACCCAGCTCCTTACGTACGTCAGTGAATGCTCACATATTGCCGACATAAGGAAAGGGGCAGCTTACAGCAAACTCACCTGTTATTTTTTCAGGAATCTGGGACTTAGCGGAGAACGTGTTCACAGCAGACTTTGTCTCTGTTGAAAGAAGGAAGAGTCAAGTAATCAGTAATTAAATGTTAAAGACATGAAAACACAATAAGTCTGAAAACACATGAGTAAACATCTGAGCGTTGAAAAGCCCATCTGTTAGGCTGTCTAATGGAGTGTAATGTATGTACCGCTGTGACAAGCAGCTACGATGGCTGACAGGGTCAGACATAGCAGCCACTCTTTTGCCATATCCATCTCCACTGGAACTCTGGTGAAGACGGGAGGGAAGCCCAGCTCTTTATACCAGGGGGCACGGTCTTAATCTGGCAGGTGAGGGAGTGGCATTCCTACACTTCCACATAGTGAATCATGACTGCTGCTCCGACCCATCCCATTTATTAATACACCTGATATGAAGGGAGAGGTTACATAGCACGCTGCTAGCTGTACATCTATGATGGAAGCAGACGAGGACCAAAAGGCCACAGCATGTATATATATATATACATATATATACATGTATACATGTGGAGTCACAACGATGGCTGAACCAACATGGTGCTGGCTGTTTTACTTGTCCCATCTGATGTGTTCTTAAATCATACAGATTGCTAACTTTCTTATCCATATAACATAGAGCAATAAAGTAGAAATACTCCTCTATAGAATGCCTTAACAACAGGTCCATGGAAGACAGTCTCAGCGTATTCCACCAAACTGTTGCTCATGAGCTCGTACTGTGACCTGTAATATCAAATTAGTTACCCTTTGGTTCAAAATGCCAACAGTATAAATTCCACATTGTTACTCCTTGTGTCTTGTGTCAGTAAGCACTGAACTGTTTCACCATCAGAACAGAAAATTTCACTGTAAATTGTCAAATATTATGAATAAGACCATGTGCTGTGGGATGCACATTTTATCTTCACTACATCACAAAACTGAAAATAAACATATTAATTCAATTGCATTTTCAAATGCAATGTTTGTTTTAGTCACAAAAAACATAAAATAAAATAATGTTGCTTAATGATTTTTTTTTTTCATTTTTGTGCACAATATTTGATATGTTAATGTTATATTTCTTTCACAGTACAATTTGTGTTTTTGGCATAGCTCCCAATGCCACCATCACAACCTAGCATAACAGATCAGGGAAGAGCACTATCCTACACAGATGAGGAGGAAAGAGAGGGCAAGTGCTGCAGGACCAGGACCGGGTCTCTCAGGACTGGATGAAAATCCCACAGCTTCAGATCAAAACAGACGCTGACTCCTCAGCACGGACCATCAGAATCACATCAGTGGGATTCCCTCACGTAGCCGAACTACTTGAACATCTAACCAGTGTCTTCATGTTCGAAGACAGCAGCAAGCAAAACAAACCATTCAAAACTCAAGATCCCTGCTGGGAAGACCTGTATCTGAGTAGATGTGTTGACTTGTGGCAATAGCCAATGAAAAAGGTTTTGTCTTTCCAGACTCAGAGTTTCAGGCTAGAGCTTTGGAAGGATTCAAGCTTCAAGTCAGAAACATCCAAAACAACCAAACCTGTGGGAATAATAGTCCACCATGATGGTGGTATGTGTCAATACAAGGCTTTAGCGAAAGACTTAATTAAACACTCTCATGTGTGTTTTCATTTGCTTTGTTTAATCATATTTTGACTCAGGTGATAAAAGCTTAAACTATTGAAGGTGTGTTCAGATCTCTGAGTGATTGCCACTTTTGTCATTTGTTTTCTTATCAACAGCAGTCATCTTCAACAATAGCAACATTCAACAGTGACTCACATGAATGGAAAGCAAAGATTACTTCAATTCACCTCAGTACATTATAGATCCATTAGTATTGTTTTACCGTCCACCCAAATGAGATAGTGTGGCTGGGAGAAGTGGCTCTGCTTTGCGCTGCACAGCCATGGGTGGAGCTGCTTGTTTTCACTCAGATTGTTTGAATCTCTTTGTTTCCTTCAGACATTTTGCAAATCACACCCACAACAGGAACTCATAATAATGTCTCATACATCAAAATATTGTTTAAACACAAGAAGGGAGGTATTTCAGGTGCACATACAGTATATGCATGTTTCCCATTCAGATACCAATTTATTCTTTCTTTCTCTTAGTTTTACTTCATCATATGGTTACATGCAGTACATTGCATTGAAGCCACTCAAAATTATTTCAGCTTGACTATCAATACAGTATTGTGTCCAAGAGGCACTTCAGATAACAGAGAGAGTAAGTGTAATATTCACAACACACCCACATCGCCAATAGCACACCTGCACCAGTTTTTACCTTTTCTAACCGGCACTGCCACTTTGTCAGGACTTTTTTTTTTTTTTTTTACCAATCTTGAACCAACAGTATGTTTTTTGGTGGAAACTGCCAAATGGAACCCAAAGAATTGAGCCCAAGACAATTTTAACCCACCCAAATCAAAAGCAGCCTGTTGGACAGAAAGACAGAAACGCTGCCAGACACTTCCAACAAACACACATGAGCACACAAAGCATAATCCACATTGGTTAAAGTGATTAAAACACTTCCAGTTAGAGCTGATACAGTGTACACTAAACACTTGACACTTGGCTGACATGCAGAGAGAAGGTCAAGGCCTGCCATAGTTTACATGATATGTATGCCATCTGTTCACTGCTGCAGTACATTTGCATAATCTAATCATGACATTGTATGACTTGTGATATTTGTGGTGTGAGGTGGAGACTTTGGCCTGATGGGTCCACTAGAGGAACAGTCAAAGAGCCATCACCAACATCAGCCTGTGAGTGGAACGATGCATCATCACTGTTTGGGTGTCAGCAGGATGATCTGTGATGTCCCCAGTGAATCTGGATAGATCATCACCCAAAAAAGACTGTGCATTCTTGCTCTCCTGTTTGGTTATATTTGAATGCATATACACACTGATATAAAATTCTGTGGGGTACATGTAGGCAGGCCCTGTCTAACATGTACTTTGACAGGGGTTCATGTGTAAAGAAGCATCATCATTCTCTTCCCTAGGATCATTGGACATGTCAGTTTACCTGGACAAGGTGTTTTCTGGGAGGCATCCTAATTCAATGTATTCGTCCTTAAGTGGCTCCTTTCATTGCAGGAGTAGATCCTTACAGATGTCCCAGTTCCCCATCCCCCATCCCCAACAGGGTGAACCCACACGCCCTGTGAAGAAACTCCTGGGCTGCTTGTAACTGGGATCTTATTGTATCTCTGATTTTGTTTGTGACAACTCCTATCGAGCTTTGTGACATCTGAGAAGGAGAAAACATGCAATAACCCACAGATGTGAGGATAATGACAATAACAGTATTGAACAGAGACACGTGCAGTGGGAGGCTTGTAGACACGGGTCCAGACTCTGCAGCTCCACTGATACACGTACTGCAGAAAGTGACAGACAAGAGCACAAAGCTTTGATGGGTTATGAATGGATACAGGTGGAGGAGAGAGAGAAGGAGAGTGAAGCTCAGTGCATCATGGGAAGTCCCCCAGCAGTCTAGGCCTATAGCAGCAGAACTAAGAGATGGCTCAGGGCTCACCTGGACCAACCCTGACTATAAGCTTTGTCAAAGAGGAAGGTTTGAAGCCGACTCTGCCTCCTGAACCCAGACTGGGATCTGATTCCACTGGAGAGCAGCTTGATAACTGAAGGCTCTGGCTCCAGATCTACTGCTGGAGACTCTGGGAACCAATAGAAATCCTGCATTCTGGGAGCGTAGTGCTCTGTTGGGAAAATAGGGTACAATGAGCTCTTGAAGATATGATGGTGTTTGACCATTGAGAGCTTTATAGGTTAACAGCAGGATTTTAAATTCAGTTCTTGATTTGACAGGGAGCCAGTGCAAGGAAGCCAGAATGGGTGAGATATGATGTCTTGTCCTTGTTCTTGTCAGAACACGTGCAGCAGCATTCTGGATCAACTGGAGACAATCACAAAAATGAATTTCTTTCACTGACAATGTTTGCCAAAGTTTCTTTAACGATCCAATGCCAATGTTTATAGAATTTTCTCTCTCTACAGAATGTGTACATGACCACATGTTGTGGTTACAACTGGGGAAAGATACAAGATAAAACACTTGTTTAAGGGACAGGGAACTGGTTTTTTTTTTTTTTAAATAGGTTATGATTAATACAGTGCTTGGTTGTTTGTCTGTGCAAAGGGGCAATGTGCTCCAGCCCCCCGCCCCCGCCCTCCCCCCCACAACCCTGCAGAGGATGAAGCGGTGTGTAGAGCAGATGTGGACAGGTGACTGGGGAACGCAGGAAGTCTATTGTCTATTTTTTCTCTGCTTCTTTTTATTTCCCATTGGCAGATTTATTTTGTCTTATATTGGCTCATATATACATGGGGGGGGGGGGGCATTGAAAAGAACAGGACTCTTCACTGGTACCTTTGACTCTGTATGTAGTATGAAAAATGTTGCACAATATTGAGATTTCTAAGTCAACCTGAAGTGGGTCACAGTGAGCCAAAGTGTGTTTGGACAGGGTTCACCACCTTTAACCAACAGTGATAACTTGTCTGAGGCTTCCGTGGTTTTGGCCTCAGTGTCAATAAACCAGCACCTGTGGTTTGATGTGGATTATTTTGGAGAAGTGTGAAAGTGATTTTTTTATCAAAGCAAGGTTACACAGCAAATAAAACTAGCATGCCAAAATCACATGCGCATATCAATCATATCATCCAGACTTATCTTGTTAGATATTAGGATTGGTTGACGTGCATGTCAGCCATAATTTCACGCCTGAGTTTCATGTTGTTCTGTAAGCTGATCACAAATGTGCCATGAGCTAGAGTAGTGTATGAGACATGCTCTTAATGAACAGCTATGTGTTAATGTTATGTACTGTAAACAGAACAAATACAGGATTTCTATTAAATAGTGCCATTTTGCAAAGAAAACACAAAGTAATAACTGAGTAGTAGCCCACTGAGTCACGTATATGAACTATATGTGTGAATTAAATTAGATACTGTGTGGTGGGATTGGTGAAGAAGACCCCTCTTTAGCTAGCTAGTCCATTCTGCACTGATATTAAGGTGGAATCATAGACTGAATAGAAGATGTGCGTAGTTCCTGTGACATCACATGTAGATTTGGAAAGAGCGAAACACCGTCACCATCTTGGCAGTGCGTGACTCCACCAAACTCCTGGCTAATCAAATAATGGTCAAAGAGGTGGAGCATGGGTGGAGCTGGTGTGGGCTGAATGAAACACACCTGTTTGCTGAAACACACCTAGGTTATTTCTGTTCACATGACTTGACACTTGAAATCGAACCATGTTGAAATGTGACATTAACATTTTGAGGTTGTTCAAGTTTCCACACATTTACCTTGACAAATACAGCATAATGTTATGTTAATGTTGCATTGCCTGCAATGGCAAGATTGTATAACATTGTACAAACTTGTATAACGTTAGCTTACGAACATGGTGGACCTTTTCCAACCTCACACAGAGGCCTTTTGTTTAAAAGTATTAACACCATAAATTATAATACTTGTTATCATGTTTTGACTTCAGCAGCTTTAATAACTGCAGCTACCAGATGATCCAGTTAGCATCGTTAGCTTAGGTCAACCGCCACCGCCTGCCCTCGGAGAAACTCATCCTGGACAGTCGAGAGAAACACAGTCAACAAGCAGCTCCTCAAACACCAGAACAAACACACAGAGAAAACAGCACAGATGTCCGGAACAAAGATACCACACAGCCGCCGGCATCTGGCTTGAGGGTTAACCCAAGGCCAATAGATTAACTGGCTATTCACTAGTTTACAAAAAAACTGGAGCACAGACTTTTTGGACAGTCTGTTAGTACAATTAACCGCACAGCAAACCTTATCATTTTTCTCATATTTGAACGAAAAATTTTCCAAAAGGCACCGACACCACAAACACAGGTGAAGTTCAGTGACTGAATGAACTCTGTGTTTGACAACCAGCAGACGGCTGTCACTGAAAGTGGCCACACTCTTATTTTTTACAGAACTTTAAATATTAATATATTTAAACGAGTGAGTTTTATAAAATTCACCCCCATGCAGTTGTCATGAAGAAGCAAATTAACTTTAGAGACCAAAACTGTTCTTTGTATCAGGCTGTAGACGATGTTCATTTCTGCTGTAATTTGGGCTTTTTAATATGGAGGTCCATGGTAACTGAGTCGCTGTTGGAGCCAGTCTCAAGTGGCCACTTGAAGGACTGCAGTTTTGCCACTTCTGCATTAGCTTCAGTTTTCAGCCTCAGAGGTGCTGCTTGTGTAGAACATGGGCTAATCATAGAAAAGTGGGATGACCTCATTTGTCTTTGTGGAATACAATTGTCATGCGTTCAAGCCATAATGTGTTTTCCCTGAAGCCCATGCAGAGATGTGTGTATGGAGCATACACACCTCTTCACCTGATTTGGTGATTGAACATGTATGCAGATCAGATTGGTAGCTAGCTGTGTGTGCGCACACTTCACTGTATGAACTTTATCTGTGTGTGGAATTTTGTGAAAGAAAATGTAATATTCCAATAAACTGTCAACATAAATACATTTAACTGTTTTGCTGATAAATGTTCAATGACAGCAGTTGTGAAATATTCTTCAATAGCCTACTACTACTAGTCTACTACCACTAATATGTATAACATCACAATCTATAATTATTCTGTACAGTAAATGAATGTTTTTGAGGAACACATGTCAAGACATGTATTTTGAATGTGAAGGTGCTGAAGTGCATCAATAAGGCATCAACATAGAGCTTGTTTATCAAAAGAAATCCTGTCTGATCCTCTAGTTATAGATGCACATGTTCATCTTTTCATATTGAACCAGACCAGGGAAAATTTGAATTACATCCTGGGAAGCCAGCAAAAACTAAAAACTTCTGCAGTGATATCTGACAAGATGGTGGTACACAAGCAACCCAAAATCCAAACAAAGAGACGAGCTAACATTTTCCCGCTGGTTTAATCTAAACTGAATACTGAAATATGTACATCATCTGGTCAAGCGACAGTTGATCAAGATGAGATTAATAATCAGTTTAAATGGCTGTATTCTTGCCTTTATTATTCAGGTGAGAAGGGGATCCTGTGATAAATATAGAGGATGAAACTTGTCTAAATCAGCCCATATCTGTAGAAGAATTGAATCAGACTATAAAGAATATGCAGAGCATAAGGAACTAATCATTTCACTTCAGAGTTCTCTCAGACATTTTCAGAGTTACCCTTATTGCTAAGTGTTAATTAATTATAACACTTGTGAAGCATGTTTATTTTTATTAATTAACTAGGACCATGATCTTTCCCCAACCTTAGCCAAAGTGTTGTTTTTGCCTAACCCTATAACCACATGTAGGATTCAGGATGTGAACCTAATATGCTTTCCAGCTTCATCACCCCTTTGCAAGTGTGGTTCAGTTAATATCGCTAGTTTTCTTACAAGGAGAATTTTGCGATAAAAATGGGAAGTATATAAATGTAATTGTAATTGTAGGAGAGAGGGATGAACCATAACATGGTGAGGTGACAGATGCACAGGTCCGTCGCACTTTCTAGCATAGTTGCGCTTGTTTAAGGATCAGCAGAGGATCATCTTGTATAAATAAACCTTAACCGATCATAGATGATTTTATTCAACAACATCATAACATCAGCCTTTGTTTCCTGACACATTGTACCACGTACGCTTTCCTTCACAAATCCAAAGGCCGTTTGTCAAACATGAACTTTTTAAATGTGAAAGTCCTCATTTATAAATGATCAGTGTCAAGTCATGTGAACTTAGAGCTCCAGTGGTCCTTTGACTTTCTACATCCATGAATTCAAGTGACGTTTAGGTAAAAGAATTTAATGAACTCTGGTACCTCCTCTCATCTGCTCTTCAGACTGCAGTCTTTTAGCTGTAGAGAAATGTCTGAATCAAGGCTTGGCAGGGTGGGAGAAGTCCATTATACAACCTTTCATCTGAATGCTTGGTGCAACTTCGAGTCAGACACTCCTGAAAGTACACATGCTTCCTCTGATATGAAAATAGTCTTTAATTGCATTAAGCATGTTTCCTCTTTTGTTCAGTGCTGTCAACTGGGTGTTAGCAACACAAAGCAACTTGTCAACTTTGGCAAAGTTACAGCAACAGTGACGTCTTAAGTAGTGTGCCTGTACATTATTTGTCAGTGATTAAAGAATGACACACTGACCTGTCACTGGAAAATGCATTATGATCATATATTGTTATTCAGTTCTTACGTTTTTTAGATCATCTTCATTTTTGCTTATTCAATCTGAGTTCCCTATCCTGTATGTGGCACTCAGCCCCAAGTCCACAGGTTCCTACAGAGGATGTCTTTAAAAACCTACAAATATAAAGTTCACATTACTCAATAAGAGGAAACAGTGCAATTATTTTTTCTTCTGCCAAGAATAAGAACTGTTGCCCCAAATTATAACAAACAATAGCCAAGTGAAATTTGATCTTATACCACACACATATTGCATTTTGAACAAGTTTTAGTTCAAAGAATAGAAGTGTGATATGAAAACCACTATTTATGTGTAGTCCAGTTATGTAAAGTTAGTAACTTTAGGCCCACACATTTTAGCCTGAAACACTTACTGTCCCAAATGAAAATGATAATTTTTCAATTTTACATTAGCAAACAGATGAGATGGACAAGGCAGAGGAACAGCCTGAATGTCAAAAATATTTTTAAACAACAGATTCATCTTAACAGTTTTATACAGTGACATAAACACTGTATATGTGGCGGCATCCTGTATGGCAGCGGCTACTCCAGCTCCCGATATCGATGTATGATTTATGTTAAATATATTGTCTGTACGGTCACATTCTCATTTGAGAATAGTCTACAACCGAAGTACTTTACTTGGACTACGGAACTCCGATTCATCCAGCAATCTTTCTGATGGTATACTGGCTTTGAAACCCGAAAAATTTGTGGGCTAGGCATTCTGCATAGGCAAGACCCAGGGCCCTGCAAGGCCCCTACCACCACCGGCCGACATAGGAGGTGGCGCAACTGGTGTGAGAGACCTAGTAAGCAGGGCAATTGAGCGGGTATCAGTGCCAGGCTAAAGGCTAACCCCCACAGACCTGCACTCCCGTCTATTCTGCTATCCAATGCTTGTTCACTGGAAAACAAAATGGACTATCTCAGACTGGATTTAACTAGACAACAGAAGGTGAGAGACTGCAGTGCCATCATCCTCACAGAGATGTATGCATTCTCACTGTTCATCTCACTATGCATCTCCCACTGTTCGGAGGATATAACATTTCTGACATTAAAATGCCGACCATTCTACCTGCCAATGGAATTCACAGCCATCAACATTACAGCTGTGTACATCACTACCAGATGTGCTGTCCACACTGTATCGGTCTGTCTGCTCAATGCAAAATCCTAACCCAGACTCTGTATTCATAATCGCTGGCGACTTTAATCAGGCAAACCTGAAGACAGTACTTTCTCACTACTACCAACATGTGAACTTCCTGCCACCAGGGGAGAAAACACTCTCGACCAGATCTACACAAACATCAAGCAGGCATTCAGAGCTGTTCCTCACCCCCATCTTAGGAACTCTGACCATCTCTCTGTTATGCTAAATCCATTATACAGACCACGAGTAACCAGGAATCTGTCTTTGTCAGGTGACGTAACGCTTGGGACAACCGCAATGCATTGTGGGTGGAATCATCATTTTGGAGGGTCACTCGATGTAAATGTGTGGCATATCATTACTTTTTAAATCTTTGACAGTCGTGTTGTGTGAAAGGCTGCCATACTAAGTCACACGAAAGACAAGGCAGAAAGGTTGACCACAATATAAGATTTTTTTTCAGTTTCCCACTTGGAAAAGAGGTTATGGACAGCATACTGAGGAAATAATGACCTCAGACCGATAAGCCATCTGTGAAGCAGATTAGAGCATGGCCAGAGGGAACTACCTCAGCTCTTCAGGACTGTTTTGACTGCACACACACAGACTGTTTTCAGAGGGGCTGCCACAACCAACCAGCATATCAACTTGATCTATGACAGGTTACATTTCAAAGTGAAAGGAAGATGTAACCGTCACCAAAAACATCACCATGAGAGCAAACCAAAAACCCCGGTTCACCAGTGAGGTACGTGCACTTCTGAGAACATGGAATGCTGCTTTCAAGTCTGGGGACAGAGACACTCTCAGAACTACCAGGGTCAATTTGAACCGAGGTGTGAGAGCAGCAAAGCATGCCTATGGAAGTAAAATCCAGTCACATTTCACAGACACAAAGGACTCCAGGCACCTGTGGCAAGACATCCAATCAATCACTGACTACAGGTCACCATCCCTGCTGTGTGACGATAACTCAGACTTTCTCAACACTCTCAACATCCTCTTTGGCCGGTTTGAGAAAAACAACATTACCACACCAAGAAAAGCCCCTCCCGACCCAGACCAGGAAGTACCTCACCTTGACCCGGCTGACATGCAGATGACCCTTCTCAAGGTGAACACGAGGAAAGCAGCAGGACCTGACAACATATCTGGGCGTGTGCTCTGGGAATGTGCTGACCAGCTGACAGACGTCCTCACTGATATCTACAACACATCCCTGCGCCAAGCCATCATACCAACCTGCTTCAAGGCCACTACCATCATACCACTACCGAAGAAGTCCCCACCATTGACACTCAATGACTACCAGCCCATAGCACTCACTCCCATCATTCAAGTGCTTTGAAAGGTTGGTCAAGGATCATATAACATCCAGTCTCCCCACTACACATGACCCATTCCAGTTTGCACATCACCACAATTGTTCTACTGATGATGCCATGGCAACAGCACTTCATCTAACCCTCACTCATCTTGTGCTGTTCATTGACTTCAGCTCCACCATCAACACAGTCGTCCCCCAACACCTAGTGAGCAAACTTGGCTCAATAGGCATCAGCACTCTTTGCAGCACTATGCAACTGCTTACTGGATTTCCTCACCAACAGACCACAGACAGTATGAGTTGGCAAAAACTCCTCAGAGACCATCATCATGAACACCAGTGTCCCCCAGGGCTGTGAGCTAAGCCCTCTGTTGTTCACATTGATGACACATGACTGTTGTGCCAAATACAACTTGAACCACATCATCAACAGTGGTGGGCCTCATCAGCAACGATGACGACTCAGCCTACAGAGAGGAAGTACATCAACTCATCAACTGGTGTGAAAACAATAATCTCCTGCTGAATGTCAACAAAACAAAATAAATTACTTTGGACTTCAGGAAAGAACACATGCCTCACACTCCACACCATCAATGGCAGCACAGTGGAGTCTGTGAAAAGCATCAAATTCCTTGGGGTGCATATCACAGATGACCTATCATGGTCCACTAATACCACCTCTCTTGTCAAGAAGGCACAGCAACGTCTTCACTTCCTGCGCCGGATGAGGAAAGCTGATCTTCCACCCTCTGCTCTTACCACTTTCTACAGGGGTGACATTGACAGTATATTATCCAACAGCCTCTCAGTCTTGTATGGCAATTGCTCTGTTGCTAATCAGAAGGGCCAGCAGAGAAGATCACCAGAACAGCCCTACCATCCATCCAGGACTTGTATCCATCCCACTGTAGTAACCATCGCTCAATAGATTCTTGACTGACAATCAAAATCATATAATATCCACTTGATTTGATTTAATCAGAAGAGTCATAATGAGGCTTTGCAATATATTTTCACTTCCAGCACTTCTGATGGTAAGACCTTACGAAATTGTCAGCAGTTACCAAGGAACATATTAATAAAGAATGCGGGGGAAATGTGGAACAATCTAATTATTGAACCATTAATAATTAGCTCGTGAATATGTTTAAATCAAGAATTACATCATAGGTTTTGTTGAGTTCATAGAGAAAAGACCAGGACATACTATATTCATGAATTCTTGGAGAATGATTTGTTCATTGTTCATTCACTCTGTAAATGTCTGTGAATCAACCCACTAACCACTTTCTTCATGAGTAGTACCTTAGTACTAATTAGCCACTGAGTATAAAAAACTGTGTGATATCTACAACCTATCTCAATATCTAGCAATATAGTAAGCAGTCTGCCTTCGAACGAAATTCTCCCAATAGATTAATCATGGGTGTCAATGGCCATGACAGTCCAACCACACCAGGCGAGATGGACCAAAAAAGGCACAGACATTCACAATGACTCAACTGTTGAGTTTATGTTATACAACTACAGGTGGTCAAAATAGCCCTGAAAAGACTGGAATTCAATGAGCAACAACAAGTGACATGTAAAGGAAACAGTCAAGTGAGGTAGAGCACAGATGTACAGGTACAGTTAGCTACTCTCCAGCAGTGGAGCTGAACATTTGGTTCTATCACATGGATAGGAGTTGTCCCTTTGTGCCATGATGCAGTTGCTGTATGAGTAACTGCCATCCCAGATAAACCAAAGTAAACAAAAGTTTGGTTGTTAAGGAGGTGTGACAAGGTGCTTCAACACATGTACAGTATGTACTGAACAGTTTCAAATCAATGTCTGGTTTGCTTTACGTGAAATTGTATTTTATGTTTTTCAACTGCATCTAAAAGACAGAATGCTTGCCCTGAAACACACAAACAAAAGAAAACGCATGAGTATAATCTGCCCCACCAACCCAGCTTTTGGTTGAATTTGTCGTGCAAGAGAGATAAGCCTGATGTGCATGGGCTGTTATCAATTTACATCAGGTCAGTCTGATAGTGTTGGGCGATGCTGGGCGATGCTGTTTGTCTAGCAGGAGTGGTGCTGGACGGGGAGCAACCCGAGGAATAAAAAGTCAAAGGGAAATCTGACCTGAAGAAAAATGCAGGAACATTACAGATAGAAGAAAATCAGTCCCCGCCCTGCCAGCCCTCTAGACCCAGAATTATTGGTCATATTGGATGATTTGCTGCACACAATGTACATGCAAAACCCATATTCTGATGCATAAAGGAGAGTGGTTCTCTTATAGTGCTGTGGAAACTTAGACCAGACTGGTGGATGTGAGGAAAAGTCCTTTTCAATTTTTGTTCAAATCCAGTACCATACTGGATTAACAGTGACAGATAACAGTTACTTTGACTTTTGAAGTGAAGACACTGGTCTGTAAGAGCCTGGCATAGAGCAGAGTAGCAGAGATGCCATCTCACTTGTTAGCAAAATGACTGAAATACACCCCCTTGTTAACCTGCCATCCCTCATCCCTATTCCCTAGTAGCAGCGAGAGTGCAGGGGCAGAGGCGTTCTTTAGTTGAAGATATTAGTCTACGCTTTCAGAGCAAATATTACTGGGAGCACTAGAGAACATTGCGGAGGAGCAACTCATGTCCAGGAATTCATATTATAGGCTCTACTACTGATTATCTGTGTCATAGTTTTACCACAATATTGCACACGGACCATATGTCTAGTTGTATACTAGGTTTCAGCCTAGTCTTGTTACTACTTACCTCAACCACAGTTTACAAGTTGCAATGTTGGGAAAAAATTACAAATAGAAAAATACAGCAATGTCTGTCCAAGCAAGGTCTTGTAGTCAGTGGTGGAATAGAAGTAATTATATTTACTCATATACTGTACTTTTTCAAATTCAAATTTGAGGCACTTGTACTTTATTTTAGTCTTTTCCTTTCATGCAACTTTCTACTTTTATTCCACTACATTTTAGAGACAAATATTGTGTTTTTTAGTTCACTACATTAATCGGACAGCTTTAGTTGCCAGTTAATTTATATTATTTTATACAAAAAAGAAGAAATCTCAACAAATGAATAACTGTTCTATGGAAACTGAAACTGGCTTCACTGACCAACTGGCTTAAGGGAAAAATGTCATTTTGTTATTTGGTTAGTTAAAAAAACAAAATAAAGAAAGCCATATACAATTCTAAATAATTATACAAAACTTTCCATCTCTCCCCATACATTTACATTAAGGCCTTTTCAGAGAGCATGCATTACTGTTGAAGAGAGAACTGTCTGAGCTGCAGCAGCCTGTTTAAGCCTGAAGTTAACCTAAAAGTTTAAATCTTCATTCAGTGTCGTTGCCCACAGGAGAAATGAGTGGACTCTGCCCTCTTGTGTGTGTGTGTGTGTGTGTTAGGAGTTGCTTTGTGTTGCTTTCTCACACGTACATCACAGATTTCCCACACCTCCCTTCAGGTACACTTCATTTCATGTCCTGTTTTCCAACAATCATGCATGAAAAAAAGACAATTTAAAATATTCTACCGTTGGTTAGTGTGGTGTCCTCCCATGCTGACTCTTCAGCATTTTATAAATAAACAAGGCTCTGTTTTCCACGGCAGTGTGACACAGTGTCTGTGAGATTCTTACTTTGCAACATGACAGCACAAGCTTACAGGCAATAGAAAGTGGGTGGATGATGCATAGATGGATGGATGAATTTCTACCACATGATGGATAATCAGGCATGGCTGCAAAGATATTAATCTCACAAGTAAAACGTGAATTTTAACATGTTTGTGTTGGTGACACATCTCATCTCTGAAGCTGCTTTTTGTCGATGATGGGGATGATGGATGATGAAGAGGGGAATACTGACTGAGGCCTGGCATGAGTCTGAACCCAAATGAGTCTGAACGACCAAGAGACCAGAGTTTCAAAATAAAAGTTCAAAAATGCAAAACACAAAAGCATACTTGCGAGGTAAGTCAACAAACAAAGTACAAATGAAAATCAGTCTTTCGGGGATGACTAGAAAAGTCATGAACAGAAAATCACTCAGACAGGGCTGAGGAGAAACAACACATGAGGCAAACAAAGTATCAAATGAGAAGTACAGCTGACGATCGAGAGCACGTAACATGAGGCGTAGAATGATGGACTGAACAGACAGGACAAACTGGCACAGGACAAGGGAAGACCAGACCTTACATGCAGGAGGTGATGGGGAACAGGTGGAGACAATCACGCTGGCAGGAAACACAGGAGGAAGCTGGGCAAGTTACCTGGAACGCCAGGGGAGAAGGTCACCAAAATAAAACAGGAAATGATGGGACAAGAGACAAGACTTAATGCAAAAAACAAACAAACAAAAAAACCTCAACACTTCTTCTTAGTCATGACAAATACATTTTGAATTCATTGTAGAGAATCTGCTTGAGGCTATTACAAAAGTAGAAGAATAAGCTTTTAAATGTTCAGTTGATAAGACAAAAACATTGTTCTTTATGAGGAAAAGAATTGGTAGAGCGGCAAAACTAAAATGACTTAATCGAGAATTGGAGAGAACTCATAAACCTGTTAACTTGAAGTTTTATGATATGGGCTGTACTCATTAATAAAGCGATTGACAAATGTAAGAAAGTACTAAATGTAATGAGGTGTTAAGCTGGAAGCAACTGTGGGGCAGACAGAACTGCTTTGAAGGCCCTGACCCTGTATACAGTGGAATGATTAGATCAATATTAGATTATGGTTGTGTGGCGTATGGATCAACAGCAAGCAAGTTAAATAACATTCAGTGTCAGCCTTTGAGATGATCCTACGGTGCATTTAACAAACAACCCCAGCAGCAGCGTTACAGGTGGAAATGGCAGAAATGCTGTGAGAAAAGAAGAATAAGAATACAGCTCTCACTGAATTACTAGATCAGTTTACTGGAGCATAGTCAAGACTGGCCAACACAAGAAGAGGAGCGGAGACAGGTAGCTAAATTCAACTTTAGTCCAACAGTACCATTGTCAGCAAAACACCAGTTTGTACACAGATTTGACATGAAGAGAAAAGAACATCGAGGATTGGGAGTTTATGTTTAATTCACACACCATACAGACATCAATTGATAGTTACACAGTTCAGTCCTAATCTACACAGATGTGTCAAATGTATTTACCAAAGGATCAGTGAGGGATTATCAATTTACACAGGAGAAATGTTTGCAATATTGTTCACAGGATAGATGATACAAGACTGTTGAGAGCAATCATTTATTCAGACTCAAGCTCATCACTAGCCAGTTTACAGTACAGTCATTTAGACGTCAGACCAGACATGCTGATAAAAGTACAACTATAAATGTTTATGATCATTGGCATCAAAGGAAATCAAATGGCAGATAGAGGCCACAAAGATGGCACCAAAACTGATTGATCTGGCAGTGAGATCAATCAGAAGTCAAGAGCATCATTAAACCAAGACTGAAGGCAAGTTGGCAAAAGCAATGAGAGGAAAAGAGGAAAGGATCATAGTTTTACAGAGTTCAAAGAAAGGAAGGGGAAATGAGGGGTGCTGGAAGGAAGAGGAGAGTTGAGAAAATAAAATCAAGACTTAGATTTGGACTGGACTAAACAGCCCATTATTCAGAAAAGGTGAACATGGAACAGGCCGATGCCACAACTGTGGGTAAGAAACATGGGAGCATGTTAATGCACTCATCACAAAGATGAGGAGGACAGAAGACAGCCTGAAGATAAAAGTGCACTTTGAGCCAATAGACATTCTATTTAAAAACTCAAGAAGTGATTGTTATCGAATCTTGAATGGAGTCAGAATCAGTTTTTTTTAAATTTTGAATTGAATATTGTAAATATTAGACCTTAATCTTCACTCCATACCGATAGGTGGCGGTAATGCGCATATTGTTTGCCAGCCGTCAGTAAGCCTGGAAGAAGAAGAAAACGAAGAAGAAGAAGAAGAAGGAAGCGGAAGAAGAAGACGCGGCCTTTTTGTTCCGGGCAGCAGCGTGTTTGCAGATTTGCCAGCTTGGGGAACGTTTTGCAGTTAAAGTAATAAAACGTGTGTGTTGTTGGCCTCGACATGGTGAAATTATCCGCGGAGCTTATTGAGCAGGCTGCTCAGTACACCAACCCTGTGAGAGACAGAGAGCTGGATCTACGAGGTAAGCTAACTTTCCGAGCCACCGCCGTGTGAATACGTTACGTTAGCGCGCTGAGGGACGCAGGCCTGAGGCTCAACTCCATTCAAAAATGAGACACATTTGTGTTTGCGATTTTTGATGTAAACAATAAAATGTGGGTTAGGTCGGCGTCAGCTACAATAGTCTTACTAATTCGCTAGCTTTGAATTGAACTACAGCGTGGGATAACGTCTGAAAGCGACCTAGTTAGAAAATCATTGTTCATCAGTAGCAGCTCTGCAGTCATGATAACAGTATACACACACAGTAGTATCTATCCTCAGGTGAGTGCTGCTGAAGATCACCAGTATTACACGAATTTAAGGGACACTGGTATTATTTTTAAATCGATTTGCCGTAGGATGTTAGCACAGCTGGCGAACTCAGGGAATAAAAGAGAATCCGTTATCTTAGTCATATGCGATCAAGCTCAACATGTTTGATGAAAAATGTTGCGTCTTGTTTCGTCATTTCATGTCAGGAAAACGGTCAACACTTTGTGCTGAAAAGCTACGTTTTTAACTGTGTCTTAAAGGTGGTGTTTGTCCTTTATCATACATGTTTACAGTAGATGCTGCCTCCGGCCTGTGAGATGCTTTTCTGTCCTGGTCTGTTCAGTTGATGTTCTGATCAAAGAACACGTCAGAACCACGTCAGAACTACGTCAGAACCACGCAACATGCAATAACATTTCACATGTGCGATAATAGCCCAGTGTAGATTTTTATGACCACTTTGACGTCTGTCTGCAAGACTCCAGAAGAACTCCCCTGCCTGGGTCCTCTCTGCAGCTGCTGTAATGATCATCTGTTACAAGTCACGACTACCTCGAGAACCAGAAGGCTGCCTATTGTTGAGCATGGTGTCATTGCCAGTCAAGTGTATCCTGGAGTCCATGTTGAACCTCGTCAGCCTACGGAGGATGAAGAGAAAATGTTCCTTAACATTCTTCTTTTATTCTTCTCATAGGGTATAAAATTCCTGTGCTTGAAAATCTGGGAGCTACTCTGGACCAGTTTGACACCATTGACTTCTCTGACAATGAAGTCAGAAAACTGGATGGCTTCCCTCTGCTCAAAAGACTGAAAACACTACTAATGAACAACAACAGGATTTGGTAAGTTACAGCTGCAACACCTTTAAATGTCCTCTGCCCACAGGTCATACCTGTAGGGAAGCTCTGGTTGAGATTTGCCATTGTTTTCAAATGGTCACAGTGTACTGGGCCGTACGGCGTCTGACTGCATGCTTGTAACTTTATAAATGTTTCTCCAGTCGCATAGGTGAGAATCTGGAGCAGTCTCTACCGAGTTTGACAGAACTGGTTCTCACAAGCAACAGCATTCAGGAGCTGGTGAGTGCCGCGCAGAAACTCTCCGTGCAACAGCCATCTGTATCATATAGATGTTTATATTTTGATCAAAATCGTGAATGCAAAGTTTACTGATTTATACTGAAAAACCAGAAAAATAGAAAGCTCTCTGCTGTTGATGCTGTATAATTCTTATGGCTGTGAAGATTATCTCTTCAAATTTGACATAATTCTGGATAAAATTACATAAGGAACTTTGCTGCACAACAAACAACCATCAAAACTTCTGTAGAATTGACTGCATACCCCCC
>JBBMOC010000179.1:87475-90643 GCA_037975185.1 Centropyge bicolor | reverse complement strand
TAGACCTTATTTGTGTAGCATCTTAGTTGTGGTAATTAGTTAATATTGCCTTAATATTGGCGGTTGAAATCAATCGTCCATCATTCCACAAATTATCAATATACGATCTGATTGCCAAATGGGCTCAAGCCTAGTTTACATGACTAGATTTCCATGTTTTCAGTGCATTTATTTGCTCATGTTAAATTCCACTCATTGGATACATGCCCTTTATTAATGAATCCCCTTTTAATGGGTTTAATGTGATGTCATAGGAGGTAAATATACCATCAAACACCTTGGAAGCTTTGCTTCTGTCTCGCCTTTGTTTTTTGAATGAATGTTTTTTTCACATGTAGGGTGACTTGGACCCACTGGCCACAGTGAAAACATTGACCCTTCTCAGGTAGGAATAGTCAGTACTCACAGATAATTGGGTTATTCAACTGTCTTATGCGCCACTGAAATCTGATCGTACGTGTTTGTAATTACTGAATTTCAGCTTGTTAAGGAATCCAGTGACAAACAAGAAGCATTACAGACTGTATGTCATCAACAAAATCCCACAGATCCGTGTGCTTGACTTCCAGAAGGTAAAGCTGAAGGTAAGTGCACGTGAGCAGGTATATTTTTGAAAGTCCTGTTTAAACATGAAGTAATGTGAGACAGAAGGGCTGTTGAGCAGTTTTCATTGAAACTGTTCAGTGTTTCATTGCCTGGCATGAGGTTTACCTTTAAGCATTGCAGTGTTGTTATGTTAAACTCTTCCACCCTGGAGTTAATGCTCTGAACGTTTCCTGCCTGGCCTTGCCACCCTTGGATGAAAGCATAGTCTGTAATTAATAAGGGTTTTCACTTAACTGTGTGATATCATCATAGGAACGGCAGGAGGCGGAGAAAATGTTCAAGGGCAAACGAGGTGCTCAGCTTGCAAAGGATATTGCCAGGCGAACAAAAACGTAAGATGAAAGGACATGTTACACAGCAGCTCCTCAGAACCACTGGATCCTGGCTGATGGAACGGCTTAAATAATGCCAAAAGAAACACACTTATTTTTTTGCATGCAGTCATTCATGACAAATGTTTAAACATACCTCAAATGATTTGTTTAGTGTTTCACTATACAAGGAAATCTGTGCCTGAAGTCTACCGTTGAAACCTGAAGCCAGAGACAATGCAACAGTGTTGCTCAGGACTGCTGTCTGTGGACAATGTATCGGTTTATTTGACTCAAGAAGAGATACTACACACGAGATTGACTACACTGGTTGAGAGGTCAGAGAAGCCTGTTTCTGTCCATGATGGCTAAATAATGTGTGTTCCTTTCAGATTCACTCCTGGAGTGGCAGCACAGCTGGAGAAGAAGAGGACGGGGCCGTCTCAGGCTGATGTGGAAGCCATCAAGGTTTTTAAATGTTTGAGTCTTCAGGGAAATGATCCCTGAGAACAGGATTGATCAGATCATGTTATCAGAGGCTCACGTGAGTGTGTTTGTATTTCAGAACGCCATCGCTAATGCTTCGTCTTTGGCAGAGGTGGAGAGGCTGAAAGGGATGCTGCAGGCTGGTCAGATCCCAGGCCGAGATCTCAGACAAGGTCAGTGCTTTCAGTTGTACCTCCTGTTTGAGTGCTGTTTTCTTAACCTACACTGAGCAGCTGTTGGAGAAGAATACAGCTCTATTTGTGAAGTGTCTTCAGTGGGAGCCTGTGGGCTTGAGACTGACACCTCAGAAAGGGTGGAGGATTTCAGAATGTATTGAGAGACAGACTGAGACACCAGCCCTACCCTGTTGAATTCTCTCTTCTTTTAACTTCATTATGTTTTGGAAGATGCATGAATGGATGGATCTGTTCATTTGTAAAATCAGGTCCAGCTGGGATGGTGGAGGAGGAGGAGGAAGAGGAAGAGGGTGCACAGGTGGAGGCACCTACAGATGGAGTGAGCGGCGAGGAGATGAATGAGGGAGAACAAGAGGAGGATGATGAAGACATGGATGTAGAGCAACATGTTAATGGATCATGAGTACTCTGAGAGCATTTTTGTTTTTCCATGTTGTAGATTTCTTGTTTTGGATATACACTTAACCTTGGTGGGTTTTTTGTTTTGTAAAATGACACAATAAATACTGATTTCTTATATGGCTATGAGTGGAACCAGTTTCTTCATTTAGCATCAGCTGACCTGTTTTCAAAGTGTACTGGACTTTCCTACATTTGCAGTTAATGTAATGAATAATTAGGCTTTCAGACACAGAGACCATCTGACAAGCTTTTGTCATGCCTTGATTATTGCAAGTTTCTTCACCAATTGATCGTCTACAGAAAACAAAGAAGTTAGCTGCCAGCAGCGGTACAGAAGTAAAGGTCCTGCATTCAAAATCAGAAGTAAAACCTCACAAGTACTTGCACCAAAATAGAGTCAGCTAAAGTAATAGTACTCTAAATGGTGCATTACAGAACAACATGTACTATATTAGTGGATTATATTTAGGGGTTGGTTGCATTAATGCATCACTATAGCAACTGGTGAAGGTGGAACTCATTCCAGCCACTTTATATACTGCTCTGTGTCTTAATCTATAACAGTAAGTTTTTAAAAAGCACAGTGTTTGCCACCAAAATGTAAAAGAGCAGTAGTATGAAGAAGCAGAAAATAAAAATCAAGTTCAAATTGAAAGTACCTGCAAACTTTCCTTGAATACAGTGCTTGAGTAAATGGACTTGTGGCTGCCAGGTCTTTAACCAGAACTAAGAGTCCTGATCACATCACACATGTTCAGGCCTCCACACACTGACTCTCTGTCTTTGATTGGATGTATGGTTTTTTAGGCTATTTGTGGCCTTCACTATATTATCACATAGATTTACTTCTATATGTGTAGTTTGCATTTATATCAGTACAATGACAAGTTATAGATTTCCAATCCACACGCAAATCAATTGATGCATTCAGGGTTTGGTTGAATTTTTTGGATTATTTATTAACTAAAATACAGTTTTGTGCTCGTGGGTTACTTGTAGGTTTATTAGATCCACTAAAACAAATGCAGTCTAATACAACAGTGCTGCAATAAACCCTCATGGAGGCTGAAACAAAGAAACTAAAGAGCTGATCATTTAATTATTTTATTCAATTCAGTTTTATTTGTATAGCGCCAAATCACAACAAAAGTTATCTCAAGGTACTT
>JBBMOC010000179.1:37475-82475 GCA_037975185.1 Centropyge bicolor | reverse complement strand
TGTTTTAGTCCACAGTTTCTTGAAGTGCAGCCTAAATACATTACCTGGCTACTACATCAGACTGTGCCCCCCCCCAACAAGCCTCTGTCAGGTTAGGAATGACAACTCTTAGAGAGCGACTGGCTGCGTGGCGCCGAGTGTCACATGATAACGCTCTGTCATCAATGCTAGTGCTGTTAGCTAGAGCTGCCATTTTCAGTGGACAGCTCAGCAGCTTAATGTTGTATCTACAAACAGATGAATTCAGTGCTCCAGGAATTTAATGTTAAACACCACATGAGACGAATCTCAAGTCCTAAGACAGATTCAACTCACTTTGAGGCATTTTAAAATAACCTTAACATTTCAAGCAATGTTGAGAGGGATTCATTCTTTTCCTCAAATCATTTTCTAGAAGTTCACCATCAAAACAAATGATAGAAAAATGATTAAATTCTTTCTGTTTACACGTGTTTCATTCGTGAAACAACAAAATTGTGCACCACTGCCAGGGATGCAGTGCAAAGTAAAATGTGCAAAGACAGTATTTTCAGTTTCTCTATTCATAGTGTAGTGCCTAAAGAAATGTGTGTGTGTGATGTTAGAATCCTTCAAATCTTCGGCCTGGTTGATTTGGTGACATTTTTGGTCACTGATGGTTTACAGGAACCTCATACCTTGAGCAGCTGCTTAGTTCGACATGCATGAAGAGCATGTGTGTGTGCATCTGTTCACAGTACAGCCAAAACAAACTCATGTTTAAATAAAGAGGTCAGTTCATACTTTACAGTCATAATCTGACTTCTCACTGCACACACCACCAGTAGTTTCTCCACACACAGTGGGTCACAGTAGAAGGTGTTGGTTCGCTTATTCAGGAGTCGGAGGTGTGCAGCTTTTCACCTGCAGCTCTCAGGCTGCTGCGGTGGCTGCTCCTGACTGTTCCATCACTCTCTGCAGTGTTTAAAAGAGATCTACATCTGTCTGTGCTCTCAGATGACCACATGAGTGTGAAAGAGTCTGATAACGAATGCTAACCACACACACACACATTAGTATTAGAGTTCTTCACTGTACTAACGTATTCATGCTTCTCACTGCAGACAGCTGAAGGGGCCAGCTCATCAGCAGCCGTGCTGAAACCAAAGACCAACAAGAAGCCACTTCGCAGTTCAGGTATGTCCTTCAAACACAGTCAGCACAGTGTGATGCTTTCAGTTTTCTCTGGTTGTTTAGGTTAATGAAGGGGTTTTGCTGCTCGTTCCTACTTTAGTTTTTTCCTTTTTAAAAATATAACTTCCTTCATCTGCTCAATGTACCTGGAATGTTCATGTTATTTTATTTGTAATTGACTGTGTAGAAGATTAAACATACATGTTACTTTGTGATGTATTCTAGCAGTTATCTTAAAGCTAATCCAGCTGCAGTCCTTTGGCCTGTCACAATGAAAACACATCTACAGTGACAGGACACCAGTTAACTAGTCAACACAAGATACATGTTACAAAGTTACACACACACCATGTCAGTGCATGTTAGACAAATAACAGTCCACCCCCCCTTTATGAGAGGTATGGCTCGGTGTTTCCTCTTTGAACACACATGCTGTTCTCATTCATCACTTATTTCCTGTGTGCTGTGCCTATTTTAAAAAGCTCAGACTGGCAGTGTTTCAGAAAGTTTCAGGCCTGTTCCCCCTGACTGCATCCATCCTGACTGCTGGGTGTGGTTGGCTGGGGGGTCAGAAGTGTGCACCTGTAAACACATCCAACCACATCACAGTGTACTGACACACGAGGAGTTCACTTTACAGCCCTGCAGCAAGGTGCAAAGCTAAACCACTGGAAGTCAGCAAAAACAACGTTTTCACTCTATAGGTTTTACATGTTTAAGTCAAATAACTCTCTCCTTAGATCTTCCATTAGTGCGGGTCGAATTTTAGCTTTTGTGATATCTGACAACTTATTTTAAATGTGAAATGTTCCCGTGATGCAGTACTGTGTTCTACTGTGTGTGTTTCAGACTACAATCCCCTGTCTGGGCAGGGAGGGGGCACCTGCGCCTGGAGACCTGGCCGAAGAGGGCCATCGTCTGGTGGATGAGGTTAAAGAAGGTCAGAGACATTGGTCTGTGTGACCTTTGACCTCTGACATCCTGACATGCACACTGACTGACTGAACCAAGCTGACAATGTCAGAGTTTGTTTAACTTACTCCATCATGTGAATGGGTGTAACTTCAGTTAGCATCATTAATGCCATGTACCTGCTACGTTGTTTGAGTTTCTTCACTGTTTACTCTCACGTCTCTCTGCACTGCTTCCTTGTTAAGCATTAAAGACAATGTGGTTATCAAGTCATGCTGATTGGGGGTAAGTGCACTTTGGCATTGAAAGCTTGTCATGAAGCCATTCCTGTAAATGGTACATAACCAGTAGATTTGGCCGATGAATTTCACAGTCAGTGTGTTGGTTTTTTGTTGTTGTTGTTTTTTTTCTGATATATTCTTTTATGCTAATCACTTTGTTCCACCATAGCTTTAGACCATAGCTTTTCACCACAGCAGCTGTAGCTGCTGGACTTGTGATTCATTACATGATAAGGTCATTCTGATTAAACATTTTTGATCTATCAGAATGTAAGGAGGATATGTCTGTTCTGTGACGCAATAAAGACATGATCACGGGGAGTTTGTGTTTGGTTAGCTGGGAATCTGCAAGCACCTGAAGATGCTATGTGTGTGTAGATGTGTGTGTCAGCAGCAATGTGTGAGACCAGGAAGCACACAAACAGCCAGAACAGGGACTTACACTAGCTTCATACCATTTCTAATGGTAGACATTCCATTGGATAAATTAAATAACCAATAATTCTTTCCCCCCGAATCTTCAAATTTAAAGCACAACGTGGAATGTAATGATGAGGACCTGCATTGTTCCCTAATGTTGAGGGCCAGAATTAGTAAGACACAGCAGGTCCTGTGTCAGAAAGTGGGAGGGAGGAGAGGGAGATTCTGGGTTTCTGCTCCGGACACAGAGGTAACTTCGACTATGGTAGCGTGTTCTGTTAGCTGAACCAGGTTTTCTTCAACAGACAGACTTTCTCTGTGGACGCCCCCCCCCCCCCCCCTCCCAGTCCATATCAAAGC
Source organism: Centropyge bicolor (assembly GCA_037975185.1). Classification (NCBI taxonomy): domain Eukaryota; kingdom Metazoa; phylum Chordata; class Actinopteri; family Pomacanthidae; genus Centropyge; species Centropyge bicolor. The sequence continues at coordinate 79,350 of JBBMOC010000179.1, read as the reverse complement.
ACAACACATTCATTTGCAGAAGCTTAAGCCTTTAGAAACACTGAAATCCTGCAGAGATATTAGGACTATGTTTTACGTGAGTGCAGTTTTGTTCAATCTGTCGCTGGACTTCATGGATTAATCCTCAGATAATAAGATCTATCCCTTGTCCTTCTGTATGACGCTGTCACTCTGTGGACATTAAGGCTGCTCTGCAACATTTACGTCACTGTAGTAATCACTCTTTAAAATAAAACAGATCTGTGTGAAATGTTAGACACAGATAAGATAAACGAAGAATCATTGGTCGTCCTGTGATTGGTCACACTGATGGAGCGTTCCCGTCATACTCAGCACATGATGTTGGTGACTCTGTGAAGGTGTCTGACTGAGGATGGTCTCCAGTGTGGAACAGATGGTCGCTCTCTGTCAGTAATTCTTTCTGAATCTGTAACTGAAAGGAGACGGCCTGAGTCAGACCAACACAGAAGACAGGATGTGCATTATAAATTGGGGGTTGTGGAAAGCCCACATTAAGTTCAGATCTGGTATGAGGAACGTTTGAGCTAACACATCCTGTGATCTGGTCGTGGTTGTTTCCTTTAAACTCAGTGAGGATGTTTAATATCTCAGCAGCTTATAATCGAGTGAATGCTGGCGCGACTGGCCGTCACTGCTCACCTGTGGTTTTCTTCATGTTTGTGGTTTTACAGCCTCCATCGTGGCTTGAGTGGGGTTAGTGTGGCTGCACTTTTGTGGGAGTTGAAGTGTTCACCTTCACTTCGTTGGCTGCCCCTGCGTTTCTCTGCTCGTTAGCTGTCGCTGCTGGAAGCTAGCTCCTGGCTCCGTTGTTTTCTCCTGGCTACTTCAGACAACATGTGCACCAGCAAGCTCCACATCCTGTCTGCACTTATCAGTCCTGTCACTGTGGTACACACCTGCTGAGCCACACTGGACCCCTGGCACCTGCCCGTGGCCCTGAGAGGACTCAGTCCTGGGGCCCCTCCTTTTCATCACCGACTTCCTTCCTTGGTCACATCTTCTGCAAATTTCACATTTCTTTCCAGTGTTATGGGGATGACACCCAGCTCTACCTCTCTGCAAACCCAGTCCCTCCCTCCCTCCGATCCTCCTCCTCCATCCACCTCTCTGTTCCCCCTGCCCGCCTCAGCACCACAGGGGGCAGAGCCTTCAGCCGCTCTGCTCCTCAGCTCTGGAACTCACTGCCACCTGACCTCCAAAACTCCACCAACCTCTCCACTTTCAAATCCAAACTGAAAACCCATCTGACTCGCCTTAACCCTGTCACACTGTCCCTCACACTCTTTACTGTAAATTTTAACCTGTTTGTACTTTAACCGCTGACTGTGTTTTATCAGTTGGCTGTGTTTTATCAGTTGGCTGTATTTTATCTGTTTTGTTGTACTAGATCTGTTTTTGCAGTGTCCCTGGGTGATCAGAAAGGCCCTTCTAAATAAAATGTATTATTATTATTATTATTATTAATAATAATATTATTAAATGGCATGATAAATGAAAACTCAGATATAAGTGACAACCACCTATGTGTTCATATAAGTCGCTCTGCTGAGTGTAAATACAATCTTACAGAATGAGTCAATGGCACAACATTAAGTAATATCCATGTATGTAAGAGTAGTGGCAGCAGTGGACATACAGGCTGTCTCCATAATTCAGTGGAAACAGTACAGTGGATTGTGTTATTTTCCTGTTATTTACAGAGAACGGGTCTGTTCTGGCATAAGAATCCAATTTGAATGTTTAGTTAAATTTATAGTTTTCAAGATTCTTCTAGTGACCCAAACAACGTGTTCGTCTGCCTCTCAGGGCTTTTCTGACTTTCTCCCAACCATGTCTCTGTCAACCTTCAACCTTTGGTTCTTGCTGAGGATATAGACCAGTTCTTAAATATATATATATATTTTTAAATTCTCAGTAACTTAGGAAAACAAATGGGCACTGTAGTTTTCAGCTAATGTTACTCAGACCGGAGGAAATAGTTCAACAGTGACTATTTTCAGCAGTGGATTAATCCATATTTGGTGCTTCAGTGAGTATTTGGGGCATTTGGGGGGGGGGGGGGGGTCAGGATCATGAAGGAAAATGTTACCCAGTGCAATGGAGCTCTATGGCACAGAGGAATAAAATATACCAGGCTTTCCATTTAATAATGCTTGTTAGTAGATACAGTCACTGCTGGTTTGGGTCTGCATATGGAATTTGTGGACAAGTAGAAAAATAAGTATTGTACATATTCCACCATCTTAAACTTGAAATGCATGCTCCAGCAGGTAAGTACAAGTACACAAGTGAGACTCACTTCTAAGAAATGTCAACACACAGCAGACATTAACAACCAACAACCTGTGATGGTCAGCTGCTCCACAACAGCCCAGGAGATGGTGATAATTTAGTTGCTTAGGTCTTGATTATTATTATTTTCATATTTAGACTTTCTGTTTTAATTACTTTAAAAACAGCATAAGTCACTCTATGTCACTCTAATGTACCTGTACATTTTTACCTTACATTGCCACCTCACAGGAACAACAAGGTCCTGAAACTAAATAAAAATATAGGATGGTTCTTCAACCACACTTTTTTTTTTTTTTTTTTAACAATATTTTGGATGGACTAAAACTGTTGCATTGGTTTTAAAGCTGGCAATCTAGAAAATAACGGCTGACTATTTTATTTTCCTCAACACTAAGGGCGGTCACTTTCAGATGGTTGTTATATTGCAACTCCTTACTGGCTGGCCTCCCCACACTCCACACATGCATGATCCAGAATGCAACATGTCTGGTTTTCAACCATCCAAAAACAGCACATGTCACACCGCTGTTCAGGTCGCTCCACTGGCTTCCAGCTGCTGCTGCATCAAATTCAAAACTTTTACACATGCCTACAAAACTACAACAAAAATGGCTCCCCCCTACCTGAACTCCCTCACTCAGGTCTCCACTCCCCCCACTCATTACGCTTGGCCAACAAAAGAGGCCTGATATAGGGGCCTAACTCTGCTCCATCTGCAGAGTCGCTCTCAGTCTTTAAGACTAAAGACTGAGCTCTTCATTGAACACCTTGGCACTTGAGAAACTACAACAAGCAACAACAAAAAAATACCTAAATAAAAATAAAATCCTATTCCCTTGTTACCTGTACAATGCGTCTCGCTATTTTCAGAATTTTTACAAAATAATCAACAGATTAATCTATAATGAAAATAATGAGCTCCACCTCAACAAGCTCCAACAGTGAGATCCTACTTTTGCATTAATGCATGTGTAATAATAATCTAATGATATAATATATAATAGTATAATGAGGGACATTTTTCTGGATTAAGTACTTTTGATTTCAGATTTTGATTACCTGAGTATTTTTACAATGTGTTGTTAATACTTTTACTTTAGCAAACAAAAAATCAACCTCAAACTACACTGAAATGAAACTATATGACCTCTTAAACAGTAAAACCTGGCATGTCTGTGTCTTGTAGCCGGGACAGTGAAGTCCGTTTAAACGGGCTTTCTAAGTGTCCTTGCACTTGAAGACTTAATAGCCAGTGGCTACAAATGATTTCAAACTGTTCCCGCAAATGATCTTGATATATAACAATGTAATTCAGTATGGTTAGATTAACCTGTCAGGGGGTCCTGGACAAAGGTCTACCTAATAATAAAAGACCAGTCTTGCCAGATTTGACTTCCACCATATCACCATTTAGAGCCTTGAGCCCACCCCGATGGTAGCCCCCTCAAAAGTAGCCCAATTCACCCTATGAACACATACACACACCTGCATAAAGACACACTGTGTACGTGCATAGATGCACATAAACAGAGACTGTACAAGCACAGACATATTCAGAAGAAGAGACTGTGTTAGACCTACAGCTTGTAGATATGTGCACGTATATGTATGAGTAATGTACAGTAAGACAGAAGAAATGAGTCAGGCAGACACAGACGACTGGAACTACTTTGTCTTTGTCAATAACATGTTGTGACTGTTGCGTTTTCAGCAGCTCAGAAACACAGTCTGATGACAAACACACAAACCTTCCACTTGACCAATAACCAACACAATAAGGCACAGTTTTGACCAAACACCGACGGGTTGCTGAAGACGACTATTGCCACATGGGGGCGCTCGAGACCAAAGAGCTGGCTGAGAGCGACGCTGCAGTTTGTGAAAGTTCTGCATGGCAGTAATTTTTTTGGTGACGTTTTCTGTCATTTAGCACAAAAGTAGAAACGCAAATGTGGCAAAACAAATAACAGCAAAACAATCATTTGCACCCCACATATAAAAAAAATCCACAGGTGTTTGTAATATAATTCGTGTTAGTCGTTCACCCTGCATTTTGTAGTTGTTTCACAGCACTGCTTTGTAGGTTAGGTTAGGTTAGGTAGATACTTTATTCATCCCCTTGAGGAAATTCACAATGTAGGTTTATTTCCACAGGTCTTCTGCTGTGCAGTTCATGATTACTAGGTAAAGCTGAGGCCCACCAAAATATATTAGTTTCAGAATCATTATATATTGTTTTATTTATGATTACAATATTTGTAATCACGATAAACAGTAATTAGATATAAGTGATGACGATAGATAAACGGATAGAAGATAGCTATAATTGTTTCTACTGTTGTTACTTTATTGGTGCTGTTGCTTGTAGACAACAGGTTTTATGATGCAGATGGGTTCGCTAGTTCTGTACGGGGAGATTTTCCCGTATAACTGTGAACGCAGCATCGTCAGCTTGAATGGAGACGTTAACGGGGCGCAGAGAGCCTCACTTCGTGGTCTCGGTGTAAAAGTCCCATAATTTGTGCCATATACTAAGTTACGTGACTCACAGTTGGATCTCTTCTACGGCCGTCCAATTTATCAACGATCAGTCTTTAATAATAATAATAAAAAAAGTAGAGGGTACAAGCTTGTGAACTCGAAATTGTATGGGAAGTTAACTACGAATCCCAATGTGCATTTCGGCATGAAATATTCAATCACTGTTCACTTAAAATTCTGTCACGTGTGCCCCTGCTTCGAGTGAAAACTAAAGATTGTTTAGCTGTTCAGATAAGTGGTTTTATCATCTGTAGTTCAATTAAATTTACGCTTAATCTTTGAACGCAGCAGTTAAGCTGCCGCGTTTTGTTAACAACTGCAGCAACGTAGGGCGCTGCTCCTCGGACTGAATTCTTCTCCATGGCAACGGCGGCTGAGGCGCATGGGCATTGTAGTATTTAGAGCCGTTCGGGTCCAGAAACAGTGTTCACATAATTAAGACAAGCGGTTTTTACGTAAACCTATTTGATCTTTACATCACCCTGCAGAGTCCCGTCTTTCTATATCAAGCAACAGTAGAGAAAGAAACCAATGAAATGGAGAAAAAAAAAATCACTTCCGGAACCAGCGGACCCTCCCACTTCGCAACTGTTCCTCGAAGGAATTCGTCCAGCTAGCCAGTCAGAGCGCTGCTACGGAAAATCCGCTGGGTCAAACCACTGTTAAACCCTTTCGCGATCGGCAAACTCGGTAGTCCGACATTCTTCCAATGGCGAGATAATGACGAGTAATGGGGCCGCTATTCACGGCAAAGAGAAAAGCTGCTGCTGCGTTTGTGGATCCGCGCTGAAGTTGGCCGATGGTCGATAGCGACGGAGCGCCGGACGATCAGAGGGGCAGCGGCGGAGAAGAGCTCAGGTGGCGGCTTCAAGGAGACTGCTGTGATGCTACGTAGGCAGCTGGAAGAAAAGGGCTTTTCTACCATGAGAGAGTGTGTGTGAGCCCGGTTGTGTGGACACACAGGAGCACGGCCGATCCGCCGCTCGGTATTTCTCTGCTCTATTTTGTGTATCGGCTCGCGCAGACTGCCAGTTTTCGGACCCAGTGAGGATAGAGAGCGAGCTGGGGAACTTTTGGGGAATGGCAGGTCGAAGCCGAAGAGCATGGTTTAGTGTTCTGCTGGGACTGGTGGTCGGGTTCACGCTGGCTTCCAGGCTCATTTTACCCAAGGCGACCGAGCTGAAGAAAGCGGGACAGAAGCGAAAAGCCAACCCGGCCGGCTGCGGCTTGAACGGGGGTCTCAGGAAGGACTACGGCGGAGTACAATGGCCACCGCAGAATAACGGTTCACCGGCGACGGAGAAGCCTGGATCCAGGTCCAGTAACTTCCTGTTCGTCGGTGTCATGACCGCCCAGAAGTACCTGAACAACCGGGCCGTGGCGGCACACAGGTACGTGATGTGTCACGGAACAACGCTGCTTTTCCACTCAGCTCTCGGTCTTACCGGGAAAGTAACGGCCTTTTCTCATCTTACCTGGAGGAATGTGGGCCGAGGAAAACCCGGTCCAATACAGGCCTTTCATACATGTATTCGTTAGCTAGCTAGCAGTAGCAGTTGTTAGTGCCTATGTTGGGCTGTTGTCAGCAGTCCACACTGACTGATGCCTGCAGGGCTTCATGCTGATAAAAACGCACACATTAGCTGCAGCTTCAGTGTCGTGTATGTACTGATGTGCAGAAGTGACTAGAAAATTCATTAAAATGTCCAGTTACGTTCTAGCACTTAACTGTTAGCTATGTGCTGTAAACATCCAATTCATCCTTTCATGTCCAATTAAGTGTCTTCAAAGTGGATAAAATAACATTATTCCACCATGTCACTGTGCATCATGTTAGTTATCACTGAGGGACATATTCAAAGCCAGGACTCCATGTTTCATATGTGGCATCAGATCATCAGATAGAAATCTGCAACACGTCTGCTGCATCCTTTCTGACACATCTACAAACCTCAGCATGCTACATTTGATATCTTTGGCAACTTTGAAATGGGACAACAAATAACAGTTTTTTTGCATCGTCAAACCAGTGAATCGATGAATCGTTTAGACTAAGGAATGTCTGATTTCTTCACATGTCTCGTTTTGTCCAACAGTCTAAGAAATATATATATTTAGTTGGAATGTCTTGGTTCATAAATGACTTAAGTGATAAATCGATAACCAAAACAGTTATTGATGAGTAATCCATTAATTGACAGTTTGAGTACGAACATGAGATCTACTCTAGCACTTGATGAAAACTCTGTGTCTTCGATAAATGACTGACTGAACCGTTGAGTTTGTACTGACTGAGCCCCTGCAGGTCAGGGGGGCTTAAGAGCTTGTTAAGCTGGGTGACTTGAAGCGTCTCATCTGTTCCAGTGTGCATGACACGATATACTGGCTCTGCTGGTCCTGCACAAGGACTACAAAGCCACCAAGACAGTATGCCACCTGACAGAATCACACCAGAGTTCAGAGACACATCGCATGTTTCTTTATAGACGACGGACAGTTCTCTGTCCTGTGACCTTAGAATCCAGCTCATGACTGTCGTGTAGTCATCCATGACTCCGGCACTGGTGACATATGTTCACTCCAGAAATAAGCTGATATTTTCCGAACATGTGTCCATGCTCCGTGAAGAGTCTTCTGTCCAATATTCCTCCCAGTGTCTCCAGGCTCTGAGCACTTCCACTGACATTGGTGCAGCAGACTGTCGTCTTGTGAACGCCTCCTCCTGGGTTTCTAGTTTCACTGAGGACCCATCTGGACCATATTGTATATGACAGAAAGAAGGGTGCAGCAGCAGTGGTAGGATGAGCTGTGCATTCTGTCAAAGCATTGTTAACCCTATCTATGTGGGCTAAGAGAAAACTGCTGGATAAACAGCACTGTCCATACATGCTTACAGACTTTACAGTAATTATGAATGCACTGAACGAGAGCAGTTCCATGTAAAGTTAGAGCAAATGCCACAAATCGTAGTGATAAATATGAAAAACTAAAAAGATAAATGTCAGTGTTACTTCTCAGGTCAGTAAATCTCTCTAAAGATTCTTTTTGCTGTTGTGGCTCACGCTCCAGTTTCAGTGACATTAACGTGTTCATGCAACATGTTCAACCCACACTTCCAATAATTACAGTAATGTTTAGAAAAGCCTGACTCATAGCTTCATCTGTGACAGTCTTGCGACTCGGCTGCTGCTTCGCACAGTCCAGCAGGGTAGTCATTCAGGACCTCATGTTCTCCTGCTTTCCATCAGCTTTTACTCACTATATTTTATACCACTTTTTTCTTCTGATGTAGCGAAGAGAGTTAATAAGATCTGATAGAAACATTCTTCACAGCCCTTTTATTTAGACATGCCTGTCTACACTGAACCGTCCTTTTTTGAAAACAAGTTTAATCAATGGTTTCAATGCCTCAAAGACCGTCTCAGTGGACTGTGCTCAGCCTGATGAGTCAGAGCCATGGAAAAAGACACAAGCTGTTAGTTTCTACTGAATCTGTTATCTGTTCACTGACTGACTGAAAAATACATCTCCCACTGGAAGCATCTTCCCTGCGAGTGACTTACTGAGAAGCTGCGTGTAGCTGTTGTCTGTCTTTTGTGGTGTAGGAGCATGTCAGTATAAGATAAGGACAATAATCACATTTTCCACTAGTGGAGGATGAGCCATTGCTTTGAATTACATTCCCTCTTCCATGCCTGTTTTAGCTGCTTTTTTTTTTTTAAATCACCCATCTCACATGCATCTGACAGAAACACATGTGAACACATGTATGCACGAACACAGTGTAGTATAAAAAGACCAGCATTCGTGTCCATGTCCTCATTGATTTTACGGTCTCTCTCGGCCTTTAATCAGTCCAACTGTTTACAGCAGCTGCGTGACAGCTCACTTCACTTACACTTTATGTGTGTAACTGGGATCTGAAGCATATTTTTGTTCTTTTTTTCCCCTTTTCTCCAGACTTGCTTACTGCATAACTACAGTAATTGTGTATTGAGATGTGAGTGGCACAGAAGTGCCGTGGCTAAGTGTGTCCAGCGTGACATGGACAGAGCCCTGCAACGGCGACCACTGCTGGGCTGCTTTGCCTTTCAGACAAGAGGTCTCACTCCTGGGCCTCTGGAGAGATGATGATTTAGCTTGAACACTGCTTTTTGTGAGACATATAAATTGTGTTTTGAGCTAGCTGAATCCATATACTGCTGTACAGTCCCGGGCATTTCTAACCTTGCATTAGGAGAGCGCCCTGCGAGCTGGCTCGGCTTGGCTCAGTCTCCTGTAAGTGCTGCATGCAGGTGAAGAACAAGTGTGCCTCGTTGTTTATGTCCTACGAAGTGTTGAAAATGCACCAAATAGGAAGATATAGTTGATCATCATATATTAATTTTCGAAAAATAAAGATTTTTCCTACAATGTACTGTACATTCACCTTCCAACAAACATTCATGCGGTGTCAATTTGTTAAGCTCAGTTGGTGATTTTCAACCTGAAGAAAGGGTCTGCATGAACTAATCAGCTGCTCATGTCAGTGTACAAATTTATGACTGTTTGTATTTTATGTATCTAAAAGTGGCAACTGCACATGTGTGTCAACCACATGTGTGTACACAGACACCCAGTGGAAAATGCTCAGAGCCTCCCATGTCTGCATCTGTTTGTGTTTGGGCTGTTACTATTTAAAGTTTCTTTCATGTTATCACTGGTTGTTAAGTGTTACAAATAATCCCCCTCTTGTGTGTTTCCAGGACATGGGCACAGACAATTCCAGGCCATGTGGAGTTCTTCTCGAGCGAGGGCTCTGACACCTCCATACCTATTCCCATCGTGGCTCTGAGGAATGTGGATGACTCGTACCCACCCCAGAAAAAGTCGTTCATGATGCTCAAGTATATGCATGACCATTACCTGGACAAGTACGAGTGGTTCATGAGGGCTGATGACGACGTCTACATCAAGAGTGAGAAGCTGGAGAGCTTCCTGCGCAGCCTCAACAGTAGCGAGGCCATCTTCCTGGGCCAAACAGGCATGGGGGCCAGGGACGAGCTGGGGAAACTGGCCCTAGAGCCTGGGGAGAACTTCTGCATGGGGGGGCCAGGGGTCATCATGAGCCGTGAGGTCCTCAAGAGGATGGTGCCCCACATCCGAGAGTGTCTCCAAGAGATGTACACCACTCATGAGGACGTGGAGGTGGGCCGCTGTGTCCGAAGGTTTGCCAGGGTCCAGTGTGTCTGGTCCTATGAGGTAAGATGGTTTCATTTTCTTCTCATATTATTTTTTTAGACACAGAACTAGATTTAAGACTTAAGCATCCTAATATAGAAAATTCTTGGGTATTGAGTTGTAAACTGTTTACACCAGAGGTTTTCAAACTGTGAGGTGGAGTTGCAGGAGAGTTCTACTGCGTGAGGTGAAAGGAGTCGGTGCATGCCTATGTTCTGAAAACAAGTCAACAAGTCATTGTAGTTTGTAGTTTGGCCCGCCCACCCAGCTCATGGAGGCAATGAGTCCTTCAGAGTCAGAATTTAAATCTGCACCCGCACACATGGTACAGACATTTTTAGATTTCAAGTAGCATTATCTCTTATGTTTATTGTGAATATCCATCATGGTGGCGCAGGCTCAGCAGGGTAGGAATATTTTCATTTCCTCCTGGGGTTTCCTGAGGCGTTCTCAAACTGAATGAGATGTATAACCTTCCAAGCATCTTCTGGGTCTAGTCCAGGGTCCCCTACCAGTGCCATGTGCCTGAAGACCTTTCAAAGGAAGGCATTCCCTTGATCAGAAACCTGAACCCCTAGAGTAGTAGAGCCACTGGTCCAAGCTCCTTACCCTATCTAGTGGAGCCTAGCCACTCTGTAGAGGAAACCACATGAATCCCAGTTCTCATCCTGTGGTCACTACCCAAAGCCCATGACCATACATGAGGGCTGGAACATAGATCTACTGGTAAATAGAAAGCTTTGCAGCAACACCTGCATTAAACCACCTCTCCACCTCTCGTTTCCCCTCACTTATGATCTAGATCTATCCAGCGTTTCCTGCAGAGAACTGTTGTGAATATGTGTCCATATGTCTGCTCAGAAAGGTCTCCACAGTACTGGGAGGAGACAGCAGTAAAGATTCTGGGGCATTATGTCAGGGATGCCAGAAGGGCCTTTTATCCCCTCACAATTCAGTTTTTTCACTACTTCTTGCTCTTATATTTTAATGTGTCAGATTTGTGCCATTCTGGCCTTGTTTTTTTGAGAAGGAGATCCAGGCGCCCTCAGACAAGGGGGAGCTTCACTAACCACCCTGATAGTGAATTCCATCATCTACCATCCTGTAGGTGATAATTGCCAACTTTCTTTTTGTGCATGAGATGCTTGTAGCTAATGCAAACCATTCAGCTCTATAAATACCACATCATGTGCCTGTAAATGATATACTCAAGTTCCCTTGACTCGATTTAAGTCATGTGTGTGGACTGCTTCAGATTTAGCTGATTTGAATCTGAAGAGAGGGAAAAACAAATCCTGGTGAAAAGCTGACTCACTAACCTGCTTGGACACTTGTGTCGATCTTGTGTGGATCTTTTTTATGCAGAGCAGAAGTGAGAGCCACTTCTAGGATACTGACTCTGAAACATGCTGCAGCACGCCTGGAGGAAACACTAGCATTGTCTAGAATGGCCGTTATCTGCCGGTGGAATCTGAGGGTAGTTTAATAGCACCACACTTGAAAATGACAGTAGAGATGAATCAACATTACTGTGGCACAATGTTGGAAGCTTCAGAGGAGGATGATGAACAGCAGGACTGTTGTAGGACTGTAACACACTGGTGTAAAGCAGTGGCTCTTAAGGAAACAGTGAACTGATGAGAATCATTGTGTGATTGATGTGGTTTGATGACTGAGAACCCCATAAGGGTCCCCTGGTGATCTGTGGACCAACTTGAAGAAACGTTGTGCAAGCCCTGATTTTTTTTCCTCACTGGTGACTGGTGTCGCAATTTTTTGTACTTTGCGTCTATAAGCACTTACATGCAACATTTGATGATGACATTTCATGTGATCAATCCAGGCAGACAGGATATCATTTAAGTGGACGGTAAAATCAGGTGAGAACATCAGAGATGTCATCCAAAGTGATAATGTTGATGTTACACACCTCCCGCTCACGAGGAGAAAACATTGGTGATCTGGACAAGGACAAGCAATTAATAGATCATTGATAATGAATTCAGTAATAATCTGATGATTAATCATTCTTTAAAACCATACATCACCACAACATATCGTTGCCATCCAAACAGCTCTGTCCACCTGCCTTCTGAGTCCATGTGACAGCAGCACTATTGTCAAGCAAAAGGAAAAGGATGCTTTGCACCATAGTGAGTTTGCTGCAGTCCGTCAGTAGGTGAACTCAGTGTAGTGTAGTACTGTATACTGTCTGTATGTGGATTAACAGGGTCTGCTTATGCCATGGTGTTTAAAGTGTTCAGTAAGGTCAGTGGACATGTTCAGTCAGAGAAGGACAATAGAGCTGTTCCAGAAGATTTTCTTCTGACTGGACTGCACTGATCTCACTTCTGTCCAAACTGCAGTCAGACATACATTTGACTGCAAACATCCAAAGCTGAGCATCAGCCCCTTTCCATCCTTCATTTTGAGTGCAGCAAGTTGGACGTTACAGTTTGGTTCAGTTTTTTTTCTGGGCTTAACTGTTGTTTCCCCACTAGATAGATGTGGAATAACTGAACAAAGATGTTTTAATCTCTGTGTAATTGAATTGGAAATGTTGCTGTTGTGGGACTAATAAAAGAATATCTCATCATACCTTATGACAGGGTTTACGTCATCATATCAAGCAGGCAATTTTTGCTTTTGTGCTGACCCTTGACCTGATTGGGTTTACAGAGTAGCATTCCATTGGCTGGCACAGTACACAGTTTACATGGTTGTTGTTTTTTATGGTGAACATAATGAGACATGATTTGAATGCTGACACGCAAGTCACATAAAGCACACAATACTCACAACTGAGTACTTAATAGTACTGTAATACAGCCGTTTTTGAGCTTTGTACAAGTGTTGTCATTGTTATTACAGTCAAAAGTTGTGCAGACAACACTGCTAACCAAATCAGCCACCACAGCAGCCTCATGTTCGGGTGAAGTTATGAAAGAAATGCCACAGCCTCGTCATCAGAGGAGTGTGTTTCTGTGTGTACGCAGCCTGTTCTTTGACATGTCCAGGCAGGGCTGTGCCGTAGACCTGTTGCTCATGTGACCGGTGTTCACATGAATCAGAGCCCTGCGAAATGAATGCAAATTACACAGTGATGCCGAGGTTTAATGAAGTATGACATGACAGGAGATCTGATCTGTGAATGATAAAAGGCATCTTTGTCATGCACTCAGCTTGTGTCTGTTCTCTTAGATACCAGGAGGAAATGGAGTTGTAGCCCTTTTTAAACAGCGATCCTGCTGTGAATAAGATCCATCATTACACCAGCTCTGCTGTTTTTACACCGAGCCAAACACACTCATTTTACATAGATGTTGATTGGGCTCTTACTATCTCTGCTGCCAATGCCCCTCAATTTGTGTCTTATATAAAATGCTGAGGCAGAGGATCAGCGACACAGTCAAGCCTGAACAGGCCAGTGATTCACAGTTCACCCATTTTATTGCTGTATTTCCACTAATAAAGTCACATCTTTTCTGACAGATTTCTTTCATGAATGTGCTTCATGAGAACGATTAACATGATATCTGTTAACTCCTCACCATTTTGGACTTTACCCAATACAAAGTCTCAGCATGTGCTAATAGACACCATATTCCCAGCCTGTTCCCAGCCTCACATCACATCCGTTATATGAAGTAGTCTGAATCTGACCTTTGGCCTTATGTTACAGGCCATGTTGCCCCCAGCCTCTGGCTCTCCTAATGTCTTTTCTTTTGGGTGTTGAGACTCTCATTTTAAACTGCATTAGTGTGAATGGTTCTTGTCCATCAGGTCAGACAAAAAACCTCATTGCAATGAATATACTAAGTTATCAGGTTAAAGTGGTGACAAGGATGGACAGTTTCCCACTGCACAGAGGTGCAAAATCAACTAGTTACTTTCATTCATGGCCAGTTATTTTAACCAGCTAGTAATCTGGTGTGCTCGAATCCATGAGCTGTGCTTCAGGTAAATGTGAGACCTAAACATGGTCGATAAAATGACTGAATCCTTGTCTCTGGCCACTGAGGGACAGACCCAGCAGCAAGGCTAGTACAGAGTGTGTTGTGAGTTGTCTGCAATGGTAGCCATGTCCTGCTGTGATGACAGAGAGGAGAAACGGTCTCCTCTCAACATTTTGATGAAAAAAAAATTCTATAAATAGAACCATAGAATAGTTTTTTCACTTCTGTCACTGCAGCATGTTAAAAGCCTTACAGGGTGAAGGAGCCTATCCCAGCATGCAGGGGACCAGAGGCAGGAAACCCTGGATCAGGTCCTGGTCTGTTACAGAGTCAACACACAGACACACAATTACAGTCACAGTGTTTGAGAGAATGGATTCAACTGGTGCGATAAATAATGCCCAGTGTCTTTGACAGTCATTGCAGCAGCTGCTGAATCATCTGCTCACTGTCACAGTCTGCCTCATGGCACTGTTTCCTAAAAACTGACTCCCTTCATAAGAGTCTTCTCTGAGCTCTAATTTGACTATCCATGTCCATTTTCCCCATTTGATCATTTTCCATTTTTAAAAGAAAACAGTGAAGGGGTGACTGGCCACTGTTGACTTTTTTGACATCAGTTCTGATACATGTTCTCCTGATGTATATTCTCTCTCACCTGAATCTGTCATGCATCATTCATTAATCAGATATCACTGCAGCCTGCTCTCTGTATCTCTCCAGATTTCCCTGGCACTTGGAATATCACTCATTTTTCTTTGTCCATTATTTTGAGATGCAGTTAAACCATAAACCACTTGCTACTGTTGCCACCTGACACCCTTGCATCTCTGCTGACCAAACCAGGCCCATAATGCATGTCAAGTTGATTTAAAAAAAAAAAAAAAAAAAGTCAGCATGTTGATTAAAGAGTACAAAAATAAAATATTGAGAATGAAAATAGTTGTTTATCATCATTAATTTATCATCATCTCTGTGGAGCTACCTCCCTTGTGTTACAGACAGAATTGCAAAATACTGCATGCCATGGTCAGATTTATGATGCATATTAATGAAGTAATTGCTGTAGTCATGAGAACTTTGGGACTTAAAATGGGTCACAGAGCAGAAAAGTATGAGAAAGCCTGTGTTCAGTATACTGACATGTTGAGGAGGACAGTGACCCGTCTGTGCTGTCTCCCAGTTTTTCTTCTGGTTGCTGTGCTTCAGCTCTCAGAGAGCCTATATTTCCAGATCAGTCAGGCTTGCTCATGTTAGACCAGTGCACAGGAAGTCAGCCGCCCACACTCATGAGCGATGCCTCAACATGCTCTTATCTCTCTGACTGTTTCTCAACCCAACGTCCTCCCCCGGCCCTGTCACACACTCTCTCTCCCTCAACAGACTTTTGACGTGCGAGAAGCCACTGGTTCCTCAAGTATTTTTCTCCACTCTAACTATCTAGTGCCGTGTTTCTTTTGCCAGTGTTCCAGTGCTATAGGTACTATGTGCTGACCGTCATTGCATGTTGAGGCTAAATTCTTGTACAACCATATTGAAATTGAAAACAAATGCGTTGTTTGTTAAATGGAATTAGGTTTTTTTGCTGAATGGGTTTGGTAGCAGATTCATATTCTCAGTCTAAAGTCTTTGTGACCTAATAAAAAACAATCAGTTCCTCACATAGGAGTTTATGAAGAGTGTGTGGTTTTGATAGGATTCCTTGTATATTGTGCAGTATAGCGTTAGATATCAAACCTCAATTCCTCTTCAGTAAGAGTGTCTCGATCATTAAGTATTGAAAATGTCATATGTTAAAAGCTATATTTCTTTTAGACAAAGTTGACTATTTAACACATGCATGAATCAGTTTTACATATTTTATAAAATGAAAAAAATGGTCAAAACATGTTTCACGAACTGAATTGTTGAAATACGATGATGTGTCAGTACTGAAATGCAGGTATTGGCAATGGGTTAATGTTGCATTATATATCTAGCAAGAGATATTCTCACTCATTGACTTCTTACTAAATTTGATATAGTATTGAAGACTGATTTATTTAGCATGTCACTGACCTGACTCTTCTTCTTCTTACTTTCATCACTGTGATCATATTAATAATGAGAGGATGAAGTGTTGGGCCTGCGTCTGTGCACTGTAAGTGTCTGTCCTCCTGTTGTGGAGCGAGTGCAGACGGCCCAGTATGTGGTGAGCCTGGTGTATTTTCAGACATCCTGTGGCCGCCGCTCTGTGTGCCTCTCCTCTGTCCCTCCCCAGCAGGGCCTTCGCATCATGCTAAAAGTAGGCCCTGCCAGCGAGGCCCAAAGAGCACATAAATGTTTACGCTCATGATTCAAAAATAAGCAGAGATGGAAGGCCGGAGTGCTGAATTAGCATGAATTACAGCTGTGCAGCATGAAGCCCGGGCTGTGTGTGGCTGCAGCAGCAGGCAGCTGCTGTGCAGGATGGTGACATTTTGTGGGGGGTGAGTTAATGAGACAGATTTTATAGGTCTAGTAGCAACCGCTGAAACCTGTAAAGGTCTTCATTACTGTGGGTGGGCTTTTTCTGATTAAGCTCTATTTTCTGTCATGGTTTAGTTCCATCTCATTCTGCAAAGGATCGTTCTTCCACTGCATGGCACAATGTTACCGCTTGTCTTTTTTCATCTGCATGCTTGTGGCAGACATGCTCCTTCTTTCAACTCTGTGTTTGGTGTTTTGCATGGAGCACACTGTGGAGCGCTGATCTGACCAGCTTGCAAGCCCTTGGAATGGAGCCCTTTATAAGACGTGCATTTTGTTACGTAACTGTGATGTCAGTTTTACGTGTCGGCCTGAATAAAGACCTGAGTCACTTTCACTTAAAAACATCACAGGAACATTTCAACACTTTCAACACGGCACACATCTGTACCAATGCTGTTAGATTGACGCAATGACTGCAGCACAATTTTAAATAACTCTTGTTCTGCCTTGTGAGAGCAAAGTAATATATGTATCACTTAATTACCATTTAATCGCAAGGAAAAATTCAAATTAATAATCCAAGATGCACTGTGAACAGAACATTGGATTTGTCCAAAAAAATCAACCAAACCTGAGTGCTGAGCTTCTGTGAACACATCCCATGTCCCAGCAGAAGGGTAGGATGCAGAAACACTGATATGATTTATGATATCTGATCAAACTATAAGTTAAAAATGCCAAGCATCTGGCCCAGCACTACCTGAATGTCACAGCTCCTGCTGTGGCCCTGCTTACTCTACGTGACGATCAGGTCCTGGAGGTGAGCAGCAGCCTGCTGTCCTCACAAGCAATGATACCGTCCCGTCCCCTCCCAGCACGCCAGCTCACAAATCAGCTCCAACACAGCTAATGGGAGTCACAAGGCGGCACCCCTGAGAGCTATGAGTCCACCTCCTAATCCTAATTTCTCCTGATTGGCCTGCAGGGCAGCAGAGCTGCAGCTGGCCCTCTGGCTGTGCACTGCTGCATGTGCTGTCATCCGACCAACAACAGCACCATTGTGCTCTCACCTTACTGCCTCTTTTCTTCTGCACTCTCTGCATTCACATTTCCTCTCTCGCTTCCATTTGCACATGTTAATTGTGCTCTCTGTCACAGCCGGCTGCACATGACTTCATATCTAATGTGATAAATGTGTTGTCGGTGCTGCTTCCTCCTAAAGCTAAGTGGGATTGCTGCACAGAGAGTGGAGGGAGCCGTGGCACACAAGCACACAAATATAAAACCCAGAGCTGGGAAGTGCTGCACAACAGGTAAAATATTTTTTAATCTAAACTAGTGTTTTGTAAAAATGCATTGAAAACTAGAACAGTAATACCAGCAGAGAACCAGTCACATCTTTCTAAACTCACTTTGTACTTTCACTCTACACTATTGTCATTCTCACACATCTTTATATAGTGAAAAAAAAAAAAACAGCTGGTGATGTCCTCAGCCAACTGCAGGCAGCAAGTATATTCATCCAATGGTCCAAGCATATTTCTTCCTCATTGCAGTGCTCCAAGGTGACACATTTTAAAATGTGTGATACACAGCCTAATGAACAAACACAGCTCCCACTGAGTTTCTGTGAATGTGTGGTGTTCAACAGTTTCACTTTCTTCCTACATTTAAATTACCCAATTTACTTATTGGTTCGTATACTTTTTGTTCCTGAAGAGCAACAGTCATGTATACTGTCTATATCACATGTGTGTATGTTTGCTTCTTTCATCCACTGGGTTTCCCTGATTGACATCTGTTCTCAGGCTGAATGGATGGTGGTTGGCATGAAGTGAGAGCTGAGGGAATCAACAGTGCCACTTCCCATTCACACTGGCTGTCCAGGCAGGATGTTGCACCCGCAGCTAGAGTTGAAACTTGTCTGATTAAGAGAGGTTCATTGAACGATTTCGTTCTCTGCCCAAACAGCTTCTATTTCAGACATGTGTTATGGTGCCTGTGGCAGGAGCTTGCATAAATGGATCACAGCACAGCATGATGAAGCAAACCAAGTTAACATGCTCTGTGGCTGGAATGCAGTACTTTTACCTCTGTTGTCCACTCCATATTTGGCATAAAGCTCCACCAGGTAAAGTGCCACCTCTTCTCCCAACCATCAGGCCGGCCTCTGCCTACATACACTATGGCAAGCATGTATGTACCCGGATGGATTTGCTATCATATGGATTCCATTTTGGCTGCTGTTGAAGTACTTTGGGGCTTATTTGAAAGTATGACCATGGGAGCAAATTCTGTTAAACCACAATGTAGAGCAGATCCTTCAGGTCACATTTTGGAAGTTCTTTGAAAGGTTCCTGCAAAAGCGCAAGGATTTGCTAAAGGCTTTACGAACTTATTCTAATTCCCCAAAGTACTCGTGGGTAAGATTTAGGGCCATTTAAATATAATAGCTATAGCTCAGGAGGTATAGCAGTTGTCCACCACTCAGAAGATTTTCTCCTCCTGATTCTGATCATCTGTTTTAGTCAGATGATCAGAATCAGGTAATACACTCTTAAAAATCTGTTCATGTTATTGAGATTGATATCAGAAAGAATACATGGTTATTTGATATAAGGAGGTTTGATTGGTTTATGACAGGTGCACAGGACTTACAGGACTTGTGTGTTTTCTTTTATTACATAATTACATTAGCTGCTTCATGCACATTTTGCCATCAGTGGCTCATTTGCCTGCTGTTTGCAGTATTGTATTATTTGTGAATGATTCACTCAAAAGATCACCACCCCAACCTCCTGCCTGTGGCAATTGGCAGAACAACAACAACAAAAGACATTACAATTAAACACAGACATCAAACAGTATAGTGGTTCATACAATATCACCACCAATCCAACCTCAAGTGACCCAGTGCAGAGTTATACTGGAGGTTATGAAGGATCTTCATATCATTGGACAAAAAGTGTACTGGTGGTACTCCCTTTGAATGACTCCTGTGTTTAGGTCCCTTGACAGTTGTACATCAGTTACTCTCCCTAGCTGTTTATATTATTTAACAACTTCAATATTTTGTGCTTGCTCTGAATTCAAAAATCATTTCCTTAGTTTTCTTGATATTTAGCTGAAGAAAAGTGGCCTTGGCAGTTCCAGGGAAACGTTTGTTCATTCTGTTTTCTGCAGCGACAGCAGGTGGACAGCAAAGATCAGCACATACAGGGACAATATTAGATACAACTTTAACACCTTTCAAATATGTCAGATGACAAAAAGTACACAATCAGTATTCAGTATTATGCCGTGATTACAGGCAAACAAAACGCACAAAACAACAACAACTGGACGAACCTGTTTATCTGACAGGCCACAAAAGTCTTCTTATTGGTCAAACTTGACCTGATCAGTACTACATGTCAGTCTACATGTTCAGGTTTTACAGCCATGCACGGACTGTCATCAAGTATGTCCTCAGAAACACAGGGACTATACATGGCCCGTACTGGGTTTCAGCCTGGTCTTGTTACTCTTGTTTCTGTGAATGAAGTTTGCCCACAACAGGAGTGGAAGGGTTAGTCTTTATATGGCAAATTTAGGAGCATTGATTATGTTAATGATTAAACCTTATGAACGTGCATTTACTCATACAAGCTAGAAGAGAGCGATTCACAAGTTTGCTCAGTTATAAGTCAGTTTGGTGAGTTGAACTTGGAACTGTCATGCTACGAAAGCTCACAGAGGAAAAGTACGTTTTATGATGAGAATAAGAAAGTGTTCTTGCATGAGGCTCAGTGTGTCTGGTTCTCCTTGAAAAGCCCTCTTCCAGGCACAGTCCCTGAATACCCTGCTGAGGTTAGCTCTGCTGGGCCAGCTTGGTCAAGTCAGTGCAGCAGGAGGGGGCTGCAGAGCAAGCCAGGCTCCACCTATATGTCCAGCCCACTGCCAGCTCATGCTCCTGCTTTCCTTTTTTACACCACCTCCTTTTTTCCCTCTCTAATTGTATGCTTACCAACTCTGCCAGGACTGCTGAAGCTGAATGCTGACATTTTCTTCCCTTTTCTCTTCTTCATTCACAAAGCCAAGGTTGTCACTTTTAAGCTCATATAAAACCGGTTTACTGGACTGCGAGAGTATTTTGACCCCATTCACACTTCATGCTGCTGTATGTGTGCCAGCTGGATCAGATGCAACCAAGAAACAGTGAAGACAAAGTTTAGTCCAGTTGTTCCCTCAAGCTCAGGAAGAGCTTTGAGACCATTCTAGCCTGAGAGAAACCGGATCAGCAGAAGTGCAATAATAATGAGTAACACTTTTACTATTCACAGAACTTTCTGATGACACTCAACAAAGCAATACTAATGTGAAAATATTTAGACTATCAAATGCTCTCCACTCTGTTTGCAGCACAAGACACAGACTGTGTCCTGCATGTAGTTCACATCTGATTCATTCCTGTATTTATGTGCTGGTTTTCCCGTTTGTTGTTAGGTAGTGAGCTTAACCTTTCTTAAGCCTTGGTTATATAGAAATATTAGGCAGCGGCTGCTCCATCTTCTCTGAGAGTTAGTGTGAAGTTACTAAGACAATTTCTTGTCTGGCTAATTGAAACACATTAAATGTGGCTAATTGCATAAGAGTGTGTATTCAATTATATGGCATGACACACATGGACTGATGAGATGTTTGGAGCTGTGCACCATCAAGAGCCTGTGTCTCCTACTCTGGACTAAATACTCACTCTCTACAGGACACTTCAGAACAGTCAATGTGCTGCCCGTCAATAAAGTGTAATATTAAATTCAACCTTTTGCAGTACTATTGAACAGTGCTTCCCTGTTTCCACATCCTTCTTCTCCCCCACATCTTTGTTCTCTCCCACTTTGACTGCCTGCCTTCTCCTCCTCCTCTCTTGTCCCTCTTGTACCCAGAAGCCTCCTCTCCTCTTTCCTGACTGCTTGGCTAAAGCTGCTGGCATTTACTGGCATTCTAAAGCTCTGTAAAGCTCTGCCACTGTAGGCCTTAGTCATGCTCCTGGCCTCCTCCTCCTCCATTCTAACTTCTTTCTCTCTCCCTCCTCAGCTCCATAAGGAACACCACAGGGTGAGAACAGCAGGGGAATGTCGGAGAATTATAGAGGATGTAAAGACATTCTAAAGTTTAAATAATGGTGAAGATGTTTCAGAGCCCACATCAGTCCAGTTGTATATCAGTTGTTCTGATACAGTAGACACACAGAAGGGACGTGTTGTGGACAGGCCTGGTGTAGTTTGGGGTTTGCTCATCACAACGTCTCCAAGTTTAGCCCAGGACCAAATTGATCAAGCAATTTTGGTAAATGGCTTTGTTAAAGCCCTGGCCATCAGCCCAGGGGGAGGGCCAGCCTCTCGCTCTGCCATCTGCTGACTGCAGAGTCCGCCCTCTGCCAAGAGCCAGACTCAGTGTCAGCCTCCAAAGTCTATCCACTCTGTTCTGGTTTTCATACACCTCTGCTCGCAGAGAGGCTGCTGTATTCCCCAAATGAAACCTTTAAACTGCTGATCTGTCACTGTCCTGTTTGACATGAAGCTGTGTGGATCTACAGTCTAACCACTGGTTCCGACTGGCCACAGTCTAGATCTTAAACATGAGGCTGCTCATCTGTTAGACAAACCCTGTTTGACAGGCAAACCTGTCTGGTAAACATGTTTTCCATGTATTCTTTATTGTTTTTGTCCTGGACTTTTAGGTTTACTTTTCGTTTACACCATGGGTTTTTACTTTGGCTCATCTTGTGTTTGCTTCTACTTTCCATCCATCCGTTTTGTATTGAGAACGTGAGCTCACAGCTGAGGCTGTGGGATTCATTGTGGAGCTCACACTGTGGACAGATGCATTGGATTGTGGCTCAGGACAGAAACTTGTCCAGGTGTGCTGACTTGTTAGCGGTCGTGGAACGAGGCCTTTGGGCTTGGGACAGTCTGGTAAAGTTGTTTGCTGAAGGTTCGTGGGTCAATCAGCTGCAGCCCTCTGTGGTTAGATGTCTGTGGAGGAACATGAAGCAGACAATGAAGATTTGATCAGAGGCAGACATGGAGGGGTGATGCTGCTCACCCTCTCTTTTGAGTGTGAGAGTGTTTCTGCATATTCCATGTACAACAGGTGGAAACAGTTTTGGAGTTAACATGGGCAGACAACATGTCGCACATACTAATTTGTTTGAAACAGACTGAGACATTTACTGTAATTACTAGTTTCCCACTTGTAAATACAGTTCAAATCAACATCTAAGTCATACATACGGACAGGAAACTGCCTGGCAGGACAACAACAACAACAAATATAATGATGGCAATGGGCATGGTTCAAGCAGATTGCCAGCATTTGGATGCTTGGCTCTTCTTTAATTGACGAGAAGCATTTGAAAACACACCACATAAACAGGAATCTGAAAAAGTCTGAGAAGGTTTGCATTTTCCTTTTACTGGACAATCCTCTGTACGAATGTGTGCCCTGGGTTATTTAAACTTTCTTGTGTTTGTCTGGTTTGATTGCTTTTGCTGTCAAATTTAACTGTACTGTCATTTTTTAATTTTCATAAACATTTGATGAGACAGATTTTTTCCCTGTATGTGATATGACAGGTCACGATTCTGTGGATATTTTAGTGCAGGCCTGCGTCTCCCTCTGTTTGTTGTTAAATGCTGGATTAGCCCATTCACTTTGCTTAATTGGGCTGAGCAGTTGTCTGCTTTGTGCTGCCTCTCCCTGGCTGCTATTACTCCTCATTATGTGTTTCTGTGTCAATCTATTAATGTCAAGGGCCCTGGAACAATGTGGAGCACCCACTGTGAGCTTGGCCACGTCTTAAAAAGGCTTATGCTTGAGCCTGAACTGATGAATTAACCTGAATCTCTTCCACAGTACAGCTACTAGGTAGTCAGTGTTTATCTGTATTACCCATACAAGGAGCGTGACTTATTACTTTTTACTATTACTATGGATCTCGTCAAATTCATTTCCATTAATTTTCTGTTACACCCTCGTAGTGCAAAAAGCATTGTATGTATTTCAGAACGTTCAATGTAGGACTGCAAACATGGGAGGACAGAAAGCAAATGACATAAATTCATCATTGTTGACTGAGCACAGCTACAGAGAGAGAGAGAGAGTATACATATACATCTGGTGACTATAGTGGTGAGTGGATGTGTCACCAACAGGGGCTGCAGTCAGTTTATTGAACACTCATATCTATCTCATTTGCAGCATCTCTCATCCACTTTTTCTTCATTACTGCCAAAGTCTCTCTCCAGGCAGATCTTGCTGTGTCTGTGTATGGCCCTCAACAAGCAGGCATTCAGCACTTTAGTACTGTTAGTGAGTGGACGTGTGAAAGTGTTGTGTTGTATGTGTCAAATAAATATAAGCACAACTAAACCTAACCAAACAAAAGAAGCCAGCTATGGAGGGAGGGAGAGAAGGAATAGGGACGGCTGATTTTTGAAGCATTGTGAATGGACAGGCCAGGTGCACTAATAACAAATGCAGCTGCCCAGGGCAATACACAAACCTACAAGCTGTGGCAGAGTCTGAAGGCCATCACAATATTGTTTATAATTTTTCAAATACAGTGCTGATATATTATCTGCCCTTCAGTACAAACAATGCTTTTTTAAATACATCACGTTGAAAAATGTCAGTATGCTTATCTACACAACCTTGTCATTTTAAGAATAGCTTGCAAAGCTTCTCAAAGTTGAAATGTCTAAACTAAACACAAGCAGCTGTGCAAGAACTTTAAATATCCGGATCCATCAAATCAAAGAATAAGTAAGCATGATTGGGAATCTGACCAGACAATGTGATGCAAGCTTTGTGATCTAAACTGTTATGCAGTAGAAATAAGTGTCTAAGACCAATCTTTAATTAATACTGCTTCCTGGTGGCTGTGACCACTTTGTGAAAACACACATAAAGGGCACATTGAGCGCTGGTGCACCTAAGTTCTAATTCCCATCAAAATTGTCAATAAGTATTAATACACATAGGTTCTATAATTATCATTTATGCCTGTCCCTATTCAACAGTAACACTAAAACTGTGTTTCATAGGAAGGAAAACAACACACACACACACACACTTGTATCTTCAGTTCTCAAACGCCCTCCTCTTTGAATCTGAGCCAAAAGTTCACAGATGTCTTTGTAAGGCAGGTTCTTTAACTACTTACATGGTATGAATATGATGTTTGGGAGAGGTCTGACAGGCTGTTTTACATATTGCATGAATTTAAAATGCACAGTCTCTGCGTGTTGGCTATAAACTGATAGTACTTTTCATGATTTGGAACAGCCGCTCCGGGGCCTGGGGTGGCAGCAGGATCTCTGGAAAGTTGCCACATTGAATTTTGGCTGGGAATATGTGGCTGAGGAAAGTGTTGAAAAAGACCTTTCTGACTGTTTTGCACTGTGATGACAGCTTATTTTGTAGCTTGTTATCATTTTTAGAGTTTGTTTTTAGGGGCATTCTGTGATTGTGGTATTTATATATTTATGTAACTATTGTTTGTCCCTTGCATATTTCTTCCAC
This sequence comes from Centropyge bicolor, assembly GCA_037975185.1. Lineage (NCBI taxonomy): Eukaryota > Metazoa > Chordata > Actinopteri > Pomacanthidae > Centropyge > Centropyge bicolor. Next base: position 54,301 of record JBBMOC010000179.1, on the reverse strand, counting down.
TTGCATAATTTTGAGGCGTTCTGGTCTGTGTTTAGCGTGGTTCTATCTTCCAAGTACATTGTTAGTTTGTTTGGAGGGTTGCCAGGGCCATGCATCATGCCTGGAATGTCAAATATGTTCGTTGTTCCAGCACAGGCGTCTCAGGTAGTTGTGATGTGCCTCGGTGTTGGGAGCCGAGGGTTTGATCTGTCCATAAATCCTATCTGCCTGCCTGTTTTACATTCTGCTGCTCAACCATTATCACCTCTGCTTCAGCCCTGTGCCTGTCCATCACGGCTCTGTTCCACTGTGCTCCTGTCCCCCACTGCACGCCTTGTGCCGCCTCCTAAGATCACTGCAAAAGAAATTCATACATTAATCCTCAGCTCTTATGCACGAGGAAAATGAGATGCGTTTAATAGACTATGAAATGCAGTTTAATGAACTCTCATTGTCTGAGATCAGGCCATAAAAACAATGTTCCCTTTGGGTGCGATTGGGACAGAAGTGGTTAAATAAACCCTTGTTAAAATAGGTTAAAGCCCCCAGCCAAGTACACAGTTCATTCCATACCTGTCCTGTCATACCTGAATAAAAGACACATGTCTGAATGACAGAAAAACAAACCAATAGATGAGGTCAGCAAAGCCGTTTATTCCATCTGTGAAAAGGGTTTAGAATGAACAGAAGTGCTTTCAGAACTTGTTGCAGTGAAGTGGTCAGCTCTTCCTCGTCGTCCTCAGAGCAGCTCTCTGCCCAGCAGATAAAGCAGATTTAGCTCTGCTGCTAACATTGGCCTACATTTGGGGCAGTGCACTACACAGCGAGCCATAATCTTTATCCATCCATGCCAGGATGTATTTGTCTGTCTGTATGTTGATCCAGTCACGAGTCATCATCTGAGCATTCACTCATTGTTGTGCTGCTGTTCTGCTGTGAGCAGACTGGAAACTGAGTTTGTAGAATGGAGTCTCCTGACAGCTCCTCTCCTTCCTACACCCATTTAATAATGACTTGTCAGAAACTGTTGCCAATTTGCTATGAGTTAATTACCCACTTCACATCCCATCAGTACACACATTGGCTTAGCAGTTAACAAATGGCATCTTCAATAATAAGACTGTTTGCAGATCCACATGCTTGTTCAAAACTAATTCATTAAGAGGTTCCTGTGTGATCTTTACTTCACTTGGCCTTTGTTTCATGCGTCCACTTACTTAACTAAAATAATAAGATAACACTCTCAGCGACACTCGATTTTCATTGATTACAAACTGCTGAAAAGTTGGTGTGTGATGAACTGAAGCACATATCCAGTGTTGTTGATGCAGAGGGAACTCTCTGTTGTGTTGTGTCAACGCCGTGCTAAAGAAAAGGCCCTGCCAGATGTGTGTTCTGACTCTCTGACTTGAGCTCATGTGTGACTGAGTTTATTCCTGTCGATTCTGTAAATGAGCAGGCAGCCTGCATCCTAAGTCCCAGTAGGGTCTCACTGCCACTATTGACTGGTCTGTGCATCAGTATGTGTAATACCCAGATGGATCTGGGTGAATTGTTTCTGACACCATCATCACAGGAGAAAACTGGGTTTTTAGACGCACATGGAGTGTGAGTGAGTGAAGTTCAGGAAAAGGTACTTCCTGTTATCTGTTTTAACAAGCTACTGGTAGTGTTCACCTCTGCTCATTGTTGATTATATGTTGTATTTCAGATCAGGTCTAACTGTGTGTGAGTTCCTTTTGGATCGCAATAAATAAATAAATAAATAAATAAATAAATNTCTCTGTTGTGTTGTGTCAACGCCATGCTAAAGAAAAGGCCCTGCCAGATGTGTGTTCTGACTCTCTGACTTGAGCTCATGTGTGACTGAGTTTATTCCTGTCAATTCTGTAAATGAGCAGGCAGCCTGCATCCTAAGTCCCAGTAGGGTCTCACTGCCACTATTGACTGGTCTGTGCATCAGTATGTGTAATACCCAGATGGATCTGGGTGAACTCTATATTGTTTCTGACACCATCATCACAGGAGAAACTGGGTTTTTAGACGCACATGGAGTGTGAGTGAGTGAAGTTCAGGAAAAGGTACTTCCTGTTATCTGTTTTAACAAGCTACTGGTAGTGTTCACCTCTGCTCATTGTTGATTATATGTTGTATTTCAGATCAGGTCTAACTGTGTGTGAGTTCCTTTTGGATCGCAATAAATAAATAAATAAATAAATAAATAAATGAATGCGTGGTTTAAGTGGAAAAAAAGTGTGTTTTATCTTAGCACATCGGTTATGTCTAGTTTAGTCACTCAAGTATTTAACTCATCTACTTCATCAATTTGTTTGCACAGTAAAATAGCTGATAATGACCATAAAGAGTTGATGCGTCCCCAGTGTTCAGAGAACCTAACAGATGGCTTCAGACAGCCAGGGCCTGGCAGAGCTGCAGCAGGAGCCCTGAGGCTGGAGCCCTGAGGCCGGTCCATTCACCGTGCTCGATCCATCATGACACCCATCACAGTCAATCACAGCGGTGTTGTTAAGCTTCCAGCATCCAATTAGAGGAGATTAGTTTCTAAGAGTCTTACAATGACCATGCAGCTCCTCACCATGTGTTTCCTCCTCAGAGATGGATTGCAGAGGAGCTGGCACTGATACCACTCCTTGTCCACATCACCATGGCCTTTCACCTGCATGCTCTGTGCTGTGGTGCACAGAGGACTTAGCATGGATGTTAGAAGGCCTGTACCAGAGACTATGACAGATTGTACATGCTGAAGCCAAAGCTCTGGTGTCACTGTCACTGATTTGTGGCAGCAAGCAGCACTAAAGTGACTGCACACCACACCAGGCTTACTTATGATACGAAGTCATTAGATTCATAATTTATGAATCAGTTATAATGATTAAAAAGAACTTGCTCAAAATGTATTGTTAAAGAGCTAAATCTGAAACAATTCACCCCCAGATTAAGGGTTTATAACTAGGATGAAGACTTCTCATTGCTCACTATGTTTCTCAGTTGATATGAGTAAGTATAGAGTTATGGTGAGGGGAAAAAACAACAGAGAAAGAGTGTAAGTAAATGTAAGAAGCTTGCAAGATGGAAGCTCATAGCAGCAAGTCTATTGTTCCCACTTTTAGGCTGGCCTTCGACCTGAGCCATGGCAGAATGATGGTAACTGTGTTAGTATGAGCTGAGATGTCTGTATGTACACACAGTGTGCATTAGATTCATGTGTTCAGTGTACAAATACAGGTCAACTATTATCTAGGAGTTCCTCACCTGTATTCACCTTCCACTCCGTGCTCATGTGAAGAAGCTGAAGGATTGCTGGTAGCACTTCTGTACTAGTAAAAGAGCTTCATGTTGTCAGAGCTTTGCTCTGTTTGGCTGAATGGATTTCATGGTGTTGACATTAGTTCTTGAACCTGATCTCACAGCTATGCTGCTCTGAAGATGGGCCGACAATATACGGATTTGGCAGACTAATTTTAGAATTAGGCAGAGTTTCTGCCAGATTAGATTAGATTAGATTAGATTAGTCATTCCATAGAGTGCTGAGGCAACAAAGTGCAGTTTAGCATCTAAGCAGCAGAAAAGTGCATTGAGCTGTAAACATGGGTGAGGGTATATGTGGCTTGTCAATTTAATTAATAAAGTGCTCTGTCTGTCGGATATGATTAGATAAATACAATAAGAATAGTATTAAGAATATGACCAGAGTGAAATTACTGCTCTAAAATTCACAGCTATCACCAGAGTGCAGAGTTTATCAAGGCAGCAGTTAAACTGAAAAGCTCCTGAGCCTGCTGGTCGGACAGCGCCTTCCAGAAGGGAGGCAGCAGACAGCTCCAGACCAGGCTGAGAGGTGTCCCTGTCGACTGGAGAACTGCTGCTGCTTTCTTCTCCGACACAGATGATTAGACAGATAGTTGCCATACCATACTGTGATGCAACAGCTGAAACAGCAGTGGATTGTTTCCAGCAGTGGAGCGACCCAGTCTGACCCTGTGTTCACTGGCTCAGAGGGAAAGTCTGTCGTCACTACCTACATCAAAGGTCCACATGACACCATGGTGATGGTGATTTGAAGGGATCGGAGGAAATAGACAGGGCTTGTATTTATGCTGAATTTGTGATGGGCTACATCAAACACTGCCATATGCTGTCACACCGAGCCGCCTCACTCACTGGAACCAGATCAAACCCATAATGCACTTGTGTTCTGTCGCTGTGCTTTTCTGCCAACTCCTGGTGTGTGATGAGTAGAAGAAGCAGCATTGTCCACGAGGTAATAACTAACCAATGACAGGTAAAGGCTGGTGGTTGTTTGTGACAACAGGGCAGGTTTTACTGGTCCAGGTTTTGAGATATGTGCATGGGATTTTTGCCTCGTCCTTAATTCTGTGAGTCTTTCACAGGGTTTGTTAATTAGGTTGATTCTCTCATGTAAAACCACAAAATGTAATTTCATCATCATGTCTTCAACTGAGAAAGGATTCATGAATGGGAAACAGAAGATATGAGTCATCAGTGTAGCACAGGTGAGGTGTAGAAAGCATGATACAGATCATTTGAGGTGATTTCATAAAGGAGCCTGAGACGATATTGGCTTAAGTCCAGATCTCTGCAAATCCTGGAACCAGCCGTACAGAGATATGTGTGAAGGACAGATTAGAAGAAATGTCCTCCTTGAAGAATATTTCCAGTGCTGCAGTGCAGACTGTCTCTGCTGTCATTACCATGTTAGTGAAATGCTGTTCACTGTCATTACTCTATGTGAATGTGTGGTGAGAAAAAGAAATGCAGACAGACATTCTTTGAATTCCAGCAGCCACACAAGAGAACCATACCAAAGTCAGCAATTTGCAACATGGCCTGAGCGTATCTGTCCATACAGACAGAAGCCCCCCGAAGACAGGAACTGGTGCTCGTCTCAAAGCCATATTATTGTCTGTCAGAGAAGATGGGTTGTGTGGCTTCCTCTCTTGGTTTCCTCTCCAGGAATCAGCTGAAAACCTGTGGTTGTATCTCTTTCCATGTTCTTCTGAGCTGATTTCATAGCTCTGCGTGTGTGTGTGTGTGTGTGTGTCTGTGTGTCTCTCTCTCTGTGTGTGTGTTTGTGTGTGTGTGTGTGTGTGTGTGTGTGTGTGTGTGTGTGTGTGTGTGTGTGTGTGTCTGTGTGTGTGTGTGTGTGTGTGTGTGTGTGTGTCTGTGTGTGTCTGTGTCTGTGTGTGTGTGTGTGATTTTGTTACCTGTTGGGGGTCTTGTCCAGTATACCCACCGACCTTGTCAGGAACAGTAGTTTATGAAACCTGGTTCAAATGCAACTAAACATCATTTGTGAGCTCGTGGTTCGACCTAAGGTGTGGACTGATGTTAGGTTAAAGTTATGATTAGGGTTTACATTGACTTTCATTCATTGTGGAAAGACTAGCCCAACGTCTGAACAAAGATAGCTGCACAAACACGCGTGTGTGTGTGTGTGTGTGTGTGTGTGTGTGTGTGTGTGTGTGTGTGTCTGTGTCTGTGTCTGTGTCTGTGTCTGTGTGTGTGTGTGTGTGTGTGTGTGTGTGTGTGTGTGTGTGTGTGTGTGTTCAGTCAGTAATGAGCACACATGACTCCCTCCCTCATCTCCCCATAGTGAGTCCAGGGAATCTCTGGGGGCATGATAAGATTTGGGGGTAGAGGCCTAATGGACCTGCTCATATAAAGAACACAGTTTGCCGTCAGTGTGCTCAGACTGGAAAAAAGTGCGATGTGGGGGTTGAGAGTGTAAGGTGTGTGTTTGTGCATGTGCAGTTGAAGCAGAAGGAATTCCTCGCTCCTTGTGCAGAGTGCAGTGTGTGGCTGGGGGATTAGAAAGCTGCCTTTGTCTGAGAGCTGCAGCAGGTTGGAGCTGGGTGAAGGGCTCAGGTTGCTGCTCGAGCAGTGACTCGAGGGGAGAGGAGAGACAAGAGGAAAACTGTCTACAGGCATGACGTCTCAAAGGTGCTGTGTGTAGTATTTCCACATCAATCAGTCAGTAGCATGTTCACTTCAGATGCTGGTGTCAGGAAACATCATCAAGACACATCGCCTCTTCTGATTTCATAGAAAATCAGGAATCCACTTTGTTCTACAGTGCAGAGATTTATTATTTCACAATAACAGCTAAAATAATTTTATTACTATGATTTATTTGTCAAGAATATTGAGCAAATATTGTGACACATAACTCACAGGTCATGTTATAAGTTATGACTTCCAGTTGATTATTATGTTCAACAACCTGTTGAAAACATGAAGTGACCAGTTCAGGAGGATTTGAAGCAAGAAAAGCAGCAAATTGTAACTATTTTAAAGCTAAGACCAGCATATTTGTAGTCTTTTACTTGATTAATTAGGAATTCATTGTCAACATAGTGATTTATTTTTTGAGCTGCAACAATTGGTCGATTCATTGATTAGCTGATCAGAAGAAAATGAATCTGCAGCTCTTTTGTCATTTCAGTTATCTTTCAGGCAAAAATGTCAAACATTGGCTGATTCCAGCTTCCTACATGTCAATCTTTGTCATTTATGAAAGTAAATAAAGGCTATGGACTGTTGGACTGAAGCAATTTGAAGATGTCATTTTATAGATTAAATGATTAATTGATACATCAATAATGAAATTGATGAGGATTACTCACAGCCCTATATATGTACAGTGATGGGAATAACAGCGTTAAAATGAACGGCGTTATTTTTTCCACTAATCAGTAGTAATCTAACTAATTACTGTTTCCATCGTTACAATGCTGATATGGTTACCCACATTTAAATGGGCATTTAACTATAGGCGTATCTTAACGATGACCATGCTGATCAATGGTTTGAGTTTCCATCGATTTGATTGGATCGTTGATTAACCAATTGATGGATTGATCAGATCGATGGATCGTTACACTCTGAACTATGAAAAGTTAGGTGAATGTGAATATGGGATTTGCTGTAGTAGTCGATTAAACTCTTCTCTTTAAGGTCATTGTCCACATGTTGTCTGCTTGCTTCAGAACAGTCTGACAGTTCAACAATGCGCTCGATTATAAAGAAGCAGCAGTTGTGTTTTCACGTGTAGCATAGCTCAGATTAATTGCATTCTTAGACAATGAATCTTTGAGGTCCAAGGTTGGCAGCCCAGCCGAGAAGAGCCTACATTCCCGAGGCTACAGAGGAAAAAGAAGGCCACTGGAAACTCATTCGAGCTGTGGAGCATGGGGCTGACTTTGTGCTGACTGGACTCTGTCCCTGATGTCGTCGTCTCGCTCTGAAGAGGTGACTCATCATCCTCCAGTAGTTCACGCTGACTGAGATGTGAGCTGTGCCCAGCTGTAGACCAGCAGCTGCTTCTCGGATTCTGCAGTCTGACAGTGTTGCTCTGACACCACTACCCATGTGTTTGTTGTGGTCATCGCTCTCAGTGTCTTTAACTGGCAGCAGCTTGTTGGCCGCGACATTTAGCTGGGCATGAGTCATCTCACAGCTCCGGAGAGTATCCACATCAGACATCTTCAATAATTGACATGTCAGTATGAGCTGCTGTTTAATAATGCAGTAGTGTGATGACAGGCTGCAGTCTGGACAACACTGCTGCTGCAGCTCTCCGGCTGCCTGCTTCAGTATCCACTGCAGAGACAGAGTGAGGAGAGGAAGCAGCCTGTCTAAACTCCTCGCCTCCAGCCAAATATTCTTTGACTCAACACTTGATAATGATATCTATCATGACATGTCTGCTCACTCCCCACATTTACCCATCAGCCCCCTCCTTTCTTCTCTCTCTAACCTGTGCAGACTGTCTGCGAGTGCGCTCAGTTTTTCCATCTCCTCACTCGTCTCTCTGCTCCGCTTTCCTCTGCGGAAAGAGTCGTCTCACCAGATCCAGAGGCCATGACGAGGCAAATCCTCAAACCCTGCACTGGAGCTGGTTTCACAATCCGTCCTGACTTCCCTCTTCTTGCCTTTTCTCTTTCTGTTGCTCTGTGGAGGAAGAGTACTCTCAGAGAGATATCAGTTTATTAGTCCCACAGCAGGGAAACACAGCCTCAGGATGAGCACCGACATTTCACAGTTTTACTCTTGATGCTTACAGTAGTAGTTGTAGAAGCAGTAGTAACGGTAGTAGCAGTATCAGTACTTGTCAGTCATTTTTCTACGAAGCAAATACTATATTGTAATTTGCATCCTTTTCTTTGGCCAAATCTGTTTCTGCCATCCTGCTACTGAAGTATTTATATACTATAGAAGTGGTAACATATTATTGTAAAGACGGTATTTAGAATGTAGTTTTATGTCTGTCTACCTTCCAGAGCAGATTTGAAGTATTCTGTTCAAATCAAGTCCCAGTCAGTGGAGACAAGCCACAAGTCTCAAATGTTTGCATGTTAATTCACAAATTTTAATATGCAAACGCTTTGTTGCCGTGGGATCAACTCTCTTAGCCAAATCATACACTTCTCCAGCAGCGAGCGATCCTCCTCCAGCCATGTTTGATTTGATGAAATCTCATCTTCAACTCTCTGCTGAATATTGCACCAGTCGATGATAATGTTCTAATTACAGCAGAGAGTGAATGTGAATTAGGTCTGCACGATAATGAATAAACAGATACATATACATATACATGCAATGTGTTGTTTATGTACATGTATAGAAATAATAGTCATAGTTTTCATCATCAGGGCAGGTTAAGTCTGTCCTGGTCGAACAAAACAGCTGGTAGGATTTTAGTACAGATAGATCTGGAGACTACCAGTTTTATGTGTGTGTGTGTGTGTGTGTGTGTGTGTGTGTGTGTGTGTGTGTGTGTGTGTGTGTGTGTGTGTGTGTGTGTGTGTGTGTGTTAAGCATTTCTTACATTAAGACATGGACCAGGTCCACGACATTAACTTTAACTTCAAAGTCTGTGTAGAACTCTTAAATTGTAATGATGTATATGAATTCTGAATTATGTAATATCAAACAGACTTTTCTTGTTCATGAAAAACAAGAATCTTGTGAGTTTTGCACATGTTTGAGTTAATTTTTCTTCCTTGACATTGTGAGTCCTGCACTGTGACTATTGCACACACAGGCTAGGAAGAGTCCGTTTCTTTGTGCATGGTTTGAGAAGCAACATGAAAGTCGGTCTGTGCTTGGACAAGGCATGATATTCTCCCACTTATCTGCTGCATGTTGAGACTCTTTTAATTAGGCTGGGAGCTGAATATGACTGCCATGGGAGAAGTGACCTCTTTTCAGACGATAGTAGCAACAAATTGACTGAATGAAAGGAGATCTTAACTCATTACGGCCATTTTGAAGGCAGGTTCTCAGACCAGGGAGAAGTGCTGGTGTCTCAGAATATCTCTGAGGAAACCCCAGCACAACGATTAATCCATTTGGAAACTGTGTTAGAAAGAGCCACTGTGGCTGGGACTCCAAACCCCATGCAGCTGGTCCTTTAAAGAACAGACTGAAACTTGCCTTTCATTACCTGCCAGTGCCCTCTTTGCTCCCCCAGTGAGACTGTGTCTTTATTGCATAATGACATAAAACATAGTGGTGTAACAGAACATATTTGATCCATGATCCGTGCGACTTCCCTCCCACGATTCGGTACGCATGTCAGCCGCGGATTAATTGCTAAATTTAACCATCGTAGTGTGAAATACTGTTTGACTGCCACTGTTAGTTTTGAAAGTAATCACTCCCTAAGTCTCATTGCAGAGTTGCAGTGAAAAGACTGATCCATGCTGTGTTTTGCTCTGAAGCGCAATAATTAGGTTAGAGGAGAACGAGTGCTTTAAAAAGCTGTCGCTTTCTCCTCCACTGAGGGAAATCCAGACGTGCCAAATACAAACAGACCTGTTGAGGAAATCACAGGGTTGGTTCAATAAACCATAGCAACCTCTTTGTGTACGACTCCATGCTGGAGTTCTGTCACGTCTGCATGGCCACGGCTGACACACTTCACCCTGGTAGCTGTACACGGTCACAGACTGGAGGGAGTAGCAGGAGGAAGCAGAATACTCAGTGTTACTCAGTGGGAGGGAAATTACCAGGGTCTATACAAACCCCATACCCTAAAGCCATCTCTTTAACTAATCTGGTGTCCAGTCCACTTGTGCTTTGTGGATCTGGAGAAGGCGTATGACCGAGTTTCCAGGGATGTTCTGTCGGGGGTGCTGCAGCAGTATGGGGTGAGGGGGTCCCTTCTCAGGCTCATCCAATCCTTGCACGCCCAAAGTGAGAGCTGCGTGTGAATACCGGCAGTAAGTGGGATTTGTTCCCAGTGGGTGTTGACCTCCACCAGGGTTGTGCCTTGTCATCGATCCTGTTTGTGATATTCATGGCCAGGATTTCAAGGCGCAGTCGTGGTGAGCAGGGCTTTCAGGTCGGTGACCGGAGGATCTCATCCCTACTCTTTGCAGTTGATGTGGTCCTGATGGCACCATCAGCCTTAGATCTACAGTCATCACTGGATCAGTCCACAGCTGAGTATAAAACGGCAGGGATGAGGATCAGCACCTCAAAATCTGAGGCCATGCTTCTCAGAAGGAAACCGATGCAGTGCCTTCTCCAGCTTGGTAAATCTCTGCCTCAGGTCAAGGATTTTAAGTATCTTGGGGGTTTGTTCACGAGTGGGGGAACAATAGGGCGCGAGACTGACCGGAGAATCGGCACAAGAACGAGAAAGAACGAGATTGCGGATACAAGCAGCTGAGATGAGTTTTCTCTGCAGGGTGGCTGGGGTCTCCGTTAGAGATAGGGTGAGAAGCTCAGTCATCCGGGAGAGACTCAGAGGGGAGTCGCTGCTCCTTGGCGTGGAAAGGAACCAGTCAAGGTGATTCGGGCACCTGTTCAGGACGCCACCAGGGCACAGCCAGCTGGGAGGAGACCTCGGGACAGAACCAGGACCAGATGGAGAGATGATATCTCCTCACTGGCCTGGGAACGCCTGGTGATCCCTCAGTCGGAGTTAGCCAGTGTCACCGGGGAGAGGGAAGTCTGGGGCTCTCTGCTCAAGCTGCTACCCCCACAACCCGACTTCGGATAAGCGGTTGGCGATGGATGGATGGATGGATGGATGGATGGATGGATGGATGGTGTTTCTTTTCTAATTCACCTTACGCAAAATATGGCACTTTCACTGATAAAGGTTTATGATCCTGGACTTGGCTTTAGAAAAATCAGCATATAATTCATTTTTATCTAAGTACAACCAGTTCACTCTCTTCCATAATGTATTCGGTTTGATTAAGAGTATAAAACAAACAGCATAGATATCATCTGTTTACCTGAGTTGGGATATATATACCAAAACAAAAAAACCCTTTACATGTTTTGGTTAAAGACCAAAAACAGAGCTGAGTGTTGGACTTACATTAAGTACGTCAGCTGGATGCAGACATGACTCCAAATGAATGCTAATGCTGTTCTGTATCTGCTAGGTGTATAAATAAGCAACTATGTACCAACAAGTTCAACATAACAATTTAAGAGGTCTCGGTATGCAAATGTTGACTGTTGACATTCACTTGTTGAACTTGTTTCTGCTGAAGTTACATCAGCTATCGCAGGTTCCTTTGTAGGGAATTCAATTGTAGAGACATTGACTGCAATGATCAGCTTCACCTCTCCTGAATGACGGCAGCAGTTACTTCTGGTCGTTCTAAAAGGCAAACGTGTTTGCATGTCGAGCAGATCATCATCAGACTAATAAAACATGTACAGTAGCTGTTTCTCTTTACTCACTGTGGCTGTTGGACGTTTTCTCTGAGAACAATAAGAGGTTTCTTCCTCGTGAGCCCGGGCTAATGCATTCCCTGGCACCACACCAGGTTCCTTCAACAACAATATTTCATTGGGAAGTAGGAGACCTAATTACAGTCAGACAGCTGACTGACTTTGTTTCTTATGTTCTGTAGCAGCTGTGACGCACAACATGCTATGGCCAGTGTGACTTTGGATGTGGATATAAGCTTATTAGGCAGGAGGGTCAGAGATCAGAGGGTCTCATAGGAACTGATTCCACATATATCCAGTTTGTTTAGTGAGCCAGTGGAGACAGATCACAGCTCACTCCTGGCATCTGAATGTGTTACAAATGTGTCTTGAGTCAGTGATGGGAAGGTGCAACTGTGCACAGAACATAAAAAGGTTATTGTGTTTCTGGCTTTGAGTTTTTGCTGAATACAAATAATGCAATGTTTGTCTCACTTCCACTTGTATCCAGCAGGCAGCCATTTTCTCCTCATCATAGAAGTCATACAGCAGGAGTTCAAATTGACTCTAAAAAGTTTTGCCCATTACTGAAACCTTGTAAGTCAATGTTTGAAAAGATCCATCTTTGAGGAGAATGGCACCTGTAGTCAGCTTGGATTTATAGCAGTAACGGTGGATTCAGTCATGGCAGCCAATATAAAAACTGTCCACAGACTCTGCTCTAACCACTGCTGTGCTTCTAACACTTCATCTGTGGAACAGTGACAGACAGGTCCCAGAGTGTCATCATTTATTAGAAAAATCACATCGTCTGTTGTTGTGGTTTTGTTTTTGTTTTTTTCAAATTACTAGGACTCCATTCAATATTTTTTATTGAAAAATCTGCTGTGTGTATTCCAAAGTCAACAAAATAAATAGGAGAAAATGTTGGCATACTGAACATATAATAAGACCATGTTATTTTAGCCTGGGTTTGAGACACCATACAACCACGTCCAGCTCCCAGCTTCTCTGATGGAACTCCCTGAATGAAAACACTGGTCAAACAGTGAGCAGCACCATGTGTTGCATTTACAACACTTAGGAAACGACACATCCTCCCCAAGTCTAGACTACACTTAGTCAGCAGGATTTTTTTTCATTCATCAAAAGACTTGCACTGCAGCTGTCCGAACACAGTGGTGACGAGTCTAAAAACACAATTCAAACTTCACTTCTTTTTTTTTTTTGAACAGAAGTAAACTTCACCAGCAAAAAAGGATAAAACAAAAAACAGTTTTCCTTTCTCCTCAAGCAAGTAAGGAGTTTAAGTTGGCAGTACTTTCACTGTGTGTGCGTTATCTGCCCTGTGTTTGCTTCAGTAATCGGCAATCATCAAACAGTTCTTCTTTAGCATGATGCAATCGTTAGTTGGACTCAGCTAGTGCTCACTTCTTCCACTTAGACATCCGCTTGTTAGATCTTTGGGTTAGCTGATGCTTTGGTCAGTGTGTACTAGAATGAGAGTCATGCTTCGGTTCAAACCTTGGTATTGACATTATGCTGGAGAATGTTTGAGTTTGCACAACAGAACAAAATGCATTCATTTTGTTCTGTTGTGCAAACTCAAACATTCTCAAATGTAAACATGACTAGATCAATCTTTCGTTGACTTCACTGATACTCAAGTGTTTGTGACATCTTTTGTTGACTTCACTGATACTCGAGTGTTTGTGCACACTTATTTGATCAGCCATTGTAGTACGTTGCTGCTTAGCACACTTTGCATTGCAGATTGAATAGACGGGCAAATGTTCGATACAAAGACATAACAGGACTTAGATGAAACACAGGCTCAGTCTCATTGGTCAGTGTTGCTGTACTTTAACAGAAATCCATAACTGGCCTAACAGCAGATGAGAAGTGATGAGTTCATGAGAAAAGCTTGGCTGAGCTAACAAACAACATGATCCAGTGGAACTGCCACATTCATGTTGGAGCCCTGTCCAGACAGAGACTGTCATTAGATTGGATCAAGCTGATCAGGCTAACAAATGAATTTGCCCATTTTAAGTTAATGGTTTGTGTGTTTCCCTTAGTTCAGGACTCCAGGTAAAGCATGTTGACATCCATCCTTATTGTTTGTTGACTGTGGTTAAATAGTGTCCACCAAGGCTCTAATGTGCACACGTTTTTTCTTCTCTTCGGTGTGTGTGTGTGTGTGTGTGTGTGTGTGTGTGTGTGTGTGTGTGTGTGTGTGTGTGTGTGTGTGTGTGTGTGTGTGTGTGTGTGTGTATAAATGGCCTCTTCTCTCTTCTCCTGCATGGTACCATCCAGACAGTACAGAGCTCTGTAAATCCAGTTAGTGGAAGCACCATCCCCCCCCCCTTCATGAGTGCTGCCAGGCAACCTGCTGCCCTAACCCTGGGCTGTGATGTAACAGTGTTAGCCTCCAGTGTGTCTCCCCACACTGTCACTGTCAGGATGTGTCTGTCTTTGGCAGGAGGATCCACCATGACATCCACCACAGGCCAGCCAAATTCAAGAGTTTGCTCTCGACTCCTGATTGCACGTGTTGGGAATTGGGTGCCAGTTTGCGAGGCTTTCAACTTGAGGAATTATTGCAGAGTGAGCTTATTGTACTTTGAGTTCACAGGCCAAGACTTTACATTTTTGCATGAACCAAAGGGAATCTGACTTGATCAGCTTTAGTTGGACAAGGCTGAGTTTATCACCTCAGGAAAATAACACTGTTGGTGAATTCTGAACAAATCTGGGTTGTAGGCAGCTTTCGGGTCAAGAAAAGAAGTTTAGGAGCCACCAGCACTAAGTAAAGTTCAGACATATGTACAACATGTCAGAAGAACCAACTGATTTGGATTAAAATACATGGACTAAACATCTAAAATCGCCCAATCAACAACTCTTCTCTAGATTCAGATGCAAGCGAAGACGCGATAGTTTGTGGAAATGGACATGAATAGTTCTGTTCACTGTCACCTGTCAGTGGTTGTTACATGGCTGCTGGGTGTATTTTCCCAGGCCTTCTCCATGCATCACTGGTGACATCTGGACCATAAGCCATAACCATCAGCGTACAGCTGTTGCCCCATTTACCTGGGGGTCGGACGGCCTCGCTGTCAGTGGGATCAAACAGGTACAGGGTTGTAATTAGTCCCCCCTCCCGCCATCCCCCCTGGGCAGGCCACAGGGCGAGGGGGGCTGATCACTGTACGCAGGTTTCCACCCTGCATCTGAGCTCCCCAAACAATCAAGAGCCTGTTCCACCTTCTCTGCTGTCTCTCCAGGCCTTCTCTCCTCTTCATTACCCACCAGTGCCTGTGCTCCATTCACAGGTCAGACTCAGTAAAACATGGTGCTGTTTGGATCCATGGTCATGATAACTCCTCAATGAGGACACGCACATGTCAAGTATTTACATCTGCCACCACTTTGATGAAGCATCACTGGGAGCAACAGAATGGATCTTTAGATTCTGTGAAGTGAGAGACTCTGTGGGCGACACTGTTGTCTGTTGTCTGTTGACGGTGTCTGTTGTCTGTTGTCTGTTGTCTGTTGAAGGTGTCTGTTGTCTGTTGAGGGTGTCTGTTGTCTGTTGAAGGTGTCTGTTGTCTGTTGAAGGTGTCTGTTGTCTGTTGTCTGCTGAAGGTGTCTGTTGTCTGTTGAAGGTGTCTGTTGAAGGTGTCTGTTGTCTGTTGAAGGTGTCTGTTGACGGTGTCTGTTGTCTGTTGAAGGTGTCTGTTGTCTGTTGAAGGTGTCTGTTGTCTGTTGAAGGTGTCTGTTGTCTGTTGACGGTGTCTGTTGTCTGTTGAAGGTGTCTGTTGAAGGTGTCTGTTGTCTGCTGAAGGTGTCTGTTGTCTGCTGAAGGTGTCTGTTGTCTGTTGAAGGTGTCTGTTGTCTGTTGAAGGTGCCTGTTGTCTGTTGTCTGTTGAAGGTGTCTGTTGACGGTGTCTGTCATTTTCATATACTAGCAAACCAGTTTTTCTCTGTTTACTCCAAACACAGTGGAAATGTGAAACGTCCTGCTCTGGCTGTGGGAGATCCTGCTGTCTGCTTGTGTTCTCAGTGTATTTGACGTGTCCATGTTTTAGATAGAAAGATCTTGTTCTGCCCGTTCAGCCTTTTAGCTGTTGTGTTTTGAGGTGGTGGAAGGTCACACGTTTCCCTCTTCAGGGAGAGCATCTTCCGTCTCTTTTCTCCTCTGTGTCTTCAGTCATCCTCCTGAGGATTTAAGGGCTTCTGACAGGATGGAACTGTAGAGATTGTGCCAGGTGCTCGTTCATGCACTTCCTCTCTGAATTCACACTCACTGTGATGAGAGTGGTGAACCTGAACTTCAAAGAGAGATGTGCCTGTGGAGCAGAGGGATTGTTTAGGGCTGGGACTGAGTCTCAGATTATAGGCTTGCAAAAACATATTCACTTTCAGTTGTTGATTGTGTGTGTGTGTGTAGAAACACTTGTCTCCGAGCTTTCCTACACCCACGTCCCAGTTCCTGTTCTTCCTTTAGCTTCCTTGGGCGGCACTCACTAAATGCTAGCTCCACAGACCAGCAGGACTCCACAAGTATGCCGCTGCTCACCGCACAGCTATAATTACCTTCAACAATAAAAAACAGAAACATTTGACCAATATTGGGTATTTTTCCCTTCGCTTTCATGGAAGGTTTTAATTTAGCTTTTGCCTTGATGTCACAAAGTGCTTCATGCTGTGGATCCGCCCATGGTCGGCTCCTCTGCAGCTGTCAGCTGCTGCTTTCTTCTTCCACTGACAAGAGACTGCTGTGAGCCTGCGGGGACAGGAAGGCCTCGTCCCGGTCACACCTGATCACACTGTGGAAGAACTCCTCTCTCTGGTTTCTCAGGTTCTAGTGGTGAACAGCTGCAGTGCTGCAGTGACCTGTGTGGGACACTGTATGGACTGGAACTGAACTGCATGTGATCCTGTACAAACTATGGTCACTTCAGTCGTATGTGAGGTCGAGTTAATCAGTCGTTCTGCTCAGCTTCAGGAGGAGAGAGACTCATCTTTTCTAGCTTTACGATCTGTGGTGATGATAAGTGGAGCTGTCCTCTGCACCAGGAGCCTCTCTGGATCAGGAGCCTCTCTGGATCAGGAGCCTCTCTGGA
>JBBMOC010000179.1:0-37468 GCA_037975185.1 Centropyge bicolor | reverse complement strand
GTGTAGACCACAGTTCACCGGTGTATACCACAGTTCGCCGGTGTATACCACAGTTCGCCGGTGTAGACCACAGTTCGCCGGTGTAGACCACAGTTCACCGGTGTATACCACAGTTCACCGGTGTATACCACAGTTCACCGGTGTAGACCACAGTCGGCCAGCAGCAGTGATCTCCTCCCTCTGTCGTTGGCCACTGGACAGACATGAGCTGATTCCACAGTGTTCCAGTCAGAACGAGACAAAGAGCATCAGGATGATACATGTTAAAGGACAGTGTGCAGCTTGACTCTTACTTTATAATACTGTATCCGTCATTTCTCTCAGCAGTAGTAATGCTGTCATCACTGAGTTAATAGACAGGTCAAGAAGCTCGAGCAGTCAGACGATGGAACAGGTTGTAAACAAACCTGTAGGTGAGACAAACTCCTTTGGAAGAGAAAACAAACACAACTCTGTCAAAGTCATGATTTGCTAGAATCCTGTGGAGCCAACTGCTGCTTGGATTTTGATGTGTATGTATTCACACAGCGGTGGTACTTGGTACAAAAGGACCAGAGCACATCGAATGGTCTGGACTCTGAAACACAGATAAGCAAGTTTCCATTAGCTGCAGGTGTTATGGATGCAGCATGAAGGGGCCAAGTTTGTGCAGTGCATCACAAATAATGAAACCACTGGAGGTGTTAATGATGAATGAAAAGGTGTTTTGGTGCTTTGTCATCATTACTAGTTAATATTAGCGAGGTATAGACTGGAGAAAAAATATGTCATTTCACTGTGCTCTCCATTAGTTTTTATTAGCTCTCTGGCATGTCACACACTTCAGTGATGATTGGATCTTCAAGCACTAAAAAAATGTACTTTAATGATCACTGATCACTTCTGCAGCATTGTTATCTCTCTCTGTGTGTGTGTGTGTGTGTGTGTGTGTGTGTGTGTGTGTGTGTGTGTGTGTGTGTGTGTGTGTGTGTGTGTGTGTGAATGGGTGCATGTACTGCAGAGTGTGTAGATATTTTCACTTCATTATGAAACTGAGAGGCCACTGTCGTCTGAGTCCTGAATAGAAAACACTGCATGGAAGTGATGAACCAAACTGTGAAAATAAGACCTAACTGGAAGTTTNAAACACTGCATGGAAGTGATGAACCAAACTGTGAAAATAAGACCTAACTGGAAGTTTGTTTTTGTGCCTGACAAGAAGGGATGTGTCCAGTAATTGGTTAAATTATTAATTAATAACATAGATTGAATTATTGTATGGAGTTGTGTTTTATTTGTGTGTATGAAACGAGGGTCCAGACAGACAAAGGGCCCCTGAATAGAAACAGGTGTACCCCTGGTATCTGTAGTTAGTAGTAGTACAGTATCAGAAGTACTAGCAGCTGTTATAGACCTGACTTTCCTGTGGAGGTGATGACCCATAGTTTCAATGTGTTTCATCCTCAGCTGATGGAAAGGAAGCATCAGACTGAACATACTGACTTCAAAGTGTTGCCTTATCTCGACGGAAGTGAAGCAAGTGTCTGCTTCTGCTTTTCCTGTGTGCTGAGTCATTGTGGTCCTCTGTATGTACAGAATGACACCTCTGTGTTCTTTCAGTAGAGATGATGATGTGCTCCGACACACACACACACACGCACACACTCTGCGTCACCCTGTGCTGTTAGTGCTGCTGACTCTATACATAGAGGAAGCTGTCGTACTATAGAAAAAAACTTCACTTTTTCCTCCTCACTTTTGGAGAATAGAATATTTTAGATGGTTTATTTTTATGACTTTGTGTATATGTGATGCTACTGATTATTGATAATATTGGTACCTTGATGTAATTGTCCTGGTTATGTATGCCTTGTTTTTCACTTGTTTTTACATGGCAGCTTGAAGACGCAGGCGTCGGCACTAAGCACATTCATTATCTGCTGTTTTGATTAAATGAATAAAAAGCAGTGTGTGAGTTATGATTTATTGATCATGAAGCCAAGCCCAGCCTCTCTCCTTTCCTCTTTTGGTCTTATAACATGTCCTTGGATTCAAAGAGTGCCTGATCTTTGGATCCCTGCAGTGGTGAAGGAGCTCCTCAGTAGTTCTTCTAATGCTGGTCCAGCCATGGTGGCGTGTGAATGTTGGATTGTTGGATTCGGAAACTTACTAAATTGGTACAATCTCCCCAAACTGTGGAAGGTGTGGGGAGGGGGGGGGGGGACTTCATGAGAAACTTCACAGAACTATGCTGGCTTCCTACAGTTCATGTGGCATTCTTTTTTTCGTCCTATGTCCAAATGAGCCTTTTGTTTTTAGGCTCTTTAGGTTTCTCTGGCTCCTCTGTTCTGTGTTGTGCAGTTGTCTGAGCTTTGTCTGTGGATTCTTGTGCTTTTAGAGGACTTCTTTTCAACACTCCACCACTGACAGCAGGTCTTAGTTCATTAAGAGATAAGTGAGATGCTGTGGTTAGTGACACTGGGAGGAAGGCTCTTCTTACTGTAGACTCTACATGAACACATACAGATATGACACATACACATACAGATGGTATTTCTGTACTCACACAGATGCTGTTAGTGATTGTACGGAGAGCTGTTGCACCAACATTAACTGGGACTTCAGAGATAAGCTTTTAATAAGCTCTGTGCTTTTTCTGAAACCCTTTTTTGAGCCACTCTCAGTGTGTTTGGATGTGACATCAGCTGTCTCTGAGGCCTCCACTGACATCCTGCCTGTCCTCCAACAAGCTTCCACTTCGTCACAGGAGATCAAAGGAGAGCTGGCTTTGTTAATGACTGGTAGATGAGGATTTCAGGCTGACACCTGATCAGGAATCCGGTAGGTTCCATGAGTCCCCCAGGTGGGAGGATATCTGGGGCTGTGTCATGACGATGTAATAGTGAGAAGACATGTTGCTTTTCTAATCTAAACCTAAGACTTGATCTCAGTTTTAATAACTGTTTCAGAGTTTTTATTGCCAGAATTCTAGTTGTGTTTTTCTATGAGAAATCCCAGAACTTTTTTCGCTCGGCCTTGACTCTCTTCTGTAATTGAGTCATAACAGTGCGTATCTCCCATCTCTCCCTGGGAGCCTGAACTAAAGAAGAAAGAAGACATCTGGATCGAGGGAACAAATGGCCTTTTCTGCTCCCTGTCACCCAGTCCTGTCCAATCCTCTGTGGACACACCAACCAAAGGCCCGTTCACATTCCTCCTTTATTAGTGCTCTCAGCATGCGGGTGTAATAAGAGCTCACAT
The DNA here is from genome assembly GCA_037975185.1 of Centropyge bicolor. NCBI lineage: Eukaryota > Metazoa > Chordata > Actinopteri > Pomacanthidae > Centropyge > Centropyge bicolor. Next base: position 34,228 of record JBBMOC010000179.1, on the reverse strand, counting down.
CCAGTGGTAACACCCAGTCATAATGGCACTTATCTAGATGATCGTTGTCTTGTTGTAATGAGCAGCACATAAAGCCTGACCCAGAGGACTCATCACACACTGATTTATGACTGCCACTGAAATGGATTAAATATCACGGAAAATAACGTGAGACTGTGCTTCACATTGCTTCACCCTGAAGGCTTCAGTATTTTTAAAAAGACTCATTCATTTCCTGAAAACAGCTGCCACTGTAGTTTCTAGTGGACATTATTAAGAGGAGGAATGTGTGCATGTGGTGGGGTATTAATACAAGTAATAATGATAAACTTCATTTGTACTTCACCTGTCTTACAAGCAATACAACTCAAAGTGCTTTACAACCAAGAATTGAAATGTACCATGTACTTCACATAATACAACATGGAATTAATATAGATAGAAAATCAATGTAAAATAAAGTGGAGAATAGAACCACTTAATGATAATGATGGTAAAAATAAGATAATGATGAACATTGGTGGTAAATTAAACCCACTGAATAATGATAATAATGATATTAATAATAAAGTTAAAATACAGATGATAGAATGTATAAAGTGAACCAGAACACATTATTCTACATGAAGAGCAGCAGTGCAACTAGCTGTGGAGGCTGAAGCAAAGAAATTAGTTTTTAGCTTCTTTTTTTGTTTGTTTGTTAAATATTTCGCGAGCTGGCTTCCCTCCTATCTACAGGTAGTGTGTTCCATGGCTTCGAGGCATCGTATCCCTCTTTGTCTTTGGGCTGTTGCTGTGAAGCTCTAATAAACAGCAGATAACAGATGAGAAGATAAGAGATAATCGCTGTGTTCTTGATGGTTAATAGTAGTAATATAGTAATAAGAGTGAGGGAAACATGTGGCTCATTGATGTGTTCTTGATAGTTTATGGTCTGTGGCTCAGAGGGAGAAGACCTGTCAGGCTCATAGACGATGACTTGTACAGTAGGTAACTCTGAGTGCTGATATGTGGCCGACATCTGAACTGTGACAGGAGCTGACACAGCAGTCACTTACACTTACAGCATAGACTGTGTTATGGTCTTAATGTTTTAGTGTGTTCATATCATGTATACATTATTTAAATACTGGTCTTGTGCCACCGTCTTCAGACTGCAGTGTAATATATTTAAAATGGAGGAATTAAAAAAAACAAAATTCTAAAATGTATTACCAAACAAGAACAAAGTGTGAAAGCTGGGCTTTAATGTAAAAACATGTATCATTGGTTTTAAGCTACAAATTTGACAGCAGTTTGATAAATCCGGGGCAGAGGTTTGTTGTCATGGAAACAGCGGCGTGTGGTTGCTGGACGAGGGGATCGTCTTACTCAGTAGGTCAGTTCAGTCTAGATTTCTCCAGCTGGTCTGTGAAGTGGGGATCTGTGCCAATGAGTGAATCATCAGACTGTCAGTGACCCTGCTGGAATATATACGGAATAAATCAATAGTAAATTCAACTGCCAAAGATTTTAGATACTGACATCAAATGATAAATGCTTTCCTTTTTGAACTTTTTCACTGAGGCTGCTGCTCAGACAGGGTGTCAGTCGTCTCCAGCAGCAGCAGAAACACTGAGCAGAAAAGGCAGTTTTCAGAATGGACACAGTTCAGACAGTGCAGTGTAACGGGATTGCATAACGTCAGATAAAGTCATTGTGATTTACATGTGGTTTTGCTCCAGTAAACTGACAGGAACATGTCGGCTCTTGCATCGTAGCCTTGTGGGCATTTCTCCATAAGAACAACACAGCCAGCTCACTCACAGTGTTCTGGAGAAACGACTGCAAAAGATAAACATCTGGTCACTTTCCAACGGAGAAAACAGGAGAATAATGTTGGAAATGGACTGTCTCTGTTTCAGCAGTTTGGAGCCCACCAACTCTGATGATGTTGCTTTGAAGTGCACACGAACAGTTTTCTTCATGGTCATGTGCTAAATGAATGAAAGTGATATATGTTGATGCTGTGAGCTGTTCATGACATTAACAAAGGAAAAGTGCTTGTTTTGTTCTCAGCCTGCTCTCTGCCTGTTGTCTGTCTGTTCTCAGCCTGCTCTCTGCCTGTTGTCTGCCTGCTCTCAGCCTGTTGTCTGCCTGCTCTCTGCCTGCTCTCTGCCTGTTGTCTGCCTGTTGTCTGTCTGATGTCCCGGCCTGGCCCTGTTAAACCTGCACCTTGTCTTTGTTTGGTGCCTCATCAGAGGAATTCAGACCACAGATCTGACTTTCTCTGCAGCCCCCCCCCCCCGCTGCCTCGTTAGTCATCAGTCACTGAATCGCTCCTCCGGCTTCATATGTGCATTATATTTTCCACTCTTGTTTTGACGAACCTGGCCCCTTGTTTGTTTATGATTTGAACTGGTTTAACCAACCTGTCATTAAGATTCCTGTATGAAGGCATTCCTACAGAATTCCCAGGGACTTAATGCAAGTCCAGACCCACAGTGTCTTTGTTGTCGTTACAGAATGGCATTGGAAATGTTTCAGATAGAAATGAAAATACATTTTATAGTTAAAACACAAATAGACATGAAATAACAACTGGAAAAGTTATAGAGTAAATAAAGTCTGTAATTGGTTTGTGCTGGAGCCACACACTTTTAGACGGGCAGTTTTTAGATGAGGCTTTGCAGCCAAAGAGCTGGAAATATAAACTGTGACTTTTCATTCAGAGTCATTTATTTCATATCACACTTCTGTGAAAATGTCTCCGTATACAGATGTACAGCACATCAGCATCTTTCTCTCTCATCAAATTTCACATCATTAACTTTCTTCTTTAACTCATTTTTCTTTGTTTATCTTCTAATGAGTTGAGTTCAGTTGAGTAGAATCAAGGGAATCAAGATGAGTGTGACGTTGACACTTTGTCAGCTTTCTAACTTCTCCGGTGATAACCTGGTCTCAAGAATCCCAGGGGTGAAGGGCAGCATGCCCCCCCCCCCCAAAGATAGCCTGGCTGTATCATTTCTCTAGTGATCAGACAATACCCTGCTCCGTCCAGCCCTTGACGATTGCAGGAACAGTGAAGGCAACAAAACAGTGAACAGTGAGTGTGAGCGTCAGAGTGTCAGCTTCCACACGTGTCCCCACTGGGCCCTTTTAGCTGTCGTCTTTCTGTGTGACACAAGGATGTGATTCAACATTCAGTCAGTAATGACTGGCGTCTCATTACCTCTCCAGTCTCTGAGTCCACATGTGTGAACCAGGGTTTGAAATAAAATGGTTTCACAACATGTACATGAATGGTCAAAGTGCCAAGAAGAATGTGTAGGGTTTTATCAGTTCTTTGGGGGCCAGTGAGACTTGAATGAAACACGGTAGACCAGCAGTTCTCTCTGGCCTGTGCAGGCTCACTCACCAGCAGTCACAGGTTACATGGCTAATATTGATGAAGCCCTGTGGTGTCATGAAGCTGCTGATGGTGCAAGCACCTCCCATCACACACATCAATCCCAGGCCCATTGTGGAGCGATCTGAGGTGTGAGGAGCTTTTCCCTCAGTTGAGAAATTAGTTTGGACAGACCACCCTCATTTACAAAAGAGCCAATTACAGCAGCATAATGCCGTCTCCAATTAGATTTGCATGGCCCGCTCAGAGGCAGGCACTGCCCATTGTCCTGCAGATTAAAGGCAGCCGGAGCGGCAGCCATGCTGCAGCCTCAGGCCTCACTTCCACTGCCTGCACACACTTCCACTGCCTGCACACACTTCCACTGCCTGCACACACTTCCCTGGCTGCATCGAGCCTTCCTGCATCACACACACACACGAGCTTCCATCTGAACATCCAAAGATAAACACCGTCACTTGTACTGCGAGGTGACTGCTAGCAGGCCTTTACTCTCAATCAAAATCAGAACTGAGGCAGGAAAGGTTGGCATATCCTGACTTTTAGTCCTTTAATAAGATAAGATAAGATAAACCTTTATCTATTGTTTTTATCTATTGTTGTTTGTATTGTTTTGTGGCTATGTTGTAATGCACTTTGGGGACCTTTGGGTTATTGTAAAGGGCTATACAAATACAATCTGATTGATTGATTGATTGATTGAATCAAATATGTGTCTAGCTCCAATATCACATGACAGTTTTTACCAAAACATAACTCTATAGGTCATTTTCAGTAGCCCCTCTCTGCCTGATGAATGGCTGTATTGTTCTAAATCCAAATAATGTTAGATTTCTCTTATTATCATATACTTGTTGTCCCGATGACATCACTGTAGGATCATTAGGGCTTATTTTCTCATGAAACTCCTCTAGAATCACACAATCACACAATAATACAACAGTGTTCACAGAGATCTGGATTGAAGATTGGTCGAGTTCCCCCTGAAAGTTGAGCTGGTAGTTTATCAGAGCCACTGTGGCACTTGAACATGTCATTCCTTCAAACAACTCTCAGAAGTCCTTCTTTCAGACTGGAATGTGATTCTGTCACTTAATGAGAACTTGGAATGGGGGGAAATCTTCCCCTGACAAAGATCCACCCCAACCTTTTGTTCCAGTTCTGATGTAATGTCTTTTTTGAGTCACCACCCAAACTCCTACCACTCGTTAGTCAGAACTCATGTCGTTGTACCCACCTAAAACTAGAAGGCAGTTCTGACTCCTTTGGTAATAAAATCATCCAATCAGCAAAGTTAAAACTCTGTTGTGTGGTCACTGCGTGCGGCGAGCTGACCTTGTAGTTTCCCTGCACAGGTGCATGTAGAACAGAACAGAAGAGAAAGGAACATCACAGATTTTCATCCCTGTGTGTTGCTTGAGTTGCTTCAGACGTTTCTCATGCTTCCTCCAGCAGGATGTCCTGAGAGAGTCTGAGGGCTGCCAGGCTGCAGAGGGATTCTCTGTAGACCATCAGTGTCAGGGCATGTGTAATCTTGTGTTGTGTAGCAGTGTGTTTGTTTAGGGTCTGAGGCCCTGTAGGATAATGGTATCACTTCACTAATGTGACCACAGCACAGGCCCTTCTCACGGACTCATTGCTTTGGCATCTCCCTTCACTCGAGATAACTCTGTCCTCTGTCATTCACTCTGTTGTTGCTTTGATAAAACTGTTCCTCTGGCTTTGCTGTGATTATTGTGTTTGTGTTAGCAAACTGAAAAAATACATAGGTCTGTAATGTCTGATAGGGCTTTTACTCAAACACTTACAATATATTTCAACTCAACTCATGAATCTGCTGATGGGGAATTCGACCCCCCCTGCTGGAGCACAGCTCACACTACTTCAGATGATGATTTAAGACAAATATTTGACATTTTTTATCTAATATGTAATTATTTTCCCATATTCAAATGAACGTACAAATATAGAATGAGAGGTTTCCTTGGTGCCCATGCATTCACTGTGAAGCACAACATAACGTCAGCTTCTGCTTCTTATCAGCTCCCACAACTTTCTAACAGCTGAGCTGGAAATGAAACACACAAACCAGCAACTTGTGACTTACCTTTCTCTGGCCTTTGTCAGAGAACCGTTGGAGTTGGCTCAGGGATGTTGTGAGGTCAATGACTGTGAAGAAATCGTACTAATGAGTCATAAGTTGCAGCAGTGACCACAAGAGTGCAGGTCATGCAATTAGGAAGGGTGCTAATGATGGTGAAGCTGCAGGAGAGAGACACAAACATCCTGAGCCATCGGCTGTCAGCTGATGGCCGCTGGGGTTCCCCTGCTGGATCCAGTCTGAGCTCTGCTGGAGGCACCACCGTCAGCTGCAGCAGCCTGGAAAAGTACTCATTCACTTCAATCTCTGTCCCATGACTAAACAAAAACAGACAATATGGCACGTACTGCAAGCGTATGTTTACCAGGAATGTGAGAGTGACAGCTCCTTCATGTTATTCTGATCACAGTTGAAATGACCCTGAGTTGTCCTCATCACCTATTTATATTTATGTCTTCCTACTGATCCATTTTCTCAATCATCATCTCGTCACCCTATCGGCTTAATAAACTAGAAAACAATACAAATCGACAGTGTCTTGAGGAGAGGCTCTGATCAGATCAGTATAAAAACATTTTCCCCTTGTTAGACAGAAGTTTGAAAAACACTCCAACCACAGTGATCATCTGGCCAACAGTCATGTGTTGGCACAAAGAACAGCTCTGTGCTCGTGCACTGGTGCTACAGAGTGATGACTCTTTTACTTGAGACAATCTTTGGCAGAGACTCGGCTGCAGAGAGCACACGAACCCTGCATCGCCTGTTATCAAGTTAATCACAAAATGAATGTTAATTAGCGGCAGCTAGCACCTGCGGAGCTCATCATTTGAGCCATGAAAACGACCATCAGCAGCAGCTGGAAATGAGAAGCTGCTACCTGTCTTGCTGCCTGTCTTGCTGCCTGTCTTGCTACCTGTCTTGCTGCCTGTCTTACTACCTGTCTTGCTGCCTGTCTTGCTACCTGTCTTGCAGCCTGTCTTGCTGCCTGTCTTGCTACCTGTCTGCTCTGCACTGAAAGACTGAGAGATAGCAGTTTTACCTTTGAACGAGCGAATTCTGCCAACCCAGGTGTCTCCACAGAGTCGATCACCTGGAGCATAACAGAACACTGTCAGGTCAAAGTGCAGGCCGGTTTCTGTTGGAAGGAATACCAAACAGAAGCTTCAGTCAGTTGTGGTACATGCAGCGGCCTGGTTTCATGTAAAGGCTGAACCTTCACCTCTGAAGGCACCGCGTGGCTCAAGACGTCCATTAATGACAGGGTTACAGTGTGTTTTGATTGGCAGGCTGCCCCCTCCCAGGTGAACAGGAATGCAGGCTAAAGCCATGGAAAAGCAAAGAGTGGCTCAGGCCGTTCCTGTGATCATATTCAGCTGCAGGTATCACTTTCCCTGGCTCTCAGGCCCATCCTGTCTCGTTCCCTCTATGGCCTGTCCCCGGGGATCCGGCTTGTGGCTGCATTCCAGAGCCGTCCTCTCAAATTAGACTTTCTGGGGGTTGCAGGTTCTGATGGTCCCTTCATTGGGAGTCAACGACACAAATCCTGCCTTCTTGACCACGGCTGAGATGCTGCCAGCTCCAGAGCAGCTGTCCCACTGTTTACACTTCAAGTCTCCTGCGACTGGAGGAACAGTAGGTTTGTGAAGCTCCAGCTCGTCTGCAGTAGAAACTCACTCACTGACTTGTTTTCAGACGTGGACTGCGTTGGGTGCTGTCCAACACAGACCTCGAGTTCCTTCATTTGGAGTTTGCAACATCAGAATACAGAACAAAGAACATTCTACTGGTTTACTGTCAGCCTGTTTACATGGACCTAAACCTGCATTGTGCAGTAGTTTTGGTTGGAGATACTGACCAATGCAATGTGGAATTTCAGGGCTTCCAATGTCCCGAGAATAGACATAACAAGAAGACATTCATTTTTGTCAACTTGTTTTGTAACCTTAGTTTGTAGACAAATCACTGCCAGAGACAGTTTGAACTAATCAGTGTTTGGTGTTGTTATGTTTGGACACCACCTTTTCACAATAAATGTGTGACTATGTAAAACATACCGGCGCTGAATGAAGCAAGGAGTCGACTGTGGGCAAAGTTCTCAGACTTTTCTGCAAGTTCATGTTCTGCTCGTTCAGCAGACAGTCAGTCTTCCTTTCAAGCAGATTTTTATTGCATTGATAGTGAGTATTGTTGTCGTCGACTCGAGTCAAGTCTGTCCTCTGCTCAGAACTACTGTCCACCATGTCGTGGAGGAGCTCAGTGTTCGTCTAAACTTGTTTCATAGAGTCTGTGGTGTAAACTGGCAGCGACACTGAGCAGAGAAAGGCAGAGGCCTCTCTGCCAGATAGTGAGTGGTGTCTTTCTGGTCAAGCCTCTGCATTACTGGACAGAATTATTGGCTGAAATTCCATTCTCAGAACAACAACAATTATCTAATGTACTGACAATGATATATTGGCCATCATATTGTTACATGTCTATTTTTGAATGTTTGAATTACCAGTTGACTACCAGACAATATTCAGGACAAAAATGGCAAAAATGATATTTTCTCTTTGAAGTTGCATGTTGAATAATGAACAGGCCTCAGTGACACTAACACCAATCTGTCTCCTGTCTCCACAGATGCAGCAGCTCTTCTATGAGAACTATGAACCAAATAAGAAGGGCTACATACGAGATCTTCACAACAGCAAGATCCATCGAGCCATCACCCTCCACCCCAACAAGAACCCCCCCTACCAGTATCGCCTGCACAGCTACATGCTCAGCCGCAAGATCGCCGACCTGCGCCACCGAACCATCCAGCTCCACCGGGAGATTGTCCAGATGGGGCGCTATGGAGCGGCCGAACCGAGCCGAGAGGACCTCCAGCTCGGCATGCCGCCCTCCTTTATGCGCTTTCACCCCAGGCAGAGAGAAGACGTCCTGGAGTGGGAGTTTCTGACCGGCAAGTATCTGTTCTCGTCGTCTGACGGTCAACCTCCCCGCCGCGGAATGGACTCCTCCCAGAGGCAAGCCCTGGATGATATCATCATGCAAGTGATGGAGATGATCAACGCCAATGCCAAGACACGGGGACGGGTCATTGATTTCAAAGAGATCCAGTATGGCTACCGGAGGGTCAATCCCTTATATGGGGCAGAGTATGTGCTGGATCTACTGCTGCTGTACAAGAAGCACAAAGGAAAGACCATGACCGTTCCTGTGAGGAGGCACGCCTACCTGCAGCAGACCTTCAGCAGGATCCAGGTCAGAGAGGAGGAGGAGATGGACGCCAGAGCTCTGGCCAGCCACATCAACAAGGAGTCCGACTCCCTCTCCTTTCTGTCCAACTCCCTCAAGATGCTGGTGCCCTTCAAGCTGGCCACCTCAGGCCAGGATCAGAGGGAACCAAAGGAGAAGAAGGTCAACATCTTGGTGCCTCTGTCGGGACGCTATGACATCTTTGTGCGCTTCATGGCCAACTTCGAACGAGTCTGTCTGATCCCCAACCAGAACGTCAAGCTGCTCATCCTGCTCTTCAGCACAGACAACAACACGGAGCGGGTCAAGCAGGTGGAGCTGATGAGGGAGTATCACATGAAGTACCCCCGGGCCGAGATGGAGATCAAGGCTGTCACCGGCTCCTTCTCCAGGGCTCTGGCTTTGGAGGTGGGCTCCTTGCACTTCTCCAACGACTCGCTGCTCTTCTACTGTGACGTGGATCTGCTCTTTACCACTGACTTCCTCAAGCGATGTCGGACCAACACTGCCCTGGGGGAGCAGTCCTACTTCCCCATCATCTTCAGCCAGTACGATCCCAAGGTGGTGTATGCTGGGAAGGTCCCCAGCAACAACCACTACGTCTTCACGTCCAAGACCGGCTTGTGGAGGAACTACGGCTTTGGGATCGTCTGTGTCTACAAGGGAGACTTGGTCCGAGCCGGAGGCTTTGATACCTCCATACAGGGCTGGGGGCTGGAGGACGTGGACCTTTTTAATAAATTTGTCCAGTCAGGGATTAGATTGTTCAGAAGCACAGACACAGGAATAGTGCACGTCCACCACCCCGTCATATGTGACCCCAACCTGGAGGCCAAGCAATACAAGATGTGCCTGGGCTCCAAAGCCTCGTCACACGGCTCCACCCAGCAGCTGGCCGAGCTCTGGCTGGAGAAGAACGACCACGGCTTCAGGAGACTGGCCAGCAATAACGGCTCAGTTAGGACAGCGTGAGAACAGCCGGGCTGCAAACCATCAGAAACTGAACCTGAAGCCGCTGTGTGCTCACTTCCTCCTCTGAGTGGTGTTTTCACTACCTAATTTATTTTTTACTAAAATTAAAGACTTCACATGGATATATTTTGAAAATATGTCTGTTCTTTTTTTTAAAGAAAATATACAGAAAGGCCATGATGAACAATTCATGGACACAGTCTGGGCTCTAGTGTGAAAGTACATGTTTTAATGATGGAGGAATATTGACCAATGTTGTGGTGTGAGCCTGATCACCGCAGGGGCCCGAGGCTCCTGGAGCCTGGTGCCTGTTCTCTGTCAGGACAGTGGGAGGAAGGGGGGCAGGGGTTGTTAATGTGTACCTCAGTGAAGTACACTCTCATGGTCCTGAAATATTCCATTTGTCTCGTGTGAAGAAAACAGACTGGTGTCCATTTAGCAACCCTCAGACCGGCAGTGCTCAAAACATCAACTCAACTCTTGATTGTGAATGTTTACAAAAAAACTGATTCTGAGCAACATTTCAACAATGAAAAACTTAAATCACAGCAACTCAATGATTACTATGGGCCATTTCATTTGATTTCTTTGATTTATTCTTGTTTTCTTTTTCCATTTGCTTTTATGGTTTTGGTAATATGACACAACACTGTTACTGTTACTCCAGGATTTCTTCGTATTTTTCTTTATTATTAATTTCTGTGAACCCAACTGCTGGATTTGATATCTGCAATTCATCCTTTGCTGTCTAATTTATTGAATTTGCAGACTCCATTTTTGACTTTCTGACTGTTGAAATATGTATATTGGAAAGATTGTATAACCTTGTCAGTTGTGGGATAGTTTTTTTTTTGTTGTTGTTGTTCCTTTTCTTAAACTCATTATCACCAAAGAGTTTTGCACAGTCCGCTTTAGGTATCTTGTTGCCTGTGTGTGTGTGAGTGTGTGTGTATGCACACGTACACATGTGTGTGCGTGTGTGTGTGCGTGGTGGGTGGATGGTGTTTTGCAGGCACAAACATGAAACTGGCTGTATAATGAAGAGTAAACACAGAAGCTCTGTCTGTCCCTGAAGTGGGAACCAGTCTGGCCTTGATTCCAGTTGGGTTGACATGGGAGCAGTGCTCTGGTCGGCCAGCTTCAGTCACACATCACTGTCTCTTTGGCTTTTCATAAAATACTTTTTTTTTTATGTTGAAATAGAAAGTGTTGTGGCTGGTCCCAGTCTGCAGAGGTGTGGCTTCAGAGCTGATTCCATTGAGCTGTGATGTAAAAACCCACATTGTCTGGTCCTGTGTTACAGGTTTGAGGGCTGAGCGTTTACTCGTGTCAGAGCTGAACGACTGTCACCTACAGGCTCATACTGTACGTTGTAGCACTCCAGTTGGGTTAATGCTCCTCTTTCAACATTACAGAGTGAGTGGCTGATTTTAAAGACTGATGTAACAGGATGAGTCATTTTTTATTTTCTTTGACTTTTTTGTATGTTTTGTTCTTTCAGCTCTGTCCGACTGGGCGAGGTTTTCTATTTAAAAAGAAATAAAATGGGGGGAAAAGTATCAAAATCTGCTGCTTTGTGGTATTTTTCTCACTTTGCTACAACCCTGATTCCAAACCAGCTGGGATGCTGTGAAAAATGTAAATATATGCAGAAAGCAATCACTAAACTGTGTTTATAGTATTTATTATAATAGCTGTAATAGTTTTACAAAGAGTTCCTGAACCCATGAAAAAATCTCCTCCATACAATCATGTGTGTGTCAAAGTGGTGAATCCTTGCTTGGGAGCCACATCCTGGATCTTTTATACCCAATCATGACAATAATCTATACTTTATTGATCTGACGCTGATGACCCTTGGGGATATTCATTCTCTGCATTTTGCCCATTTAGGATCAGTGGACTGCGATGGTGCAGGGGGGTGGGGGTGGGGGGTGGTCAGGGGTTGAGGGCCTTGCTCAGGGGCCCACAGTGGTGGTGACTGAGACAAGCAGCTGCTACTCACTGTTTCTACCTCAGCCCCTTGCCAGTCCAGGGACTTGAGCCAGCTGCCCACCGGTTACAAGTTCGCTTCACAAAACACTCGGCCACCACTGCCGCAGGTTGATACTATCACCTGTATCACCTGGATCAGTTCACATCAGTTTGATGCTCCTGTTCCAACTTGTCTGAAATGTGTTGCTGCCATCAAATTCTGAATTAGCAGATATTTACAAAAATCAATGAAGCTAATGAAGTCAAATTATCCTTCTGTTTTATTTATGTTTATACACTGTCCTCTCTGTTCTCTGCTGTCAGCTGCCAGGTTCATGGTCACCACAGACACAACAGGTAAGATGCAGGCGCTGCCTCAGGGCCTTTATTACTTCAGTGTTTAATTGTGCCTCAGCAGTGCGTACTGTGAAACAAACGGTCCTTTCATCTGGGATGGTGACACAGTGTCTTCAGGGCTCCTGAGGCCGTGAGGCCTGGAGCACTTGCCCACTTTGCCTTGTTAGCGATCCAGCCTTGGGAACGTTCCTGAGCGGGAACTCATAACCAGGAAAGAATCATTTCACATCAGGCTGTAACTGTAAAAATCTCCCCAGTAATTGAGAAGATGCAATTATTCAAATCAAAGCTCACATCTACAACAGTAAATCTCCTCAGTGGCTTGCTGCCAGTAAATCCTGAACGAGCAGCTGAGTTGAAGCTCGTCGGTGGTTCTGAGGTCTGTGTGTGATCCCCTTGTCTTTCAGATGGAAGTCCCTGCAGGGAAAGTAAAGCAGGGCCTGCAGAGCAAACGCTGGGATAAGTCAATACTCTTCCTTTGTCTGTCTGTCTGCGTCAGGGCCAGGGCCATTGTGTCGGAGATTAAAGGCAGTGTTGCCATTATTGCAGCACTTTTTAATGGGTTCATGTTTGTTTGGCCATTCATGTGCCTTTCCACACACTGACCCACCAAAGTCATGGCTGGAGTTAGCAAAGACACATAATCTGATCATTTCATGAGCAGATGTGTCTCTGCATGTTTTGTCTTAACATGTGGAGGACAGGCTCCATTTGATTCATTTTCCCAGCACTGCTACACGTCTTCACTTCAGTCAGTTGTTGGTGTCGTGTTTTATGATTTGGGATTGAGGGGAGATCCTGTGACATTTCACCTCCTGTACGATGGTGCTGTGTGTGTGAAGCCAGCGTGACACTTTCACTGCTGGGCCTCAGTTCACTGCAGCAGGACTGAGCAGGGCTGTGCTCTGCAGCCAGCAGAGGTGGAGACGCTTCACCACTAACACAGGCAGCACCACAGTGCAAACAGTCTACTCTACATGTTTGGTCTTCAGTATTTGATTGAAGGAAAAGCAAAGATGCGTTAGCAGTAAAATGATCTTAAATAAAGTGTGGAAAGAAAAGTTCGTATTCCAACAGATGGTTCAGTGATAAGTGGCTGATGAAACAACATGTAAGCACTTGTTGTTGTTGCTGTTCACAGAGTCAACATATTTAATATAGATGAAATCATCACATCTTTCATGTGTGAGAGAAGAAATCTCATCTCAAAGCTCTATCTGCTTTCAGGAGCATTCTCATGAGCAAATGAGTCAGTTCCACTCATCACTGACAAACAACATTAGATTGTGTGAAAGCTCTAAAGTCTAATGTGTGGACCAGTTATGTTGTCACTGCTGTTCACAAACGCCAGGAAGTGACATGTCAACATGAACATGTCCTCCATGTGTGACTGTCTCATGTGGTCAGAGTGCACACAGCTGACATCATGGAGTCACAGTCAAATATTGATCTTTATGATGTTTTATCAAACATGTGTTAAACTGAACATCCTCAGCTTCTCATCAGCATTCTGAAGGCTGCTGCCACAGACCAGGACCAGAGCAGACTGCAGCCTGTCATCTGTCATCAATCTGCCACCACTGCAGCACCTGGACCCTCCAGGACCCAGAGCTGTGAAGGTAAGATTGAGATGACCCTCCCCCCTTAGCACAAAGCTTTTGAGGAGCTTCCGTTGGGCAGAAGGCTGCGATCCATGAGAATCAAACTTCAGTCCACATTCTCATCTGCAGCTGGCCTCATGGAGAAGAACAGACACCCCCGACGACTCTGATCCAACCCAGGCCAGGTCCTTCTGTGTGAAAACCTGCTGGGCAATAAACTGGATTCTGGTTCTGATTCTGACCTGTTAACAGCACTGGATGAATGTGTGGCACATGTTCACAGTTCGATCCTGAAGTTCCTTCGTTTCCTCTGAGACAGAGAGGTGAGAACAGGGAGCAGAAGGTTTGCATGAGATGAAAGTGCTAAATGTGTGGGACTGAAGAGGAGAACATCACTTACAACTACAAACATGTAATAGTAAACACATGTAGCCCGAGCTGACCAATCACAGCTCTCTGAGCGGTGTCACATTTCAGTAGCCATAGCAACAGCCTGTTAAACTTAGCCAGGGTGTCCTGCTGGTCCAGAGGTTAAGACTGATCAGTGACCTTTGTTCCATGTCAGACCGCTCTCTGTCTGTCCCTCTGTCTGTCCCTCTGTCTGTCCCTCTGTCTGTCCCTCTGTCCTCCGGCTGCTCTTCATTAACCACAGCAGTGGAAACAGGCTGATGTCGCTCAAATGACCTTCCAGTCAGAGACACTTGTGTCAGTGAATGGACCACTTGTTGTTCATGGCAGTGCAGTTCATTGTGATGGGAAAGGCTCTGCTCTGTGAGGGAGCAATAACAATACAGAAGAGATGGGGGTGGTGGAGGGAGCAGCGTCAGAATGAGGGCATCAACACAGTCATAATGACAGGTACCATGTTATAATGGCAACTTCAGTGATCTCCCTGAACTAACACCACAGAAATCAACCAAAGTGTAAAGCGACCAATGAGAATTAGATTCATGATGAGCCAAACATATCTGTCACATAGTCACCTTCAGTTAAAGACATCAAAAGTCAAAGACATATCAGCATGATGCTGGGCTGTTTCCTGGGCAGACAAATCATGAGACCTGAGGAGACGGAGCAGCCTGTTCAGCCACAATGTTTCCATTAGGTGTAGTCCTGCTGCTCCCCCGGGGCAAAGTGAAAACAATTTGGAGACTTCCTGTTGGCTTCTGGGTGTATTTGAGTTTATCACTCACCACCTGAGGAGGCTACCTTCATCTTGAACCAATCAGTGTAATGCTGCTCACCGATCCTGGTTCAGTATCACAACGCTGGATCTCCTGTCATTCAGGAGCCACGGGGCCTTGGTATGAAGCTCTCCATCCACCCACAGCTCAATCCTCTGCAGGGTCGCAGGGTAACTCCCCTGTCCAGGGGAGGTCGCCAGCCTGTCACATATACACAAACAACCAAGCACACTCACACCTATGGACAATTAAGAGTATTCAATTAACCTCAGCATGTTTTTTTGGACTGGACTTTTTTGGACTGTGGGAGGAGCCGGAGTGCCCAGTGAGAACCCACGGGAGAACATGCAAACTCCACGCAGAAAGATCCCAGGCGCCATGACCGGGACGCAAACCGGCGAGCTTCTTGCTGTGAGGCGACGGTGCTAACCACTGAGCCACCGTGCAGCCCGGTATGAAACTAACTCGTTAAAAACATCACTATGACATCACCAGTTATTCTCTGATATTGGACAAAACCCCTCAGGAGCCACAGAGGACATGATGCCATTGTTCTCACAGGCTGAGTAGTTCACCACATGACATGTTTTTACAGTGTATTATTGCTACTCAATAAGAAACAGGAGCACACACTGGTTTCAAGATTCAGTATTAACAAAACACATGTACGTCAGCTATAATCCATCAAATACATAGCAAAAAAAAAACAACCCTCCCCATCTTATTCAGTCAGTTCTGTTAATAATTAAGAGTTGAAAACCTGAATTCTCTTACAAACATCTGCTGGGGCAGTAAAATATCTATGACAGACAGTAAAAATCTGACAGTACACACACACACACACACACACACACAGAGCGAGGTGCGGAAGTGATCAGTGTTGTGCCAGAGCTGTTCTTTTGATTCAGCCAAATCTCCTTGAGACATTGAACTAGAAGCAACTGTGGTAAACAACAGAGGCATTGTCCTGCTCTGAATGGGTGTTGTTCATTTCATAATCCAACCAACCAGTTTCCCCCACCCTGTCTCCCATCCTCCCTCCTCTGATCCCCTTCACTCGCACTTTCACTCTGATTACAGATTTCAGTTGTTCACTACAACTTTCTGCACACGAAACACAAGCGAAAGATTTCACAACAAATGCAATGGTTGTGCCGTGTTGTTCATCTCTTGTTGTGTGTGTTTCCACTATCACTGTTGTCCCCAGTCAACTTTACTGGAAAAATTCAAGATAACCAATTGTCTTAAATTGTATGTAATCTATAAAAGAGAAACTAATTGAAGTGAGATCGACTCGAATGCTAATAGATTAGAAATAATAATTTCATATACTAAGAACCAAATGAGTTGTACCAACTATTGAACTTATTACTTTAAAGGTAAAAAAAAATTAATTTTTGATTGATTACAGTAAGAACGGCAAATAAACTCAATATTTTAAAGAATCTTTTACTAAATTGTGTAACCCAGGTCCCATGTAGCTAATGTTGTATTCGCTATAGTTGGCGGTACAGTGGGATAGGGCCTGAGTTCGTTTATGATTAGTTTGAATTTTATCTTGTTAAGAAAAACTTAATAAGGACACCACACAACTGACTTTTTAAAAAACAATAATCCTTGTAGGAATTTATTTACAAAAATAAAATAGTAAGATTTGGCAATTTAACTTTCTTTATGAAATAAAATATTTATCAATAATCAAAGTGTTATAAATAAAAAGTGTACCAAAATAAAATCAGGTTACTCTTGTATCAAATCCTTATCTTATTATCTGGTCTTATGCTTTGCTCTTTTATCAACAAAATGACCTTTTTATGTTTTTACAATATATCACAATACAGTGTAACTATATGCTAAAGAGATTCTTCTCAGAACAATCAGAAAGAGCCTGGGTGACAATGGCTGCTGTTGTTCCTCTTCCCTGTGGAGCCTTTCAAGGTCAAGGTAACTTTATTGTACCGGCAGGTAAATTTGTTTGCAGAGTAAAACACAGGACAAATGACATACAATAAAAAAAAAACACAGACCATAGAGATAAAAGATAAAAAGATAGAGATAAGATAGGATAAGTTAAAATACAGATAAGAAAGTGTAAAGTGCCAAGTGCTATGGTTCCGAGTAAAAAAAGATGACTTTACATTCGGGACGGAAACGGGAGGGTCTGGACAGAGTCCCGTCGGTGACAGGTAAAAGAAACATTTTACATTTTGTTATACTGAGTGATGGCAACTGGGATGAAACTATTCCGATAGCGTTTTGTTCTGCACCTTGGGAGTGTGAACCTTCTTCCTTCCCTCATTGGATTTTATTATTTTTATTTTTATTTTTATTTTTTATTATTTTTAGTATTTATTATTTACATTGGAAGCATCTTTCTGTAATTTTGCAAACTGCAATGATGCCCAGTGATGGTTTCTGTAGGCCATCCCTGTCCTTCAAAGTCAGGCATCTATGCGACAAGTAGTCTGAGGTCAGTGCTTGTGAACAAGACATGCAAGTGACCTTCTGTTTCATCCATCCATCCATCCATTATCTACCGCTTACTCCTTTGCAGGGTCGCGGGGGGGGGCTGGAGCCTATCCCAGCCGACTTCGGGCGAAGGCAGGGGACACCCTGGACAGGTCGCCAGTCTGTCGCAGGGTATAGACGAACAACACAGACACACAGACAACCACTCACACTCACATTCACATCTACGGGCAATTTAGAGTAGTCAATTAACCTCAGCATGTTTTTGGACTGTGGGAGGAAGCCGGAGTACCCGGTGAGAACCCACGCAGCACAGGGAGAACATGCAAACTCCACACAGAAAGATCCCAAGCGCCCTGACCGGGACGCGAACTGGCGATCTTCTTGCTGTGAGGCGACGGTGCTAACCACTGAGCCACTGTGCAGCCCCCTTCTGTTTCATCTTTCATAGAATGAAGCCTGCGATGTAAGAGATCCCTGCTTCCTTGTACTCAGACAGATTGTCAACATTTGGAAGGTCAGAGAGGGAGTCATCATCAGGTACAAGCATTTCTACAGGCTCGACATCCATCCTGCGTGCAATGCTCACAGTTGCAGGTGTTGAATCAAGGATGGTTGTGTTGTCGCGAAGGAGAGTTACCTGTGCCCTTTTCCACCTGATGTCTTACAAGGAGGCGCTTGTATGCCCCTCGGAACTGCCTTACATTGGAGTTGTTGTTGTAACCCCCACGCGCTCCTATGGCAGAGAAGAACAGCTCCAAGTGGTCTTGACTGAGTTTGTATGTCAGAAGGTATCGGCAAGGGGCAGATGGCTGCTCTACAAGATCTTCATAAATGCCCATCACACTTCTGGCACAAGCAATGAAACCATAGATAGGTGTCTTTTTCTGTGTTGTATGCACATGTACAAGTGTGTTGTCTCTTCCTCTCACATTTAGTCCACGGAGAAGTGACTCTGTTTCTTCTAAAATACCCTTGGCACAGTGTTTAGTTCCCGGCTTGATAGATGCTTTGTGTCCTTTGCCAAGTGGGTTGCGGCTGTTTAGGACATCAAAGGCTGCATCAATTGTGCGCAAGAACTGAACTGTGGCTGCACATCCACTGAACTGGGGCTACTTGAGCTCCTGCTCACAGTACTCAAGTGCATCAGCCACACTGCTGCTGAAGAGCTGGGCTGCAAGATGGCCACTGAATGTGCGCCATTTTAAGTTTGTTGCCAAGACATAAGCCCTCCTTCTCCTGAAGCTGGTGGAGTTCCTCAATGTATGACCACCTTATCAGCTGTCCATCTTCTCTTACCAGAACCTTAACTGTTGAGAATACATTCCGAAGAAGCTTGAGCATGTGACATGGATCAAGGAGCACATGGACTTTTTGTGTGAGATCCACAGGATGGGGGAAATAAGATCTCATGTCCATGATGTGAAGGTTGGCACCAAGCTCCCTGATCATTGCAAAGTTTTGGGAGGGTCCATCACATGTCAAGGAGACAACCCTAAGTTCGATGGCATGAAGAATAACAAGGCTCTCTCGGATGATATTTACTCTTTCTGATCCTGTCAAGCTGCTGATGAGAAAGTAAGCAATGGGGATCTTCCAAGACTCATTGATTGCAACAACCATGAGTACCAATGCTTGCGTCGCCACAACATTGTCCATTTCACCACCACCGATGTCAACATATCCATGAATTCCATCCCCATCAAACTCAGTCTGCTTGTGAATGTACATTTCATCAATCATCAGTGAGCAAACTGTCTCTTTACCTGCTTTCTTCTTCTCAGCAACATGACTTTTTAAAGCTGTGAATGAAGCAACAGTAAATCCAGGCTCTGCAGAGATGCTACTGTACCATTTTCGCACAGTCTGAGGATGAGGCAAAGTGAAGAGAAACTTATCTCTCACACAATCATAGGCCTTGGGAGAGTACAAATGCAGTGTAGTTGCGAACTGCTTCAAGCATTCGGGAAACACTGACTTTTTCTTGGTTCGCATTCTGCGAAAGATCTCTCTGGGATCATCATCAAGGCCATCAAGAAGAGAGGCACATTCAGTTGAAATGAGAAGTTTCTCCTGAAGCGATTTTACTACACCTTTCAAGGAAGAAACTCTTGCCTTCAGTCTCCTTGTCTGTTGGCTTCTCAACTTCAGCTTTTTGCCAGCTGTACATAGCCTTTGCTCTACTTGATTACCTTTCCTTTTTAGTGTTCTTGGAGACTCCAAAACAATGTAGCAGTGATCACTCTGAAAGCTGCTAGGGAGCTGTGTTGACATACTGTAAGAGTGATCTGATGCTGAGTCTGCCTGTTTTCCAATCAGAATTTTTGGTTGAATGCTGCAATCCAAATCAACATTATCACTCACTTTCGCTTTCACAGCAATGTCATCATGTCCGACAGTTTGAACAATAAAAGGCTGCTTAGTTGTGTCCTCTGTCATCATGATATTGCTCTGAGCAGCAGCAAGATTGTTGGAACTACTCGATTTGTCGACATCTGCAACCTTCTCATTCCTATTTCCAACAGAAATAGGGGTGTCACTTACCTCTTCTATTATACTTCCCAAACGTTTTCGTCTTAGCAGTTTTTCTCGGCCTTTGGAGAAGGAGAAAATGGTCGGCACAGCAGTGTTCTTTAGGCATGTCCTTCCCTAATGAAAAACATAAAATATAGGACATCATTGCAGAGTAAGTGGTTGATATTTATTAAAGTGGTCTATGTGTTTCTGTGATGAATGGTCTTAACATTAAATGCACTGAAATGTGAAAGATGGCAAATAAAGTGTTATATTGATGAGTAAAAACTTTATTTGGTCTTTTGCATCAGGTAAAAATTTTAAAATTCACTACTGTGTCAGGTTGTTCACCTCAACAGTGACAGCACAGAAAAAGCTTGCCACAATAATTTATTTAGGAATGTACAATGTAATGTAATGCATGTTAAGGAATTATGAACAGTAATTAATTTGCTTAAACCAGAAAGTTCTTTGTTTCTTTGTAATGCATGAAAAAAATCTTCCCTACCCTGGAGTCAGTGCTGAAGTGATGACTCTCAAAGTGAACACTGCAGAGACGAGAATTCATCTTGGGAGTCCAGTTCTGTCTTCTCATTTTCAGCACCCACTGATCCATTCTGTCTGGATCACCTAGAGGAAACCTTTACACAGACACATACACATGTATACACATGTACATAAGTAAATATGTATATAAGCTAACTATGTGTTAGTTTACCTCCTTCATGGACTTCTTTACATGCAAACAACAGGATTTAAGTGACGCCAGTGTTCAACAGGTCATAATCAATTATAATCATGATAACTTTACTTTAGATAAAAAAATAAACAGTTGTATTGCATTGTCTACTCTTGTGTAGTTACAGGCCTATTTCCTACACTTACTTTCCGCATTGGCTTCATTTTTCAGCGCCGGAGGTTGCCGCTTGGAAGAAATCAGCACAGCAGAGCACAGTCCAGCAGCAGCCTCCGAAGCCCGGGAAAACCACTCTGACATCACTCTCTCCACTTCTCCTTCAATCATAATTACTAACATGAGCATTGATATTAAAACACTATTTTATTACAAATTAGCATAAAACTGTTTAACTATAAGCAGAACACCAATAGAGACAATACAATATCAGAGCCCATATACATGCTGGAATATGCTAGCTAGCAGGCCGCTAACTAACATCACACAAATATTACTACTACAACGGAGAGTTATTGTATGAAACAAAAGGAACATATTCACTTACCTTTTACTAACCCAAGTTATAAGCAGCACCACGAGTAGTCGTCCTACGTTGAATAACCGGTAAATCTCTCACAACCCGCAGCTGGTCTCTCTCAATCTCTGTCCGCCTTACGACTGAATGCAAAACCGCTGTTAGCCTGGCATGCGCTACATGTCCCGCCCCTTCTTGAGGATAATGGCAACGATTGGCTGATAAGTTTTTAATGATCCAATAATAATACAAATTAAGATGGCCTGATTTTAAACAAGTTTCTTCGCACGGCTGACTGCACATTTTAGCTCACTCAAACTGCTTTTCCCATAGCTCATTGCTTTTTTAAAGAAACATCACCCAATTCATCAAACATTAATTTAACATATTAAACAACGCATTCATTTTTCATTCATTTTTAATATTATGAACTTTGATGCTGTTAAAAACTATTTACAGATTGTAATATTTGATTTTAATACAATGTAGTCTAACTTATTTTAGACTGGGCTACAATTGTATTAGTAGAAATTAATTGAGAAAAGAGTGAGAAAATGTCACTTTATTGTGACACCAACAACCATGAGAGTAGGATTTATCCTGTGATGTGAATGTCCTCAGCACATTTCATTAACATTTGGAAATGAGTGTTGGAGATGATTTGGTTAACGTCAGTTGTCAAAACCACATATGAACCATTAGCATTGATAGAAGTGACGTGGTAATGTGGCCAGCGTCTGCTGAGAAACAGCATGTAGCTGTCAGAGCTCAGTGTTGAAGGAGCCCACCTCTCCTGCAGCAGCTTATAGAAGTCAAGGCAGTGCTTTCCAGCCTGTTTGACTCTGAGAAGCCAAACGATGCCGCTGGTGAACCACAGGTCGTCACAGGTTGTATATGTATAAGTGGCAAACAGCCCAAAAGAGTGAGACTCAGAGAAAAGTCGTAAGAAATAATGTAACATTACTTGTGTAGAAGTTTTTTTTTTCTTGTTTTTTTAATCTTGTGAATCCTCTCACCACCACTCAGGATCTGAATCATTTTATAAACATGGCCTTGAAAATCCAATATACTGAAGAAATTTTAAATGCTAAATCTTAGACACAGAATTTTTTTTGAGTATAAAAAAACTAACCCATTTTTTAGACTAAGAAGACAACATTTATTTCAGTCTGTAATAAACCATGACAGGTCCAGTGTCACAGACTTCTGACACTCGATCCTCTTCTTCTTGGAGACATTGAGTCTCTGGTGTCCTGTGACAGTCTCTACATGGCCTGAATGAACTGGCAGAGAAAAGTAGGGCTGAACTGAAATCAGAAACTTACTGCATCAGAAATAAAGAGGAACTCAGGGATCAAAATGTCAAACAGTTCCTTCACAGGCAGGATAAACATGTGACCATCAGCACAGAAGACACACAAGATGCACATCATGTTGCTGTGAGGACGTAGCTTTGTCGGGCACTTGTTCATACTGTTCTGATTTTACAGACTTTCACACTTTGAGTGGTTTAAAGTCTGTGGCTTTTCGGTCCTGACAAGAAACAAGTGATTGATAAATTCAGTTATATTTAGTATCAGTATAATTTCCCTGTGTAGAACTGTGAAGATCAAACAGCATGTTGGAATATCTGCTGCTCTGGATATGTGCTATGATATAAATAGATATTTCTGTCGTCTTATTGGCAGCTTCAGTCCAGATATGCTGCAATGTGTGCCAATCTTTAAAAATGCTCTGTTTAGTATGAGAAGTGTTTCTTTACTCTGATGAGCCCTGGAGGTTTGTTGGGACTTGGCAGGTCATCCACTGACCTTGGACGAGGCCATCATGCTCCCACTGCTGTGTGCAAACAGGTGACTGAGCAAAAGACCCTTGTAAAATAACTTGGATTTGTAAATTTGGCCATTGACTGCACACAAGAGACCAAACACAGAGTTATAGAAGATATGAGGTGCAGTGACATGATGACGTTCACTTGCTGTTTGGGGGTTGTGTAATAACAGTCGTCATCAACTGACCAGCGGCCACCAGGGTGGATGTTCAGTTCCACTTGGCTCAAGAATAACTTTCTGTATAAAACAAAGGACTAAAGATTTTGACAGAGCTCTGACGTGGACGAGTTCACTGACTCTGTGCGTCAGTGCTCCCTCAGATTGGCTCTGGAGCTGCTCAGCTTTTCTTCAACCAGAGGCCTTCTCTCTCCAAATGACAACCACTGTTACCCACTGCTACCTACCTGATGAAAGTACTGGACAGACTGATAGTATTTGCACTGCGACTGTGTGCAGGTTATTGTGCTGATGTTGTTGTTGTGTTGTGGTGACATGTGTGTGTGCTCACAGCATCTGCAGTGGACACTTAAGTGTAGAGCTGAAATGAGTTGAACTGTTAGTAAGTAGTAGTAGTAGTAGTATATAAGTATTGTATAGTGAGTTAATGAGTGAAGCTCAGTTGAAGTGTCAGTTGACGTCAAGGCAGCGAAAACACTTGAACCGTTATTTACAGGGTGAATGAAGTGAGAAGCCTCAGGAAGTGTATTCTTAGCTGTGCCTTCTTGGTCAGGTCCTGGGTGATGGTGGCGCCCAGGAGGGAGGAGGACTCCACAGGGTCAAGTGGGGGCGGTCACAAAGGCTGACGGGGTGGAGTTTCTGAAGTCCACATCCACTTCCACTGTCTTCAGAGCACTGAGGTAATCTGATGTTCCATTGTCCACAGTTTTCATGATCTTCGTCTTCTGTCTCTATTAGATTTGTTTTCTGCTGTTTCCAATGACCATGTTGCTGCTGCTGCAGCTTCTTTTGTTGCCCTCATCTTCTCACACTCTTTGCTCAGTCTCTACACTTCATCCAGCAGATGTCCTTTCAGCCACTGAAAGAAAAGCAAACCCTCTGTTTGGTGATGAAGATGAGACATGCAAGCTGCTGCAGCTCTCAGTAGTGGGCCCATTAGGTGATCAGAGTCAGCTGGGAGCTGGGGGGGGGGACATTGCACCAGGCCAGGGTTGGAGTGTGTTTACATCATGGGCAACACAACCAGGCCCAACCCTGAGCCTGAACATGACTGAACACAGTCTCCGAGACGAACCGAGGCCAGAGTGACCACAGGAAGTGACATAAAGAGTGGGGTGATTTACAGCCGCTCCGACCAGGACACTGACTCAGACCAGGACACTGACTCCGAGGATGACACAGACCTGAGAGGCGTGAGGCAGGAGAGGAGGGAGGGGGAGTTCAGGCATCATCAGGTGGGAAAACAGCAGCCGGAAGAGTTCCACATGTAACTCAGTGAATTCAGGATTTATGTGAACCAAAACTGAGCTGGTGACTGTTGGAACAGTGCAAAGACAAACTAAGCAGTTTGTGCTGCACTTTCTTTTGTTTCTCTTGAGTTTGAACAAAGTGAGTTTTACAGTGATTTCAAGGCCATGAAGATGATCTTAGTTCACTAAGAGAGAAACTTTGGGTGGAGTTACATTTTTCTCTTTAATAAGGAAAAAATGTGTAAGAATGTTTATATAAATTTTGTGAGTTTATTTGATCTGTTAAAGTGAACAAAGCTCAGAGTGCTTGGAAATGAAATAATATCATAAACTCGCTGCTCTCTCTCAGCTGACACTTACTGAACTATCACCTCCTGAGGTTCAACATGGACGACTGGAGCCAGCTGCTTAGTTTGCTAACTTTAGTAGATATCTGTCCAACATCAAAACTGTGGTTCTTCACATTGGGTTAATAATGTTTTAATAACCTTTAAAGGAAAAAGGTCTGCGTGTGAAAAGTACCTTGGAGGAAGAGGAAGTAATGACTCATATAATCGCTCCTATCTTTTGACCGCCTGTTGTATGGTGGATGTTTTCGTGTCAGGCAGAAGTGAGACAGCTGATAGGCTGTTCAGGGACTTATCTGGCCTGGTCATAGTGGGCATGTCTCCGATGGGAATTCTGCTTTAGCCCCTTAACTAAGAAAGAGCTGGGAGAAGGCATCTCAGTCCACGGTCACTGTGAAAGGGATTTCAAATTTTAAACAAGTGTTTCTGAAAAAATCCAAATCTCCAGAGTCTATCTGCATTGCTTTAAACACCTTGACAGGGACGCTGATTTTAAAGGCCAGCTTATGTCAACTGGCCTATTCAACAATGCTTTTGGTTTCATTATTAGAAATGCAAGATGTCACATTTTTGGATTTGATCCATACTGGGGAGTAAAGATCAGGACATTTGCTGTTTTGATATTGACCAATCATGTTTTGTCTCTTGGGATATCTTGGCCAAATGAATGGAAGTGCAATACTAAAACAGCTGCACTACATCATTAACATTGCATTTAGGTTGGAGGATCACTACTTAGAGTGAAAGTCAAACAGCTGAAGAGAAAAAGGGAAACCCTCCATAACACTGTGGACAGCAGTGCATCCAGCAGCTTGTCAGAGAGCTGAACAGCTACAGAGTCTCTCTACTGCCCTCTTCTGTCTGATGGTCTCAGGAAACCCCCCCAGTATAACTGAACCATGAATCCATGTGACAGTCTTAACATGGGTTTAGGCTGAATAACACAGTACAGAGATGTGTAAATACTGCCTGTACTATAAATCCTGGAGGCCAGCAGAGATAAGAATGAGCGCTGTCCTGAGCAGAGCCGCTTCATCATGAAGAGCTGCCGGCTGCTCGTCAGGCTGCGAGGCCAGGACGGCTGCGGGTACTCTGGCCTGAGCAGAGGTTAAACGAGAGCACTCGTAGACTGAGCATGATTTATTCATATCAGTGCAACAGAAGGCCAAGTCTTTTTAAATGACAAGAGCATCATTCATGATATTTGCAGTGCCACCGTGTTGGCTGCTGAGTAAACCTCTGGCACTGACCCTGTCATCTTTACAGGAGGCCTGCAGGGACTTCCAAGAAAAGCTCTGTAGCTTCTTGTCTTTTCCTCATTCTGCATCATTTAGCATAAGAAACTATCACAGAGTTACATCTCAGAGATCAATTTTTCTGATCAGCCGTGTTTCCCAAATACATTCTTTTGCTCAAGATGGTTGTTTCCATGCATATGAAACCAGATTTCTGAGAAAATTCAATTCAAGCAGGAAACCAGTGTAAGCAGCATAGTTTACATTGAACTGATTAATAACTGGATTTCTCTCTTAATAAACCTCTGCCACAGTGGTACACACTGAAGTTCAGCCTAACCATGGTTTAACATTCAACCCCTAATCACATCATCAGGGTCAGATTATGGTCACATGACTTTCAGTCTAATGTCAAGAAGCAAAGGCAGAAGTAGTGTTAAGTTGTATGGCCACCAGAGCACATTAGGGAGGAAGCCTTTTGTGCTCAAACTAAACCATAACACATCAGAAAATGATCCTGTGAATCATTTTTGGAAGTCAGTTCTAACAGTGTTGAAAGACACAGACAAATGATTTTCTGTCCACAGGGACATCAGATGAGCTGTCAGCATATCTTGACCTCAGAAAAAAACAGTCTCACAAAGAATGGTAACAAGCCACTTGTTAACTTTAAAAGAGATGTGGTTACAAACCTCTTCAAATTCAGCTCTGACCACTGAGTAAACTCTGTCAGCTGAGAAACGGAGACACAGTTGAGTCAGTGGAGTTTGAGTCTGAATGGATCTTTAAGTTTTGTGGAAGGCAATGACAAACGTTGTTCGTTGTTCAGAGTGGGTCTAATGAGACACTGACATGTTGCAGTATGGGAATGATTGGATCCAGTGTTTTTTTTTTAACTGACCCTCACTAGGCACTGAACATCATTATATCATATTATTACAGAAGTATCATGGAAGGAGCACTTTCATATATTCGCCTGATAAAACACACCTCGTGTGCAGTTAGAAACAGGTTCAACCAGGGATTTTTCCCAACCACAGCAGTCAGCACTGCCACATTTCTGAGCAGGAAGCAGCCTCTTATGTTCCTCAGATCAAACACAGACCTTTTTATCAGCTTCCTTCTCCGAACTGTCATCATCACTTCATCAGAGGAGGCGTCTCTCACTCTCTCTCTATTAAAGTGTGTGCAGTGCCAGAGTGCAGACGGACATATTTGTGAGCTGAAGTTTCCATCCATCTCAATGATTATGGCAGACAGTCTTCAGAAGAGAAACAGAGTTATCATAAGAACTTTATTTGTTACCATATTATACAGTGATTATGTACAAAGAGCTTCTACTGCAGCACTCTTTCATTATACATTCTGATAAATAAATAAGCTCTGCCTCGCTACAAGGCTGTTCAGGAAAATATACAGTTCTTTACTGGCCACTGTAGAAAATCAAATCTGCCAACTTAAATAAGCAGAATTATTGAACTGGAAAGATAAAATGATTTAAATATGTAAAATCATGTGGGGAGCATCAGCCTCCTGCAGCGGTTCTCAGCCTTTACATTGTGACTGACAGCTTTGATTGGAACCACACCAATAAATAAAAGCGTCACCCAAAGAATCCCTCCTACATGTCAGGATAATGTGAACCCTCTGAGAGAAAGGCAGACCAGTAACAATGGAAACTACTGCTTAATGAGGAGTAAAACCCCAAGAACAGGTTTCATCTTCTCATCTTCTCATGTGATTTTCGATTCTTTGGAGTTACAGAGGGACAGAGACACATGGACACTGTGGAATGGAAGAATGGAGCTTGATCTATTATCTGGGAGAAGCTGCCACCTGGTTTTGATGGTAGAACAACTGCTGGTCTAATGCATGATGTTGCACAGAGACAGATGTTTGTTGTTTACAGGCCACTCTGGGGGGAGAGTGGGGGCGCGGCTGGCATGCACATTCATATGACACAGCTCAAATCTAAAATCTGGTGGAGAAAAGAGGAACAGTGTGTTCTGAGAAGTTGTCAGTGTCACTGCCATCCAGCCCTTTGTTTTACAACACTGCTCTTCCCCTGAGCTCCAATACCAACTCATGTCAACAGGCAGTCCTGTAAGAATGTCCTTATCCATCGTCACCTCCTGATACCAATAATGCTGCAGATTGGAAGAGCTAAAAGTAGGAAAACTGAAACAGAGGAGACAAAGAATAAAGAGCAGAGAGCAGCAGCTGGAGCGGAGTCAGACAAACAGTCCAACATCCTGAACTGAATCCCAGTCCCAGCAAACTGACGGACAGACTGCAGCCAGGCACCACATGGCAAATAGCACTGACTATTAAAACACAACCAACATTCAAACCTCAGGTAGTGAAACATCTACGTTTTGTTCTGCCCATCTTGATCTGGGACTCAGCTGTAGGGCTTTTCCTGTCTGCAGCGGGATTACAGGTTTTTAAGTCTTAACTTATTATTGGTGCTGAAGTATGTGGAGAGGGGACGTAGCCGTCGTGCACAGCTCGAGGCTCAGTCCTTACGGCAGACCTCCCCCTCCCCCTCCCCCTCCTGTGTTGCCCTACACGAGCGTACGGCAGCCCCCTGCTCTGAACACTGGCAGTCTGTGGGCCTGTATTCCCCTCGGCTCAGCCTCCATACAGAGCTGTGATTCTGCGCCTGGCCGTCACAGCACAACAGCTACCTTCTTTTCCTCATGCTGGTCTCCAGGCGGCCCAGCTCCTCGTAGGACTGGTAGAAGACTTCCAGCTCGTGGCAGCCCCAGCCCCTCCAGACACACAGGCACCACTCCATGTTTTCCTTATGAAAGCCACATACAACTGTGTCCTTTGCCACTAGCGCTGCCTCCACCAGGACCCTGAGAGAACGAGAGAGGAGAGGGGAGAGGGAGGGGGTGAGGGATGCAAGGAAGAGATCGATCTGCAGGGCAAGAAGAAGGAAGCAGTGTCGGGAGGAGCTCCAGCTGGTGGCACATCTCTGTGCACTGTAATTAGCTCTTCCTAGAAGCTGCTGGGCAGTTCTAGGAAGTGCTTCCCTGGAAAGCCAGTGAGGACAGTGGATGTACTGTTAGCACTGGAGTTACCACTTGCCTAAGTAAAAAGAAAAAAATCTAAATTCCTCTGCTTCTCTGGCCCAACATGTCGACTCCAAAGAGCTTTCTCCTACATAGAAAAACTGTAAAATGGATCAAAGAACAATGTTAAAGAACGTGACAAAGCTATGCACTTCAACCAACTCTAATTTATGAAGGCTATGACACAAAGCATTCTGGGAGGAAGAAGGGCTTCTGGTGACCCTGCATCCTGAGCTCAACCACCCATGTATCATGCAGAGCAACCCTGAATTATCCTCTTCCATTGTTGTTTCATCTTTCTGAGGTGTGTCATTATCCTGCCCTGATGCTGCTTCATGTTCTGTGATATACAGCCTCATGATTACAAGAACAGGTGAGGCTGTGCTCTGTTCAGTCAGCTAGAGCTATAGGAGACATCAAGCCCACACATGAGCAGAAAACACATTAAAATAATAACTGGGGATTGAATAGGTTTGTAATGGTCCTGTCTAATTAGAGTGGTCCTGATCTTTACAGCTGAAGACAACAGCACTTCTGTGATAGATGATCCCTACAGGCCTGATGACCCCTCCCCTGACCTCAGCCATGACCTCTCAACGCATCACCCATGTTACAGGTGCACCATGTAATAAGTACTTATTAAGGACTGTGTTTTGGGTGGCCCTTTTATTGCCTGATGCTAAAAGACCAGGCTCCTTTGTGGAAGCTCACACAGAAGTTCTTTCTGCAAAGGAGCAGCTGCTGGCTTCTTTACAGAAATAATTACAGACTCAGCCAAGCACCATAAGCACATGATGAAGGATCTCGCTAAGCTTTATTGAGGCTGCATCAGTAAATTAATATATAGCTTGTTGGCTCTTCCTCCCCCAGTGGTGAAGGGTTTCAAGCAGAGCTGAAAAAGAGCTCCATGCAGGTGGAAGAAAACCCAAATTAGAATTTACCAAGCCTCTATAAAGTTACAAAGAAAATTTAAAAAAAAAAAATCTTCAGGAATTTGACAAAATAAACCAATAGATGAACAAGCAATGAAAGAAGTAGCACAGCTTTAAATCTCACATCATGTTGCATGAAAACAGGAAATGAGCTCACCCCAAAGAGGAACATCCAGGTGGACTGAGGACAGCGATGACACGCCCCCTCAGTTGATCGGCATGTGACTGCATTTCGATGACCATCACATCTCCTCCACGCCTGCCGAACGACAGCACACACACACACACACACAGTGAATGTGAGCATGTGATGAGGACACATATGTCCTTTTCATCGCCTATGAGGAGCAGTGTGTTACAGCTCTAGATACAGTTGGAAAACCAAGTTATAATGTTTTTATTAGTTGGAGATATGTGCATAACTAATAAAAGCTGTTTGCACCACAGAAGTTCTTATATAGTTGTTATTAAATATCTATACCTACAAAGCAAAGGTGTAGCTGCTGTGTAACTGACTCAACCAACTGACAAAGACAGTCACTATATAACAAGTGTAGAATGAATATAATAATGGCTACAATATGAGTATGGCCACTAATATGGAATCTGGTGGATTCATCTCACTTCACACTTGATTCAAATATCTTTAATCAATTATGAAAAAGGTTGTATAATATGAAGTTATAGTTATAGTATGAAGGCTACTCTGATATATTATCTTGGCCAAAATCTTTAAAGAAAGTGGAGATTCTGTTCAGTAGAACCATCTCATATACCATTAAAGTACATTGAACACACACACTCCAGCTGGACAATCTTGAGTGCATTTGGTGCAAGAGATGTTTCCTAACGAACACTTGACAAAGGTCTGTACTACACGTTCTTTTAGATTTCAAGATGCAGGAAGATCAGCTTATATGAATATGTTACAATGTTTTACAGCACATGTAATTATGTGTATGATTAAATTATATGTGTATAACTAAAACATGATGTTTAAGATTTTGGAAGATTATTTTTTCTATTTTGACTGATTTATGTATGTATTGATGAATATTTTTTTTCCAGTATGATTGTCAGCATTTATTGGACACTCCTAAATGTACCTGACGTTACAACTGTACTGTAGATGGATATGATGCAGCATATACGTGCAGCATGTTGTACCTGGGGATCCACAGAGTCCCATTCACTGGCAGCACAGTGAAGGCTTGCAGCTGAGGTGGGGTGGGGTTCAAGATCTCTGCAGAGTCCAGATCAGAGTCATGGTTGATGGACACCTGCTGGTCCTGGTCCCCGTCCGTCTCCTCCCGGCCTGTAGGAAGTGGCGCACTGCTTCGGCTGGCTAACGAGCCGAGGCCAGTGTTACTGGACCAGTCTGACCCCGGCAGCTCCAGGGAGCCGGTGGATGATATGGAGCAGTAGTCTGTGAGTGAGTCCTGGTGCTGGATGATCTGAGTGCCGGCCTCCTCACTGTAGATCACTGTCACTTCTCCATTATTCCAGTCCGGCCTCTCTTCTTGGTCTGTGGTCTTGAGGTCAGTGGCTGTGACTGTGGAAACCTCTGCAGGACGCTGCACAGCGAAGACGTCCCGTAGAGGATTGCTGTCTCTGCAGCTGAAACCATGACATGATCTCAACAACTGCCACTTCAATCAAAACTCAATCAGGATTTAATGTTTAAAAGCACAGCTGTGAGTATCAGAAAGATTAAGATTGCATGAGGAACAAAGTGTGTTACATCATTGTTGTTAGTGTGCAACTTCATGATTAGCATTGGCGAGCCAGCCGAGCCAGCCTGGAGTAACACAGGTACAATGTTGCTTCAGACATTCACAAACAAGGAAGGTCAGAGACTGTTGAGCTTTACTCAGCACTCACTGTGTGGTTCACTTACAGAGCTGAGTATCACACACTACAGTGTCTTACAGACCCACATTAGAAATGTTTCCCTCTAACATCACCTGCATGTTTCCCCACAGTCTATGCTTTTAGAGCATTGTGCACAAACCATATGGCAGTGCTTTCCAGGCTTCACTCTTACAAAGAGACTAAGCGGTGGTGTTATATATACACATATATTTTACAACATCCTGACCACTTGAGGACTTCTCAGGCCATGACCGATATTGATAACTGAGAGTAAAACAGTTAATATTTAAATACAGACCAATGTGTTTTTTAAAGTAATTCCTCAGTGAGTTTGGAAATACGCTACTCCTCTTTCTCACTGAGAGTTACATGATTAATATTACTTCCACATAAATATGAAGCTAAAGCCAGCAGCTGGTCAGCTCAGCTTAGCACAGAGACAGAAGCAGGTATCTTGGATCCATCCTGAGGCAACAGAACGACCCTGAGGGCTGTTATAAAGCTAGATTAGCAGTTAAACCAGGTTCATTTCAGTAAATCAGGCCTTTAGAGGATAGAAACAAACTTATCATTAGACTCTGGTGGACAAACTATGTAAGGAAGATGTTTTTGTTCTCATCATATTGATGTTTTTATAAACATAACTGTCCTTTGAAACATTCATTATCTCAAATCCTCCACCTGGTGATGACTCTTCCTCGTCCTCTTAAGCTGTGTTTCCACCAAACACCTTTCGGGACAGTACCCTTGAAACCTCCACCAAACCCATATCTACATGTACAGTGGTAAAGAAGTATTCACCATGTCAACAGTCATGTGAATAGCTGCTTGTTATCAGGGCTTTGGGCTAAACCCCTTCACTCTTCCAGCAGGTAAGAACAAACAGTCCAGACTCGGTCCCCTGGTCTGGAGAAGCTGCAGCATTTCTGAACTGACTCAGTGCGACCTATACTGAACATTGACTGCCAGGCTGACAAAACAGTGCTGAGCTTTTCCTCTGTTCTGCCGCTCTCGCTCTCTCTCTCTCTTTCTCTCTCTCATTCAATCCCACACATGAAGCACTGAGCGATGCTACGACTGAAACAATGGAGGACATCAAGCGTCTCATGTTCTTTCTTCTCTACAGAGAATTACTTTTATTATTATTATTTTCTGCTGTCTTATTAAAAGACTGCTGAAAAATCAGGAGAGCTGGGTGATTGTACATGAGAGCAGAGACGACCAGATGAGTACTCAGGTCGCTCCACTTCTCTCTGATCAACAACGCACTGCAGTGATTCAAGCTCCAGCTTGAAGTACTGGAGCCGTGTGCTCCGTGTCTCAACAGAGGGCTGATGAAAACACAGGACGGAATAGAGTGGTTCGATTGGTACCACACACAACTTTTGACAATGTGAAAAGAACCATTCTAATGTGTAGCAAACCGAAGTGGACCCCAGCCAGAGGAAGTGTTCACTCACCAGTACTTGGCACAGAGCTGGTAGGAGGCAGCATGGTAGAGCAGCAGGGTGTTGGTGTGGTCATCCAGGGTCCACACCGCCTCCTCCCCCCACAGACTGAAGCTGGTTGTCATGGATACGATGGAGGACGGAGGGTTATAAGGCTCCAGCCTTCGCACCGCCTCAAGACTCAGACAGTTGATGACCAGCACACCCGGACCGTTGGAGAACCATAACTTATAAACACAGGG
Organism: Centropyge bicolor; assembly: GCA_037975185.1. Lineage (NCBI taxonomy): Eukaryota > Metazoa > Chordata > Actinopteri > Pomacanthidae > Centropyge > Centropyge bicolor. The sequence goes on along the minus strand of JBBMOC010000179.1, from coordinate 820 downwards.
ACGAGAGGGAGCGTTAGCTCAAGGTCCATGTTGTAAAGACATGGGTTTGATGGATGAGTCCATGCTGTTCTGTTCTTCAGCAGCCTCTGTGCAACTCATCAAACACAACTTTTCTGACTGACCGTCTGCTCACCTGGGAGCCACTGCTGACCAGAGCCATGCTCTTCACTGGGTAGGGTCTCTGCCTGGGATCAGAGTCCTTCAGACCAAACACGGTCTTATTGAGGGTATGTGAGCACAGATAGGTCTCCCCATCCAGAGGAAGGTCCTCCACCAGGCTGTATGCTGCCACCAGGCCATCAGACATCCCCGCAAACACTCTGGCCAGGCTCTGGACAGGTGACACACACACATCTCTTTACAATGACATGTTCATAATCAGCTCAAAACGTGTCATGGTCACATCTTCTAAATATTTCAGAGGCCTGTTCACTTTTCAGTTCTCCATCTGTATCCTGTCTCTTTAGACTATTCCTGTTCCTGACATGTCGATTTGAACCCAGACTCTACAGTATCAGTCAATCATTAAAAAGGACAATACTTTCCATAAGATAAAACAGTCCCAGTGCTACCAGTGGCTGGGGAGGGGGAGCAGTGGTACAGACCATAAAACAACTTTCCCACAGAAGCCTTGTTCTGAGCCTGGCAGCCATGCCACTGGCAGTGAGATAACAGAGGGTCATTAGGACAGGTATGTGAGTCATTAGCACTTAGTGGCCGTGCTAAAATTGTTGATGTCCCACCTGTCAGTGTTTCCATGGCTTCACTCTATTGAAGACTAATGTCATGTTCATGTTACTTCCCTTTCAGACATGTAACA